>VZSZ01011123.1:598-17160 GCA_013398815.1 Ibidorhyncha struthersii | reverse complement strand
CATTTGCTTTCTTTTTTTTTCTTTCTTTCTTTTTTTCTTTCTTTATTTCTTTCTTTCTTTCTTTCTTTCTTTCTTTCTTTCTTTCTTTCTTTCTTTCTTTCTTTCTTTCTTTCTTTCTTTCTTTCTTTCTTTCTTTCTTTCTTTCTTTCTTTCTTTCTTTCTTTCCTTGCCAACCACCACATCTGGCTAATGTATAAACCTTTGGAAACAAATGATCAAAATTTGTTATACGGTAACTCTGAAACGCCTGCCTGCACTGCTCCACTGAAGCACTCGTACTGCTGAGGTTTATGGGCTAACACCACGTACCAGAACTGAAATGAGGAAATATATTTTGCAGCTCTTTTCCATCTGCTTTATTTAGGTGACGGGAAAGCAGAAGATTCAGTATGGAAAGACAAGAGTTTGATCAAAGATAATAAGTATAGATTGGGACAAAGAACTCCACTGCGACTTGAACTGGACTTTGGTTAGAGGTTTAATACAGCTGCATCAGATTCATCATAAATGCTACATAAATACTTAATGTGTGAAGAACTTATGAAGAAAGTAATTAAGTCATCTGAAAATAAGAGATTGTAATGAATGAGTCTCAGAGAATGGTCTTTAAAAGTGCATGTTCTCTGATTGTTGGGTCATACGTTTTTTTTCGTAAATGTTGATGCCATGAGGCAAAAAAGATCAAGCATGTTGCACAAATGGAGGACAAACAGATACTGCCAGTAAGCAACCTTTGGGATGTGGATGAAGTTACTAAGATACTATCTGCTTTTCTTTCAATGAGAATTCAAAGGCTCATCAGTACCAAAACCTGAATCGGTCATAGGTAACATACAATTTCTTTAGCGATTTGGAGGTGAGGACTTTTTTCTGATAACTATTTTCATGGTAGGTTATTCTGTAGCTGCAAGTTCAGTTCTTACATACAATCATAGAATTGTTTAGGCTGGAAGGGACCTTAAGAATGTGACAGTCAATCAGGTGCAGACTTCAGGTCTGGTTTGAATATCTGGTAGTTCATCTGTGAAATTGAGTCCAGGTAGTCTGGAACCTATATTAAAGGCCAGAAGGACATTTATAACCACGTAAGCCAAAACTGCCTCAGCAAGGAAGAAGCTACAAAAATAGTTGTACCTTTGTCTCTTCTGATCTTAGAAACTGTATAAAGGTTAGAGAAATGAGTGGAAAAAACACATGAAAGGACTTGAGAGCTACTGCACATGGAATATAGCCAGAAACTGCACTGGGAATCTTGTCTTCCGTAACATAAAATTTTGGCATTTAAAAAATTCTTCTTGTCTGTCACTATGTATGCCCTCCCAGGAGGAGGCTCCAGCTGCTTCAGATCCTGGCAGTAGGTCAAACAGTCCAGCAGTGTTCACACTGATATTCCTGGTGATACAATTTTATGAAATCCCAACTCAGTCCTAACTTTGCCAAATTCTTCCTGGTTTCTTTTCAATTCCCAGTCCCAGAAAACGATGAATACCTGAGGGACAACTGCTTAACAGTTGCTCACAAAGTCTCACTCTAGCTGAAAATACTGTCACTGAGACTAAAGTGAAACACATTGATCAGTCAGGTATGGTGAATCTGGAAATAAGTTTCTAGAAATCCTGGGACCGGTGAACACAGGCAACATTTCTGGATTTGTGAGAGCAAAAATATCTTGCATACTCTTAAGAAATGAGAACAAACCCACAGTCATTTTTGTGGTCTCTCATTTGTGCATGAAGAATCTTAGGCCTGTGTATGGCCCCTTAATCATCCCTATTCATAATAGTCTGATTACATTCTCCATGTTCCCATATACAAGCACTAGAAAATTTAAGGCACCAATTATGATCACATAATTAATTTTATGTAACATATAAAAGCCAAAATAAGAGATTCTTTGTGGCAGTTTCAAATATAAGGTGAGGTGGGGTTTGGTTTGGTTTGGTTTGTCTTTTTTATCAGGAAATAATAATCTGAAATTATTTAAATCTGTAGCACTTCCAACTCATAACAAAATAAATGATAAAAGCTTTTCCATACTTCTACAAGCTAGAAAAATAATCAAGCCTTCTTAGTTGTCCAAAAGGCAAAATAAACCCTTAAGGAAACACAGTCAACAATGTAATGAGTTGTGAAATCTATGATTTTAATGGGTCGTTTCATTTTTGCCTGAGCTTCTCATTCATGATTACTCTTCTAAGCTTATGAATTTCAAGGTCAACTTTTTGCTAAATGTAGACAGCTTGCCTTCTGCAGTGACTAGTCCTGTGAGTATATACAGAAACTACTTATTAGGGACTGTGATTTCCCTACAAAATATATTTTAAAACTACTACTGCCATGATTATTAGAAAAGTAGTTTGGGCTAGTCAAATAAATTTATTAAAAAGACCTAAATACAACTACAGTGCTAGAAAGTAAGTGCAGAAAGCAGAATATCACAGAAAATAAAGCTATTGCGTTATTACTTTAAAATACAAGAAATTTGATTCATCATTAAAATTTAAGAGCAAAACAAAAATCTGTTCTGGTTTATTGCATTTTAGATTATATACGAGGCACACATAGCTGATGCTCAAAGTACTTTTATTCATTTTTTTATTGAATATTTGTGTCTTGGCAAAATGGAAATGTTCATGGTTATGGATGTGTTAAACTTTGTAAACCTAAGCCAGAATACTTACATTTTAGTAATTCAAAATAGTTTACCTATAATAGCTGCACCTTGAAAAACTGTAAAGCCATCAGTTTTTAAGGAAATGGAAGATTTTTTCCAGTATCAGTTTCATTCAGAAGCAATTAGTTTCTAAATAATAAGAGGTGTGTCTTTTGCCAGTTGGTGGTCACTTCAGAATGTAATACTCTTTTTAGCAATGTAATGTGTCCCACATTTATTAGCAAAAAATCAAAAGGATATTCTGCAGTGAACAAGGTGGTTATTTGTGAGAAGACACTAAAGACCTAGAGACATAAAACAATATCTTAACAAAGGACTAAAAAAACCAACACTGCATACTGTGCCCAAGAATTATTATGATTAATGAAAATAAAATGTCTATTTAAACTCTCATAGCTTATTAATCAAAACATGTTTATAAGAGATCTTGAAGCTTTTGGATATAAAATATTGTAAAGATACATTGAAAGACATACAAATTATCCACTAAATATCATATGAAAAACCTTTTGTGGAAAAAGAGCTGGAACAAAATGAGGAAAAAGACAATTATTTCCAATAAATATTGATATATTTTCCGGTTCTTTCTCATCTCTAATCAGTTCTGATTTTGGTTTGATTTAAGATACTTTCACAATTTTTAAGCACCTGAATTTAAGAGAAATCCATAGTTAACTATGGTTCATTTTTTGCCCTTTTTTTTGTTTTTCTGTTTAACTAAAAACTGATTTTATAAATTCTTTTAAACTGCAAACATCCTATTTCAGAAACAGAGACACACAACAACCTCAAACAAAGGTTTTGTGCTTGCCAGATGTAGATCTATTTATCCCCCTCAACAAGAGGAGATCCCACTTCCTCTCTTCATTCTATATTTAGAAACCAGGTACTCTTTGACATGAGACAGCTTAATCCCATTTAAAATGTTAGAAGTTGAAATACCAAGAGCTGTCTGAAAGCTGATTTATCAGTGAGCTCCTGTCAGCCTATTTTTGACAATTTACAATCAATAGACCCTTTTGATTTCCCATCAGAAAGACATCCATCTTTCTATAGCTCAAGGATTTAATATCAAAGGCAGACTTTGGCTGCATTATTTCTAAAAATTTTCTAATTTTTTCTATAACATTTACTCATCATTCACAAAACAACACAAATAAAATATAGCACTGAAAGGATTTGGATTAAGTCTATTTTATACACTTGTTTATATATTTTTATTAAATTTTTACAGCTATTCTTTAACATTCCCATTTAAAAATTCAGAATTTTCAATGGAATTTCCCAGTATTACTGAAATTAAACAACTATCATCAGAAACGATGCTTAAAGCTCTATTCACACAAAAGGGTTCTGGATTGTGCCTGTGTTAAAATTCTCACTCTGGTGCCTCTCTTCTTGCAGCTGGCAACACTGGAGATCTCAGTTGTGGATATTTTTAAATCAATGCCTGATCAATGTCACTAATTACCTACTTAAAATTCCATCTGCATTTCAAAATTGTATTAGCTATACTTGTAATATACTGCTCACACTTGCAGGATGTTCAGTTCTGTGTATATTTTGTTACATTTGAGAAGTTTTAAAATAAGACACCATTTCAATTTATCAGCAAAAAAATGTTGATAAAGTGGGTAAAGATACTTCTTTTATCATAATAGCATTCTTAGCCACTATTGAGTAAAATGTATGTTTTTAACAGAGTCCTTTCTCAAAGTTGAACCTTGCAATAAAAACACTTTTCTGGGAAGGGTTCAAATGGTCTTAACTAAGACTTCCTCATATTTTCTGGAGATTTAGTTAGTCCTAGTTTCTCATGGCGTTTTTTTCTGTTATTATTTTTCACAAAATTCTTGGCTAATGGACTTAAAATTCTGTTTTGGATTTCAAATGTTAAAAAGTCTTAAGGATTCTTATTGAATTTTCAGGTTCATTATATTTTTTGAGAATGACTAATCAGCTTTGAACACAATGGATGTGTTATGTGTTATCTCTTCTGAGATGGATTTGTTAAGGTAGGTAACAACTTTAGAATTTAGGTTTTTATTTTGGATTTTCATTTACACCTACTGTCTCAAACAGGATTATTTACAGTTATATTTCTCTGTGCTTATCTTCTGTCCAAGAACAATTTATTTCAAATCATCCTTTTTGAAAATGTTTCTGTGAAATTAGTTCATAACAATGTAAAATCACTATGAACCCCTATATATATATATATTAGTTTCTTTACAGGTCAGACAATGTAGCAATGATCTCTTTATGTTGGGATAGAAATGGTTCAGGGGATAATCTATGAGTGAGGCATCCTGTAAACCACTCATGCTTCAGGCAGACAGCAACCTTAATGTGCAGTTTATTCATGTTAATTCTCTGCTGAAGGATTAGAGACTACATCAGACAGAAGGTACAGTAAATTTATATAAACTCTCAGTTTCTGACCTCAGAGTATTTGCAGAGTTGACTTTTGCAGAGGATATCACTACGTTCCTGCAATGCTGACATTAGACACTAAAAAAAACCCAAACAACCCCTTACAAAAAAGGCTGAACTGAGACCTGTGCATAAATCTAAATAGTGCACCATTTATTTGTTTTCTAGACACAGTCATGGTGAGCTTAATGCACAACTGTATTTGTTGTCAAATGCAGAATTAAAAACAGGTTAATATGTACAAGAAATGATTATAAAATGAAGAACAACATTTTTTTTTTTTAATTGGTAGGAAAGGAAGGCCTTTCTACCCAGAAAGAAAACCCAAATAAAAAACCCACAAAAAAACCCTACCCTGAAACAATAGAAAGATGTATTGTGAATTATTCTTAACAGGAACAAAAAATCAGTTGTGCTGGTAGCCTAGACAAATTCACGTACTATATAAAAGAAGAAAAATTTTTTACACCGAGCTACTGAAGACTGAGCAGCTTAATTTACTGACGATGTTTACTTTCATTTAACATGGTTCATAAGCTATAAGTTGCAAGGTAGAAAGCAAAGCCCAAGTTTATACTTGTGAGAAACTGGTACCAAGTACCAATATGACATTAGGAAGAAACCACAACAAAAAACAGATTAAATAAATTACTTAAATCCTAGAATCTTCATGAGACTGGAATTTAGGCAATTGAAGGTGAACTGTAAAAAACAGAAAATGATATACAGCAGATGATGTACCATGACATTTATGGAAATTTTAGATTCTTTTTTAACCCTTGTTTAAAAGGTGAGAAAAAATAGCTAGAACACACAGGTGAAAGCTTTGTGGAGTATCCACATGCTAATAAATTATTTAACTGTAGAAAATAACTAATGAAAATACCTTTAATCATTCAAATGACATAAACATTAATTTTAATATACATTATAATCTATTGATTCTTAAATGACACTAATATATAAAAATGCATAATACTGAACTTTGTGTTACTAAACTTATAACAGAATTCTTATTTTTGTTAAATAATGACTGAGAAAAATGAAGTAGCAGACAGACAAATCTCTGAAAAGGCTACTTCTATAAGGGAGTAAAAAAAATCTTCATGAATACTAGTGATTTCATCCAAATGAACTCTTCTTAACTCTACCATACTAATTACCATCATACCAATTTAACTGGCTTAAAAAAACCCATCAAGTACATTATCACTTCTGTTTGCCTATTAATAATCCTGCTGATGGAGCTACTTGACCTTTATCTGCTGGTTTCTGTCATTGGGAGGAGTTATAGGAACAACCCCACTGCAGGTGAAGAAAATCATAAAGTCAGCTCCACACAGTTATCTTGCAAGCTTAGCTGGTCAAAGCTGGACCATAGCAGTTTTGTGTGATATTTATGCCAGGAGCAATGAATGGAATTAATTCCAACATGGACAAGGACATTAATGTGCTGTTATATGGTGCTCTGTACAGCTGAAACCTTCGTTATACCCTCTTTCCATTCACTGCATCCAAATAATTTATTACAATCTGTCTGGTTATCAGTCAAGCTCCCAGACAACAGCAAAATTGATTGAGGAACCACGCATAGGTTTCATTGTTCACTGGATATTTGAAGGAAATATAGTAGCAAATATAATGTAATAGTTTAATTTTATACTAATTTTCATAATCTAACACTAATTTCTCTGCCTAACTTTACATACAACAGCTTCTAACTGAAACTATTTCTGTTTTGGAAGAAAAACAAAAACATATATGACTATTAGACAGAGACTGCTGTTCTTCAGCTTGCCTGGAGACCAATGAAATTTATTCAAAACTGCTAAGTAATAGGATTTCTCTATCAATCTCACTTCACAAAATCTCTTCAGTTTTTTGTCTCCTGAGCAGTACCAGACTGTAACAGAAATTTTAAAATGTAAATGAAAATATGAAAATTAATTTTGCATATATAAAGCCATTATCTAATATATATGTGTATTTAAGTTATTATTTAATATTTTTTCTGTCTTTATCATTGGATTTGATTTGGATTTGATTTGAAATTTTTAAAATAAATTCCAATTAATGGATATTTTATTCCTATTCGTTTGTATAGCAAAAAGATAAAAGAGAGTCAAGTCAAAGTTACCTTCTACCAGTTAGTCCTATTTTAGATACTAGTCAATTTAATGTGAGGAGTCTGTTACTTGCCAGAGAAAAATGTCTCATGGGCATCTAATTTGCTTTCTTACATACTATTTTCTGAAGTGGCTTATTGTAGGATTTTCTGCATCTTTCAGATGCCTAAAGATGTAGATTAGAATGTAATATAATAAATGTAACATAATGTTATAAAGGTTATTGTAGTATTTAGTTAAATTATCTGCCTGTGTGATACTGAGGGAAACAGAACAAGAATGTAATGTTTATGTAGGGCTTTGAGATTAATTCAGCCTAGGAATTCTGAGCTTTCCGTCCAGTATAGATGGTATGGCAGTACTGTTCCAGTGTAATGGCAGTATGATTTGGATCATACTACAGAAAAACACGTCTTGAACACCAACAAATTGAGCACTGAGCACGGAAAAATATTTTGAAGGACATGACAAGAGACAGATTCTTTGTCAAATTAAAGTCTCTGAATTTTTCAGGGGTGTGACAGGAAGAATGTTTTATATTTTTAAACTACTTTCCTTTAAAATTAATAAAAATAAGAATTCATAAGACATTGAAATTTAGGACTTGTTAATTTGGCTTATATTACAACTGATTTAGTTAAGATTACAACATATGGAAAATGTCCTACTTTTTTTTTTTAATTTTATTTATTTAAGAAGTTGTCCAAAATCTCTATTCTTGGCCCATCTAGCAATAGGTGAATATTTTTGAGTGCTTTTGATTTGCCAGAAAAAAAAAAAAAAAATCCCACCCTTTTTTCTGCCTCAAACAGGCAAGGAAATATTTGAGGAAAATCAGATGCATTAGCACGTGCAATCTATTTTTCCAACTCTCAAAATATTAAAGGAGGTATGATCTTTAAATTATTTCTTATTGCAAAGCAGCCTTGGTAGTCAAATTCTATTATGACTCTCTGATAGACATTACATTGATTCAAATTTTGGATAAAATTCAGCCTTTATCTTTAATTTAAAAAATATATTGTTTAAAAATATCTAAACCAAAAGTGTCAACATGGATATATCAAATTTCTATTTTTTATTATATTGAATTTAACAAGGTGATACCATATATAAGTTGTAGCAAATTTGATTTTTGAAATAATTTTTTATTTGATCTCTCTCTCAGCCCGTTCAATTTTTTTTCTAGGACTGTTTGAATATTGTAGTTCTGTGCAACTTTTTGCAAAAATTGTTCTCCATTTTTCTATTCCCTTAGTTATATTTCAGGTAGAAAAGAAGTCCCAAACAATGTCAACAACAAAATACCCTTATTATTACTTCCTTGCTTCTTCTGTGCATTTCACAGTAATTTGAATTTGCTGTTCCACAGATGTTCTCACACATGAAATAGCTTTGGTTGAAATCTTTTGTTATACTTTATTGGGCTTGAATGAATTTTGATGACAAAGCTGGAATCCAGTTTCTGGAAATAACTGTATGAATATTCCTAATTCCTCATAAATATTCATGAAAGCACAATGCTCTGTAAATATTTAAAATAATTGTAAATATTTTATGCTAGTTACTTAATCTACTTAGAAGTCATTTACTTCTCTCTCTATTTATTTATTTATTTATCTTTCTCTCTCTTTCTTTCTTTATCTGTCTTTCTCTTCCTTTCTTTCTCACATACACCCTTTTGCAGTATCAGAATCACACCACACACACACAAACCCAAACCAAATCAATACATTTAGCTTTAGACATTAATGAAATACTACTGCTTCAAATCTTGAAGCTGGTATAAATTTGTTAATTTCTTAACACTTGTAGTCCACCTATGACACCATATATAACTTTCATATGTGCCCATATATTTTCTTTAAAGTGTTTAAAACAGGCATTAAAAAGATTTTCTATAGAAAAAATGAAGCTGTATAATGTTATTAAATAAATTTGTAATTAATGTTCTGACAGATTGATGGCAATGTTCTCACTGAAAACCCTAATTATTTTCTTCCTCAAAAATGGAATGGTACAGGAATTTCACTGACAATACAGCAGTACCCATCACCTGATCTTTAATGCATAAGTCACTGTAGCCAGTGTTTTTTTTATTTAGTTTAAAAGTAAAAGATTTAGATTGTCACTTTTGCCTTTTTCCCTACACACCTATTGAAGTCAGGTAAGTAATAAAAATCTAAGACATGACGTTAGCTGGATCAACTTAGATTTGCTGTGAATATATAAAAGCACAATGATGACAATCAGCTTGGATCTTTTTCATTCTAGCTTCATTTTCTTATTGCTTGTACTAAAACAAAATATCAGCCTTAATGAATTTTATTTGCATGCCAATGAAATGGAGAGAGTAAGCTCTTTCTAATTATCTTTCTGTAACTAACAAACCTAGCTGCTATTAAGTTTTTTAATTTCTCTGCTTTTTTATTTTAATTTTTAGCATTAGCTTATGCAGGTTAAACTGTTCCATAAAAAAAAAAGAAAATTGTTGAAAATAGACTTTTCCTCTTACTATGTCAGAAATGTTCTTTTTTCTTTAATTGTTTCCTTGATGTTTTCTTTAAGTACTGATAGGTAGAATTCATTTCTCCATTTAACCTACTTAGCGCAGATTCTCAAAAAGTTATTAAACTGTAGTGTTTTATACCAAAAGAAAAGGAGTTTACAGTACCATACTGAATAACCTATCATTTAAATGTTTTTTGTACCAAAAAATGCAATAAGATGTATTTGGTAATCAGTGAAGTGGTAGGGTAAAGATTAATGAAAATGTCACAGAAGCTCAATATACACACCAGAGAAAAAACAGGTCTGGTAGCTGTTAACGAATTCAAGTTTCCAGGCCGCTTCTGAAAATCTGGCAAAGTAAGCTGACAGCATAATTAAAATACATGTGTTTCTTCCTACTTCAGAGAAAGAGAAAGCTGTAAGCCAGACTTTTTGGCTACTTAACTGCTTCTATATTCAATTTTTTTCTGTCATATTCCAATCAAGTAATTGTTGTAAATATGGGGCAAGGCAATCACAGCCAAATCCCTTGTCCAGCTCATTTAGCTGCCCAAATATCAAGGCTCTTCCATGGGTATGTGTACTCTTGTACAGCAACCGTCTTCTAAATTTTTTACCCGTAAAGCTGCAAAAGTTCATGAATTCAAAAGAAGGCTTGAATTCTTTGGTGTAATGGTTCACAGTCCGTTAATAAACCTTTTCCAGTGGGACTGGAATGCTGAATGAGAGGACTTTGTGTGTGTACAACCAGTGTGAAATACTGATCCCACTGCAAAAAACAGAAAACCCTGGCCTCAAAGACACAGGCTTCTCCCTGTCTGACAGAGGGCTCTTCCACAGATCAAGGCTGGGAGATAATGTGTCAAGAAACATTCTAAATTTGCAGATGAAGCAAACTGTCTGTAGGGCCAAACTTCAGCTGACTACTCATCATGAAAATGATTGATAAACAGTGGACAGAAGCACATCCTTGATGGCCCAGGTTAGATATTGGTATTTATGATTCCTATCACTAGTCCTAGTAGGCATGCTGTGCATGCTGGTCATTGTTTCCCATGTTTTGGGATGCCTCATTTCTCCCTATAAAGAAGCATGTACCTATTAATTTTATGAAAAAAAAAAAAAAAAAGGACTTTTCTTTGGACCTGGTGCCTACTTTTAAGACATACCAATCCTTAAATACTTCTGTCGCCACCTGTTTTTTTCAAGTCTTTTGCAGATCTGACATTTTAACCAGCACGTTTTTTGTTTCTTGGGTTTGTTTGGGGGATTTGTTTGGGTTTTTTTCCCTTTTGATTCTTTTAGCCTTATGTGGAAACATACATAAAAAAAAGCATCTCCCCTAAACATTTTTTTGTATCACCCATTCACAGTGGTGGAACCAGCATAGAAAAACAGTCTAGTTTTTCAATAAACCTTTCAGAATCTAGAATTTTACAACACAGTTCAGTAATAAAGTATATAGCTGTGTGGACAGTAAGAACTCATTTCTTCTGTTTGTATATACACAAGCTTCATTACTTCTTTTTGCTAGAGACTATGCTAATGGTGAATTTCTAATTCAGCTCAACTCCCAGATTAATTTCAGAGTCACAGCTTTGTAGGATACAGTTTCTCTGTGATACATATAACCATGATTCCTTCTAAACACTTTGTAATTCACCCTGTCAAAGTGCTTCTTTCAACAGTTAAATTGATCAATATATCTCTGCCTAATTGCTTTGCCATGATTATTTAGTATTTCACCAATTTTCATGTCATTTACACATTTCATCATAAATGATTTATGTTTACTTGTGTATAATAAAAAAAAATATTGAACAGAGTCGGCCTTAGAGTTTCCTCTGAACTTCTGTGGAAACACCATTATAGAGTAATGATAAATGCTTTCTGAGATCTAGATCTTAAGCCATTTCTTTGGACTGCATTGATATTGTGCTATTATTTAAAATTAGCAAGTCATACAACATTAGGCCAAAAGTCAAATTCCACATATATTAAATTCCTGCATTT
Source organism: Ibidorhyncha struthersii (assembly GCA_013398815.1). Lineage (NCBI taxonomy): Eukaryota > Metazoa > Chordata > Aves > Charadriiformes > Charadriidae > Ibidorhyncha > Ibidorhyncha struthersii. The sequence goes on along the minus strand of VZSZ01011123.1, from coordinate 5,403 downwards.
ATGTCTAGTAACCTCAAATAATTAAATCAGGGTTTTACATGATCGATTTTTCCCTTAAAAATATTTGACTGCTATTAGTGTTTGGTTCTTTCACTTAATTCTTGTTAGTTGACTCTTCTTACTTTCCGTTATTGCAAGCAGGGTTGATGTCAGAGTAGCTACTTTAGCAGTTAGCAGGAGTGTTGGCTGTGCTTGAGTATTGAATATTTTCAAAGCTTCAGGAAACCAATGCACTAATAATGATTAAAAGTTTGAAGAACATTTAACAAGTTATTCCTAGAGGTTATCGCTTTTCCTTAGCTGCTAATGGACTGAAAAAAATATTTTGTTGTCATGTAGCTCAACCACATTATCCTTTTCCTTTAAAAACAGAGAGCTGAAACATAATCACAGATAGCTGTTTTACTAATCTGTCTCTGATATCACTATTTTTATTATGTCTTCATTTAAACTTCATATTGTACTTTTTTTTTAAACTGTAGCATTCTCTCCTCAATCCCTTTAACTTTTCCTAGTAATTTTCTACATTTAGTAAACACAAAGCTATATGGTTAAATAACTATTCCTCTCTTCAGTGCAACTTCTCACATTCCTGACAAATTTCCTGCTAATTTCTATCTTTTCTTTGCCAATTGAAACAGTGTAGGTTTATATGCATACTTGTAATATATATATATATGCATATTTGTTATTTTTTATATATATGGATATTTGCATTTTTATATATATACACGCATATTTATTTTTACTCATGAATGACAACAATTTGACTTCTAAGCAATCTGTGTAAAAAAACTGTACTTTTTCCTGTCTAAATTGTGTTCAATTTTCCCTAATTTTTGCATTTTAAGAACCACATATATTATTGGACGTATATTATAGGACCATAATCTGCTTCTCTAAATTGAATGATAGAAAGTCACAGTCATTCCCAAACACTAACTTTGGCTGAATGAAAGATTTTGGTTTTATTTGAAGTAGAGAATTATCTGTATTAAAGGCAAACCCATTTATAATTATCAGACAATTTATTTAGAAACTGTAACCATGTGTTCATTGCTTCCATGCGATCACTGACAACACAGCGATCAAGTCGTGTTCTCTTAGTAACAGATCTTTTTTGCAGTCTATGTAGTTTAACAACCATTTCTTGTGTGACTAAACCAATATGTTTATAACCATGTATGTATAATAACTTGCTTTGTTCCAGCCATATAAAACTTTCATCTATAAGCACCTACAAATATAGTCAGCTTTTCCCTTGAAAATTCACTGAAAAGTGTTAAGTACAAGTTCAGTACAGAAAAGATATTCTTTGTTCCATAGCGATTACTGTGTCTTTACTCTGATGAAAAAAAAAAAAGAAAATACAACTTAACACTAATTTATTAAAGATCAATTTATTGAAGTCTGAAGAAATTTTTCTTCTCACCTCATCTACATAATTTTATATATTTTTGTCTGAATGAACCAAAAGATACCTAACCAAACAGTCTGGTCATGAGTTATTAAACCAACAAAACATTTCAACATGACAAATGGATAAGACATTCAAATCTGTACTCTGTTGAGTACTGTGAACCTGAGGTACATGGAATGAGAAGGCAGAAAGCTAGCAATATTCTAATTAGGCAACCTGCTGCTTTGTATCTACATGAGATGGAAAGACACCAGACATAAAGCTATGAGCCTTTCAAATGTGTTCACACACTACAGGGTAATGTGAAGGAAATGACAAATTTAAAAAATGTTAACATAGCACAAACAACTTCATAGCACATGAAAAGAGCCAAAAAGAAAATGGTTTTAAGTGTACATTTTGAGGAAGACCAATATACTGTTTGATAAAAACTCATGTGTTAAGATTCCAAGAACTCTCATTACTTCAAATTAAGGCAAGTCCTTACACAATATATTATTTTCTTTACTATCAAAACTTCATTCAAAACAGAAGTTCATGCTCATCAGATTTGTACACAAGGTTAATTATATGTATTGGGATACTCCTTCTTCACTATAGAGTTTCTATCTGTCAGTACATAGCAAGTGTTCCAATAAATCATGGAGATCCAAGAATGGAAATGCTTTTGGCAATGCAAAATATTCTTAAGACTTAATTTACATACTTATCAATTATATACATTGATCTAAAATATAATAATTAAATATATGAGGGGAACTGGAAGTATTTGTATGGCTCTAAATAACCAGCACTGTTGTCATTGTCTATATTAACGCTGAATTATTAAGATTAGATTGTGACCTAAAACAATATTTCAGTGAGGTTTCCCAGGACTGCACCTTTGAATCAATTTCTTTCTTGCTTCCTCATGGCTAATAATTAAGCAGAAGTCAATGTATGTCTGTAGAAGCTCTTTCTTCTATAAGCCAATATAGGAACTCCGACCACTGTGTGCTCATGTTGTCAGACAGCTTAACAATGGGTGGGAAGTTGAGCTTCACAGTTTCCATGAACTTAGACTACACTGTGGGTCATGGTTGGTGTATAAACACCAAACAAAGATGACTTGAAACAGTAACATATGCTCTTGGATATCTAAACTTCTTTCATTTCAACCCAAACTTTAGCTGGTTTTAAGGCCATAATTTTAAAGCAGAGTATTATTTTTAGGTATGTCAACAAGTGGGATTTTGTTTAACAGTAACACCATATTGCCATGTTTTAATAAAATCCTTCCTAAAAGTATTTATTCCTCCTTAGGAATAAATACTGTGATGTTAAGACCAAGAATCTTTCTGGTATGCTGGGGAAAAAAAGAATAAAAATTGCCTTAGGTATGTTATTGGCAGGAATAACTGAGCTCATGGATACTTGCTTAATGAGGCTGATGACTGAGATTTCTCAGTATTTCAGAGTTAATTTTTACCATTTTAATGTTCAATATACTTACATGTATTTTTTCACATGACTTTTGAACATAATTACTTATTACAAATAGGCCACAAACACAGCACAAAGTCTAATGTGATATGTTTTGACAGTTTAAATTCTTTTTTTTTTTTTTACAGATTTTATATAATTGAACAGATATGTGAAAAAGTTTCAGAATAGATGTCCTTCACACAGAACGTATAAGACTGTTGTCATTAGGAACGGAAAACATGTTTACAGTAATTAAAAGAAATTAATCATTTCTCATTCCTACAGTATCCTTGACAGAAAATATAAAATTTGAGTTACCACTAAACTTCAGCTAAAATGGGTAATCTCCAGGTCTTCTAACATATACCCCAGTGTTTAAACCTTTTAGCTACATGTCAGAAAAGACAAAAATAAGAATGCTATCAAAGTTTAATTACATTTAACAAAAGAAGGTGTCCCATAATTGACTGAAATATCTGAAAATATATGTTTTATTACTATATTAAAGAAAAATAGAAATTATGAAGATCTTCCTGAAGATTTATGTAGAGGTATAACATAAATAATTACCTAACAAGCAAGTTTCCTTGACTTTAGCAAAAATTTGGACCATATGCCAGTTATGTAGCTTGCCACAGTGTCACTGAATAAGCATAACAAAATACTAGGCTTAGTGAAGAAATAAAATTATAATAATCAAGATTTTAAATTGCCAGGAAAAAGAGAAAACAGTTTCTCAAAAATATTTCCTGAATATTGGGTCCTGCCTTTCCAAACAGAATCTGCATTTACCCTTGTTTCCTTAGAGAATGACGTACAACAACATTCATTTAATTGCACTTCTTCTATTTGTCCTCTGCAAGAAAAGAGATTTGCTAAGAAACAAAATTAATTTAAATTTTGTTTTAGGAGTAGGTGCAAATATATGTCCAAAGCTGTCTACATTTTATGTTGGAAAATCACATAAAGATTTTGGGTTCAGTCAGGATGAAACCTTTACACTAAAACTAGTAAAACATTCATGAGTGTCTGAAAGTATAATTTTACCATGAAAAACTTAGTCTACATGTCAAAGTGAATTCTTTGAGACTGTTCTAGTTTCCCACTCTCCTTAAACAATGAACATAAGTCTCTCCAGTCCAAATAACTCAGAACATGTTCACTATGTTTCATTTCAACATTGTGCACAGGTACAAAAATGCATAAAAAATACTTTTTTTAAAAAAATCAATCAACCAATAAAAAAATAACGTCAATCAACCAATAAAATGCACTCACCCTCTCTTCGATTAAGCCTCGCAAATCCAGGGCTGTGACTGCTAGACAGCTCTGATGAACTGCTGAATGATGACTGAGGCAAAGCAGACACCAACTGATCATCACAATTATCTGCCAGTGAAAAATATCACATTTGGGTTAATACAACAAACATCAATTACTGGAACTGTAACCAAAGTGAACACTAGAAAAATATCTGAATCAACCCTGTATCTGAGAGCAGCACGTCTCTAAATATTTCCTTTGACTATATGATAAATAAAAGCATCAGTACCGAGGTAGTAGTTGTTTGGGGTTGGTTTTTGCTTTTTTCTTTTTTTTTTTACCCAATATTTCATGAGACTACCAAAGAATAATTTATTATGTTCTTCAACTGGCTGTACTTGCCCACTTCTGACCTAACTTCTGAGATCATATTGATAAATGTGTCACAGCTCGCTCACTCTCATTTACATGGACAGCAACTGATGTTTTCTTGTCCTGGTTGTAGCATGAAGGTACAGCTTCAGCACATGCTTTTTATTTTCTTTAGATCTGATGCTAGCACAGGTCTTTACAAGCACATTTAATGTACAGTCACATTAAATACTGCTATTTCTTAAAAAAAAAAAGAAGGACCAAATGAAATTATAAATAAACTCAA
>VZSZ01011122.1:5256-16326 GCA_013398815.1 Ibidorhyncha struthersii | reverse complement strand
TGTCCTGTGCAACCTGTTGTAGGTGACCCTGCTCTGGCGGGGGGGGGTTGGACTAGATGATTTCCAGAGGTCCCTTCCAACCCTGACTATTCTGTGATTCTGTGGAGTGGAGTGAAGTGGGGGAATGTTTTAATGTTTGTCATCTTGTTTCTCACTACCCAAATCAATACCTATTTTAATTGGCAATAAATTAATTTTCTTCAAGTTGAGTCTGTTTTTGCAGTAATTGGTAAGCAATCTCCCTGTCTTTATCTTGACCCACAAGCTTTCTCACTCCTGTTCATCCTATTTCCTCCCATCCCATTGGGGGAGGGGAGGTAGTGAGCAGCTGGGTGGGAGTTTGTGTTTTAGCCAAGGCTAACTCACCACACCAGGTAATAAGTAGGATATTGTTTAAGCAATCCAGTTCTAATATAAAAGGCAGCTTTGTAAAAACAGCATGATATTAAGGCAATGGGTTTTTTTATCCTCTGGAAGTATTCTAGAATAAATCAGTGAGCAGTGCAGTCCAACATCTCAGCAAAAGAGTAACTGATAGAATAGATTTTAAAATGCAATGGTTTGAGCAAAGCAAGTGAATGTCCTTCCCTTGTGGCACGTTACAAACTATGGAGATATTTGTTTATGCAAGTGGACATAAGAGTAGACAGCTCATTAAAAAAAATATTCTTAACGTGTCAGAGGAAATTTCATTCTTCCTATAATAATTTGATTCATATGAAACTAGTAGGCTCATAATACCTCATGGTTGGGACCAAGTGAAATGAAAGGCACTACAAACTTGTATAGGAAATGTAAGCAATTGCACCACAGATATTTAAATATTACTACTTTCATTTCAGCTGTGTTTTCATGGCTCATTTTTCCAGAGTCATAGAAGACAGTAGTCCACTCTCAGGAAAGATGTTCTTTGCCAGATAAACTTTCAAAGGTCTTCAAGAATGAGGAGATAATGCTAGACTACGTTGTCTGCTACTTTCAACAGGGTATCACACTAAGTCCTCTTTGACTTCATCAGTATAGCTAACTACATAACTCCCATCACATAAGCTGTTATGGTAAACCATAAACAAAGTTAACTGGGCCCATATTCAAGGAGTGGCTCTCTAGGATGAGGAAAAAGAAAAGTGTCTCACACTACTTTATTTTTTGTTACAAGGTTTCCATTAATTACAGAAATATTTGACAGCCTCCTGATTTTTGATCCCCCATTTCATTTTAGACTCAAATATACTACAGAGACTGTACTAGTGAGTTAATAATCCTTCAGCTGTAATGAACTATCACATTATTCCTAACAGTTATAGCTCAGAACCTAATTTTGCATTAGACCTAAAGCCATCTCACTTTGATATACACCACCATTCCTGCCCTCAAAGAAGGGAAACAAAGTACTCCCAGTTGTTACTGCGTAGCTCTATCTGAAAATTATTTAAGTTAGCATACCTCAAACCACTCATGTTAACTAGTTGGCAAGTTGCTATAATTTGAACTGTGGCTTATACGCCAATTAGATCAGTCAAGTTCATAACTTGAAAGTGCAATAGACTGTAGAATGACTATTTTAAGTGTGCAAAGACATACTAAATGCCAGAGAAAGTGATACCCTTTCAAACTAAAGTGCACATTTAAGTATTTCTCAAGCTTAGTTTTTAACTTAGTTTTCATATACCTTTCTAGAATCCAAAATAGGAATATCAAAGGTTTCATAATATATTCCATTAATTTTACACACATTATACCGAATTTCCTGAAACTCTGAAGAACTATAAACTATAGTTCTCAGTCTGTGAAAAGATTCCTGTTAGTCGTGACCTATAGCTTTATGAATCTGGTACTCACAAGCTAGCATAGATTTAAGTAAATTCAGTGCTGATGGAAAATATTAGATTCACAGCTCTACAGCCTTAAATTATGCGTTTATTCACAGAACAGCATAAGCAGCAACACAGATTCTCTCATATATTCTGATAATATGACAGCTGAGTGGGAAGCAGAAAGGTTTCTCTTCCTTGCTCATAGTAATGCCCATTCTGTTATGTCTATAAAACATAGCACCTTATGTTTTGTCTGTCACATGCACTTGCCTATGAAGCAAAATCCAAGTTTAACTGCAATTCAGTTTAACACACAGCATGTTAAAAGTAATAAGATTACCTTTCCCATACTGTATGTTCCAGAGGTGTTAACACACTGACGTAAAGCCAAACAGGTGAATGGTATTGTGATATATACTCTATTTACTTCTTTCAAAACTTTTCTATGCATAGTATTGGCATCTGCTAATGCTGCTGATATCAATTAAAGCATTTGATTAAAAAAGGTCAGACTCCAGGGGAGGAGGTGGCACAGAAATGAATTTTAGAAAAGAAAGTCTTGTTTAAGACTTAGAAAATAATTAACTGAAAATAAAACCATGTGGCAGAAATAATGAGCTTTTTTTCATTCTTTGAAAGATACCATTACCAAAACCCAAGACAGATCTAGGAATACCTACTGTGTATTATGTAAAAGCTTTGAAGTCTATTAAAAAACAAAATCTTTGCACATAAGCTATCAACTCCCAGAGATACAAATTCATTATCCAAAAATCATCAGCTCAGTTTCAGTATGCACAATCCAATTATTTTTATTGTTTTGGACCAGATCCCTGTAAGTTTACCCAGCAGTGTTCTCAGACAGCTAAATGGGAATTCTGCTCCAGAAGAGGAATTTACAATCTTTTCATAGAATACTTTGCATAATTCAGGCACTAAATATTTCCCAACCTCTTACTGTATTTATAAAAATCCAGTTAGAGATCAAACAAAATTAAGGCACAACCCTTTTTGTTGTTGGGTGGTTTTTTTACTCCCATGTTTGTCTCCCTAATCTACAAAATAGTGTTAAACAGAAGCTCTCAGCAGATTGTCCACATATTTTTGAAAAACAAAGGACATCCTGCAAACATTTACTTCAAAAAAATCAGAAGTATTACAACAGAAAATGCAAGAGGCTGTGGGTTTTTGATAGCTTGATCATAAACAGGACAGTTTTACATGCCTTCTGCAGCAGTACCCTTCTCCCCAGAGGCCTTTCACCATGTTACATACTTAAAGAAATTGATATTTCATAACTAGTTATCGCATATGCACAGTACTAACAACCTCAGACTCTAGGCACAGTGAGTGGGTTGGATAACGTGTCGAAATCTCTCTCTGTTGCCAAGCATTATGCTTGGTATTACTCACAAATGTGGAGTGTAGTGTTGGCAACTTAAGATATTTGTCTTCAGAATTTTGTTTACTAATACAAAATGCAAGTTTACACATTTATTTACATCAAGCTGCATCTTGGAAAAAAGTTGCATTAACAAATTTTATTAACAGGAAACAAAGACATTTCATATTTTTTTTACCTAGATGCAAATTTCATCTTCATACAAAACTTGATAACATATTTTACCTGTTGCTACAACTGAAAGATCACCTCCTTTCTTCAACTTTATTTTTAAAATAAGTTGTTAAACATGTTCTCTTGCTTCTCATTTCCTTGGAAGTTGTGAAGTAAAGTTTCTTTCATCTCTCACTACCACACACAGACTGTCCTTTGTTCCCTCTGAGCCTTATCCTTGTGACTAGGATCATATACATACAGTCATATTCAAAACCTATCATCAGCATTCACGTCAGTGTTTTGACTATGTAATGCTGTATTCCTACTTTGTAGGTCAGGATTCTGAGAAACATTGCATATCATTTCTCCATACAGATGATCTCTAACTACCAGCATTAAAAAGGCTATCAGAAAAAGATGATTCCTGAGGATCAAGAAACTAAAGCACCACCTTTCTCATGCAGAAGGAGAGAGAATAGAGAAAGAGAACACTGCTACTGTTTTGAAAGTGTCTTACAGAAAACATGCATACAACTCATCTTAGATACTAGTCCTACAGAAATAAATGAAAAATTCCATACTGGGCATAGAGAATCAGAAATGAAATTTTTCTTTTAAGAGTTTTTCATTATATTAATGTACTAGATTTCCACCTTTTTTTTNNNTTGCATGATTTCCCCCTTTTTTTTTTTTTTTTCCCTGCTTCTTTCAGTTCATAACAGTTCCCCTCTGCTGCTTTCCTCCTCACACTTTTCCCCTGCTCTAGCGTGGAGTCCCTCCCTGTAGCTTCCTTCAGGGAATATCCACCTGCTCGGACTGGGGTCTTCCATGGGCTGCACTGTCGATATCTCTTCCCCCCCGCATTCTTCACTGCACTTGGTGTCTGCAGGAGNACAGAAGTACCATCAGCTTCGTTGATTAGCTGAGCTTTGGCAAGCAGTGGGTCTGTTCCGGCTCTGTCTGGCACACAGGCAACCCATGGTCTCTTCTCACAGAGGCCACACCTGCCACCCCCCCCCACTACCAAAACCTTGCCACATAAACCCAATACGAGGGAATATAGAGACACTAAGCATGCAAAATCACAGTTCGGAAAGCCAAAGTCCACTTGAAGTTGAATGTGATGAGGGACATCAAAGACAACAAGAAAGTACATAGGTGACAAAAGGAAGGCTAGGAAAAACACAGGCCCACTGCTGAATGAGATGGGAAACCTGGTGACACAGGACATGGAAAAAGCTGAGGTACTGAATGCCTTCTTTTCCTCAGTCTTTACTAGCAAGACTGGTCTTCAGGAATCCCAGGTCCTAGAGCAGAGACTAGGGGGAAAATATGAAGCAAGACAGACATACCCTTGGTGGAAGAGGATCAGATCGGAGAATACTTAAGCAGATTGGACGTATGTAAGTCTATGGGCCCTGATGGGATGCACCCATGAGTGCTGGGGGAGCTGGCTGATGTCATTGCAAGGCCACTCTCAATAAATGATCAATCATAGTGATTAGGAGACACGCCTGAAGACTGGAGGAAAACAAATGTCCGTCCTGTCTTCAAGAAGGACCCGAGGAACTACAGTCCAGTCAGCCTCACCTTGATCCCTGAGAAGGTGATCGAGCAGTTAATCCTGGGAAATATTTCCAGGTACATGAAAGACAAGAAGGTGATTGTGAATAGTCTCCAAGGGGAGGATCAAGGATTCACAAACTTCTATGATTAAATGACTGACTTGGTAGATCAGGAGAGAGCAGTGGGTATCATCTACCTTGACATGTATAAGGTGTTTGACACTGTATCCCGTAACATTCTCATAGATAAGCTGATGTATGGGCTGGATGAGCAGGTGGGTTTGAAACGGAATGGCTGGGCCCAGGGAATGGTGGTTAGTGGCACAAAGTCTAGTTGGAGGCCAGTAACTAGTGGTATACCCCAGAGGTCAATACTGGATCCAGAAGAGTGAGATCCAGATCATCCAAGGAAATATTTCATGGTAAAGAATTAAGCTTAAGAAAGCAAGAACACCTCTAAACCAAAAGTTAATTCAAAAATCTGACATTAATCATTACATTTAATGATTAATACATCTGTTAGCAGGAAAACTGCATGTTGACTACACAACTGTGAAGGGTCTAGAGAACAAGTCTTATGAGGAGCAGCTGAGGGAACTGGGGTTGTTTAGCCTGGAGAAAAGGAGGCTCAGGGGAGACCTTATCACTCTCTACATCTACCTGAAAGGAGGTTGTAGAGAGGTGGGAGTTGGTCTCTTCTCCCAAGTAGCAAGTGGTAGGACAAGAGGAAACAGCCTCAAGTTGCACCAGGGGAAGTTTAGATTGGATATTAGGAAAAATTTCTTCACCAAAAGGGTTATCAAGCATTGGAACAGGCTTCCCAGGGAAGTGGTTGAGTCACCATCCCTGGAGGTATGTAAGACATGTAGACGTAGTGCTGAGGGACGAGGTTTAGTGGTAGACTGGGTAGTGTTAGGTTAGAGGTTTAGTGGTAGACTGGGTAGTGTTAGGTTAACGGTTGGACTCGATGATCTTAAGGGTCTTTTCCAACCTAAATAATTCTATGAAATTTTACTGAATAGTTGTTTCCATAACCAGAGTACCTCAGACCACAACATATTTATTTCCTCTAAAACTGATTTTTGGGAATATGGGAAAATAAGTATTCTCAACTGTATAGCAAAAAAAGAAACTCATAAATGAAGAGAGAAATCCAAACAAGGAAGAAGTACCCATTTCAATCTAATAGCTGTAAGTTCCATCCTGACACACTTACTCAGGCATTCAAATAATTTTATTTGATAAAGTCATCCCACTACCTAAACAGTAAGTTTGCAACACAAATGCAAACTCCAGTAGAGCCTGTAACAAAACAAATTGGGGGGTGTGTGGGGTGTGTGTGCTTGAGGGAAATGCTTGTTATTGATCAATTTAATTCAATTTACAGTATAACCAAAAAAGCTGAAGAATCTTACTCCAAGAAATAGCAACCAAACATGACAAAGTCATAAAACTATATGACCAACTTAACTTAAAGGAGGGGAGCTGATGACATGTGCAAGGTAACTAAATTTCTATATAAAATTTAAACACACCAAGCTCTCATGTATATTTTTATTTATATAAATGACCAAGAAAATCATTGCTTAGATTAAACACTCTTAACTGCTGTTCTTCCACTTAAAGGGCATCAGCTATGTGGGATCACCACAGCAGGGATTTTTGAGAGGGAGGAAAAAAAAAAGCTTGCATGACCCCAAGAACCGTTTCCCACTCCCTTTGAGAGTCAACTCACAATTTATGCTTTCATGATTTGTTTGCATTCCTGTCATAAAACAATGAGAAATTTTAGTTTCCTTCCAGTTTTCCCCACACACCAGTTACTACAGAAAGGCTAATCTACTAACAGCCAAATTCAGTTTTGTGAAACACAGCACCTTCCAGAACCTATTTGAAGGAAGCAACACTCATATCATTAAGCACACAAATAAATATTTTATTAAACTCTGCTTTCCAGAAAGTGTGCAACTTTCACACAAACAATTTAATATTGTGAACTAAGCCTTGAGTGATGTTTTATTGTGCCACTGGCATTCTACTACAGGATAATAAAGAGTTCATATCTTAAGAAAAGAAAAAAACAAACTCACAGCATTAACAGAAGCATTGTTGTCCTATTTCACATAAACCTAAATCCTTTTTAAGCTGAATTAACAAGTCCACCTAAGTAAGGTCTATTCTTCTATTACAGATTAATAGTTCAATCAAGTTTGAGATTAAAATGCATCTTTAAAAAAAACTAGCATTACACTTATGAACAATACTTCAAAATGCTATTTAGCCTCAAACTTTAGTGTTTTAGCTTACCGTTTCAATAGGAGTCAAACTATTCATACTCTAATACAACTATATTAACTAGATCAAAAAGGTGTTCTTGTATACCAAATTTTACTCCTCACCTGAAAATACACGACAAAAGCAAAAATACTCTCTAGTGTCAGTGTTCATACTTTTGAAATTTCTTACTTCCACTAGCAATAATTAATATTAAAACAATCATCCTCTAATGAAGACAAACATACTCATAGAACCCTATTAATCTTTGACTGTTGAGTCAAATTAGCATAGACTAGTCTAGTGACTATGTCCAGCAGATAGCATCAGAGGTATTATTATAGTAGCACACACAGATAAGACAAAGCAAGTATTATTCTTTAAATTTTCCAACCGCCTACCTCTCCCATAAGCTTTAACAGAAAATAGTACACCCGCGCAATATAGACCTCTGACATTGAGTACTTATTGCCTAGTGGCTTCATCCAGCTACACCTGATGCAAGCTGTCAACTAAAACTGAATGATTACCATCCAACAATTAAAACAGAATTCTACAACAGCACAGCATCAGTTGCTATTGAAGTCATTATCACAGGTTTTTAACATTGCTTTGACAAACTAGTATTTATAGTCATAATCCAAATTAATTTGGACAGGAAAAAAAACAACACAGCAGTGTGGGGCATTAAATAGCAGAACACTAGAAGTTGAGTATGTGAATCAGGGGTCAAAGATAAGTTTATACAGTGCTTTTGAATTATACAGTGCTTTTCAATTATTGGTAATAAATGAAGATAATATGAATTCGAACAGCAAACTACTAGAAGATCCATTTAAAGATCAGTTACAACTACTGGATTGCCATTTCCAAGCCAAGTCCTCTTATTATTCATTTAGTAAGGTCAGGTTGCTTTTTTTAAACCTACAATACTTCATTAAAAGCTAAATTCAGATGCATCGTAGGATTTGATTTTACCATTCCAAATACTGATATCCTTATTAAAATGAGATTAGTGATGTGTTTTACTTGCCAAGTTGTTTAGCTATCTTATTTCAGTCCATTCATTCATTACTCATTCAGTCATTGACATACAAGCTACTAGAAATACACTGTGAAAACATAGTAGTTTGAAACAGAAGAGAGACATTGCTTTCTACTGTCCAAATTAAATTGGGACAACTCAAAGGAAAATGGTGAGGCCTCAGTTTCAGACGGGGTCAGAGAGTTTCCTGGAATTCATGAATTTCTACCATATAATGCTATGAAAAATTCTATAGCATAGCAGTGGAAAAACAGTAACTTGCATGCTATACTAAACCAATTGCATGCTCTCACATGCCAGTCATGATACTTCATAACAACTTGCTACCATAAAAGCATTTCAAAAAGCATATATAACACCTGCATAAATAATTCTATTGTTACTGAGCTGCCTGAAACAAACAGGACAAGCTAACTAATATAAACCAATCCAAACTACTTTGGTTTTACTCAAAGTAAGAATTTTCAGAATCTAGCCAAAATAAAGTTAGCCAGATCTAGTTTTTCCCCACTTGATCACTATAGGATTAAAAAAAAAGTTTTATTTAGTATTGATATGATCATGGAAGGACACAACTCCCTCACTAAAAAGATTAAGTAGATATAAGAAGGCTCTAGAAGTAATCTTTACAAAAGTAAAAAAGGTATATATACATGCATATATGCATATATATTAAAAAGAAACAACAACCTTTTGAAAGCATCCACAAGGTACTGTAAGTGCAGGATACAGATGTTCACTTGGGCTAACAGCTATTAGCTTAGTACTAGTACTGACCAAAACAGTATCTAAAGTTTTGTGCCCACAGTAGCACAGCACATCCTTAAGGGTGTTAGTTTGACGTTCTAAGGAAACTTTATCTTAGTTACTTGACAAGCATTGTCTAACAGATATCTAGGTATCAAAACTTTACATACGCAAGCATGTATTTCATTACATTTGCTAAGACATATTCTTATATTCTATAGCGTTTGCTACTGCACTGTTTAGAAATAAAAAAAAACCCAAACAAATATCATAATCTATGCCACCATTTGGATTTCCTGAGTTTAGTTCATTCTCCCCCTCCTCCCCATTATACCACTAAGTATAAATACCTTTTACCAAGTAACCCATTTATATTTTGGAACCTAAAAATATCCAAGGAGAGCAAGTACTTGTAATTGCAAAGTCCTTTTCATTGAGCAGAAATAGTCTATAAATAGCCTTCGTCATAAAAAGGAAGTTGAAACATTACAACCTCATGACATTCACTTTAACAGGACTAATATTTCTTGAGTACTTAGGATTGGATGAAACCATTTGGCATACAATTTTTGTCAAACAGTTTAAAAATGAGATTACAGCATCTAAAGACAACAGGAAAAAAAAGTTGTTTCTTTGTCATTTAAATTAGTGACTATCTTAACCCTTGCAGTAGTCCTAACTTACCAAAGTGTTATTTCTAGTAGTGATATCAATTCAGACATAACCTCCTGAAGCAAAGCTTTCAAATATGTGCTTCTCCACTGGTACACAGAAGTCTTCTCTTGTTGATTAGTTGGTAGAGCCAACACATGAAATAAAAATTTCTGCAGAAATTTTATGTTTAGGAGAGTTAAAAGTTTTTGTCACAGTTTTACCAATAGGCTTGTCTTCCCAGTTTTACAAGCCACTACTATCATAGAGGTCATAATTATTATTAGGGGCAGGAGTACAACAAACAAGTCAATTACGTAGTTTAGTACACCTGCATCTTCACTTCTCTCTTCCCCTGTAGCTCCACAATAAAACTGACTTTTATAGAATTCTGAATTATTTTGCTTTACATTCAATCACTTCTGAAGCTATAAATGGCACTTGAGGCAAGAATGACTTCAGAAACCGAGGCTGCAGTGAGACACACCTGTACAGATCCACCCCTCATTACAAGAGGTTAGAGAGAAAACATAACAGAAGAAATAACCCCTGCTAATGGAGAGCTTTGAAGTCAAAGACTAATCTAACAGTTACAGAAAGGTTTTGCAGGTCAAGGACTTTATATTATATATATATCTTTTCACAGAAGAATGTAGTTAACTTGTGTGCCTTACTACTATTGCCTTTGTATTCCAGCAGTATTTTAGCTATCAAATATCTGCAAACTTTTGGTCCAATTTTAAAGTATAAAAGCATCAAATAAAGTCAACTCACATTTTACAGCTAAAAAGCTAGCAATAGCTTTATTATTTAACACCTACAAGAGCAGACTCCTACTGCATGAGGGGCAGTGCCCATAGAAGACAACCCCTATCCCAGAACAGTGACAATGTAGCCAGACTGCAGAAAAACAGAAGACAAGGGACAGGTGGCTTCAGGAAGAAGCACACACAAGTCTTTGCCAGACTGATGCCTGGTTCAAACCCATCCTTCCCCCATCCTGCCTCGCAGTTCAGCATGCCCAAGGCTGCTACCGCAGAGACGAGCCATTTAGTGAAGAACTACTGTGCTGTCAGGCGCCAGTGCACCCGGGAAGGGCAGTCATAGTATAAGTCCGAAGTGACGGCCGGCCGAAGCAGAGACAGGGCCGGGGGGTGTGTGTGGGAGAAATGGGGTGGAGAACGGAGCTGCCACTGGCAGGTACTGTCCGAGAGACGGAAGGGGGAAGGACTGCTGCCCAGGGAAGCGGGCGGTGTCCATCAGGGGCCAGCTCTTCCACCGACGGGCACTCACCTGCCTGCTGCACTCTCCCCACCCATTAGCTGCAGCATGGCCGCCACGATTCCTCCCACTGCCACAGACCCACAAAGCCAAAGACAACGTCCCTCAGGGCAGCATGAAGCAGCGGGGGGG
>VZSZ01011120.1:0-30349 GCA_013398815.1 Ibidorhyncha struthersii | reverse complement strand
AGTGAGGAGGGTCCCCCCACCCCATCTGTTTCTGAGGGGCACGGCAGGGGCTTCATCTCACAGCTGGGCGCAGCAGGGGGCACACCTATGGCCGGAGCACTCCCACCATGGGCAGGATGGATGGATGTGCAAACGGCAGGGCTGACGAAGCTCTTCTCCAGGGGACAGCTTGCCAGTGTGAAGCAGGGCAATGCAATGCACCAGTTCTTGTGGGGAAACAGATTCTTGTGTCTCATTTTGCAGCTAAGGTTCCTATCCCCTTTCAAATCCATTCATTCTGATCCTTTGTCAACATGTCTTCATTTCTGTGATGGAAATTCATCAGTACTTTCTAAGCAGCTTTGCTGGAGAGAGGAAAGGTCTGGCTTGCAGTTCACGGTTTCACTCCAGTCCTTAGGTAATCACCTGCTCCAGTCCTTAACCACCTACTGTCAGAAAACTGCAGATAAAAGACCAAAGCTTTGCCAGCTCTGAAGGCAGCCCAAAGAGAAGGCAGGTCAGGACAAAATAAGGAGAATTATTATTGTGTTGGCAGATCTGGTACCAGATGGATGAAAAAAAAGGACCTTAATAGGTCTGAAAACAGCTCAGCTGACATTCAGGGAGGGGAAGGTGCAAAGAAAGGAAGAGTAGAAACATCAAAGGAAGGATGTACAGAAGTTGAAAGCAGCATAAAGAGTAAATTGATAAAATAATGAAATAGTAAATTTAGTCTGATATTGCAAATAAATAATCTGCTGAGCTTGAGTTCTGTTACTGTGAATAAAAGGAGTTGGGATGATCTATAACCTTGCCACCTCCAGCACTTGTCTCTGCCACCCAACACAGTGTGACAAAGCAGGAACCTCTCTAAGGTGGGCATATGTTTGTGTTGCTGCAGGTGTCTGTGCCTGTGCTGGGGGGGTCATGTTTGTGTGTGCAGAGCTCAGTTTCAGTCATATTTGGGAGCAGTGAAGAAGCGAGGTGTGGAAGGGAGTGACCTGCCAAGGCACAGGCTGAATAATCTATTGAGTTCCCCCATTTCTAGTGCTTCTCCTGTTGAACAGCTGCTGACAAGCACCAGTTCTTCAGCACTCACATCTGGCATACTACTGTATTGGAGGAGTGAGTGTCACAGCCATTTTCCCTGTTGCAGACATCCTGTGGATTTGTGACGGTGTAATTGTGGAGAACTTTCACAAGAGGGTGCAGAGAGCTGATCTTTCTACTGGTTTCAGCAAACTGGCTTGTTACATTGCAGGAGGAATCGCAGCAGCATGTTCCTTTTTAGATGTCTGATTCTTGCCCAGAAAACAGCATTTTGAACAATGCTCCATAACACGAGATTCCTTCCTCCTTTGACTGTGTAATGGGGTTCAGAGGAGCCCAGCTACTTTCATAAGAATGTGAGAACAGACACAGACACATATACAGAATGTGCCTGTTAACGGATCTCATCCCAGCACAGAGCAGAGAAGCTGTTCTTGAGGTGAAGTGGTGTTTACCCTCTGGGAAGTGCTTTCTCAGTTCTCTGCCTGTGTCTCTGAGATGCATTGATTTTGGAGAAGGGTGACCCGAAATCAAGAGGATGGGATCAGTTCTGACAGATGAAGGACTTCTTTAACGTCATCCTCTATTTATACATGAACCCATCCTCATCCTCCCTTAGTGCCCTGAACTCCGTGGGAAACAACTTCTCGTTGTGTCTTTGGGAATGCACTAATGATTGATCTCAGCATAGGCAAAAACCTGAGGGTCAGAGCTTCTTTCATAGCCCTCTCAATTCTGCTTTCGCGTCTGAGGAACTGATGGATGCTCTGGCTTCAACATCTCTGTTTTGCACCCAAAAAGTACAGACCAAACAGGGAATCTCGAAACACCCTGCTCCAGAGGACACCTCTTCAGTTTCTCCCATCTTGGCCAAAACCAACCTCTCCTCTCCAGAGCAGCAGTCACAACAGGGCACAAACTCAGAAAGCACTGGCATCACCAGGCGGCAGCATAAATCACCCCCTATTCCCAGGCTGCTGGGTGTCAGGATTTCCATAGTCTTAATTCCTTCCCAAGACACCTCCAGCTGATGGTGGATGTCTTTTCCAAACCATCACTGTCTCAGTCACCATCAGCGGTAGAAAAAATGAGGACTGGAACCACTGTGCTCCATCCTGCATCTCTGATTTCCTAAATAAACATCAAAGCTTGCTGGAAAAAATGGTGAGCAAAGACTTTTCCAGGATAAATTGCATTATGCATTTCATAGACATTGTATTTTGAGGAAGATGGGAGTGGGAGATGCAGAAAAGTCCTGGCAACAGCAAAAAATTCCCCAAAAATATTAAGCTGTGAATAATATTTAATTATAGAATGTCAAAATTAATGGGTTTTTTCAGTTCAAAATGTCTCATCCATCTGAAATTGATATTTTAATAAGATTTATCTTACAAACAGTGTTGATGCTAGGGCAGTATTCTCCAGATAGGCCCACAGTAGCATTTCAGAATATCAGGATCTTGGGAAACAGTGCTTTTCTCTTGGTTCCACAGCAGAGGGAAGCACAAGGCCCATGACGTGATGAACATGCCCTTCCCTCCTCCTTCAAAAACCACTGTGAAAACAGAAAAGAGATCTGTTAATGAAGGACAGAATATTCTTCCACCGTACCACAGAGAGCCCATGAAAATGGCTGGCGAAATCAAACATGTGAGGCAGAATACATGTGTCATAAACGTATGGCAAATTTGAATCGCTGGCGATTAGTAAGGTTGTTGGGGTTTGGATTGGGCATTTTCTTGTCCCTGTAGCTCTGTGTCTTAGGTGATAGTTTAATTGCATATCGCATGACTGCTCTGACGATGGGAGAGCACACCTGGTGTTAAAGGATTGTCCGTCTGCAGTAATTTCTTCCTTTACTTCAGTGCTGTGACCAGTCAGGAGAAATAGAACGAACATGATGGACCTGGGACAAAAAAGAGTTTTTCTGACCAGAATAATTTTTTCACATCCAAAAGTATTCCCATCCAAAATCACTGTTAGAAGTTAAAACGTGAAGAAATGCTTGTAAGCTGAAAATACGGTGAAGCAGACTTACCCCAGCGTAAAGAAGGAAACTAATTCTGAACATTTCACTTTATGTTAGCCTTTATATGTTTTTGTCATAGATCCACTTCCTGGTAGCTATAACAGCATTTTTAAAGGAAAAAAGTATTCCATTTGAAAATGTCTGAGCAAGATATTCTAACAATTTCAAATTCTGATTACTATTTTTAAGTAGAAAGTGTATGAAAATTGACTCTTTCTTATAAAAACTTGTGGTTTCAGTGAGTCATGTATGACCACTGAATGACTAAAATCAATGACCAGAACCCATCCCAAATTCCTTATTTTTTATATTAAATTATCCCTCATTAATCTTTAATGATAAAAATTGCAATAATGAATCCCTTATTGTCTGCATTGATAACACTGCATGAGAATTCGTCTTTATGGTTCTACTGCTGGCTCCACCAGCATGGCAGCCCCTTGGACTGAGACTTGGGTGGCTGCCATGAGTGCAGAGCTCAGCCCAAAGGCTCTTAGTCCCAGTTCCAGCTGGAATAAATGACCTTGGATCAGCTGTGAGTTCGGGATACATGGGGCTGCGAGGCTCCCTGACCTGCAATGTCTGTGGGGACAGTTAGACCAACACGGCATGTGAAGGCACCTGATCCTGGAGCTCAGTGCCAGCAGGGGACCAGCATCACCCCTCAGGATGAGTGGGGGCTGGACACCAGCAGTGTCGGGGACAACGACAGCTCCTGGCAAAGAGGATATGCATCAGGAGCTTGAAGTGGTGTTGTCCCCTCTTACAAATTTATTGTGATTCCCGTTGCTCAGCTGGGCAGGATCCCTCTATGGACACAAAGTCCCCTCCTGTGTCTCCCCTACCACGTTCCAGCGTCTTCAGCCTGGGTGAACACAACACAGAATTTGTGATAGGACCTTCTCCGTGTTACCTGGTGTGGTCGGTGAGGATCATCCCCCACATGCACACACTTTGAGACTGTCTGTGTGAAATTCCCTGAGCAGCAATCTCAGGCTCTAGTGGTCTAATTTAAGCACAGTATTTCTTACGAATGGAAAATAAAAGGAGGAGTTAAGATCAGAACATTTGGCACTTCGTACCTGTTCACACATCTGACTGGAATTAAGCTAGGAAGGTATGCTGGGTTTAGTTCCAGTCTATAAAAATGCTTTGCATTTTAATATAGTTTTCCTTTGGCATCTCTTTGGTCTTTTTCCAGCCCTGCAAAGTGTGGCCCAAGCCAGACAGCAGGTCACAGAAGACAGAAAGAAATGGCTGTGGATCTTTCTCTTACCTCTTGTCATTTTCATACCTGGACACTGATATATAGGTGTATTCAGAAGTAGGCCCACGCTTGTGTTCTGAAGGAGACATAGGCTTTTGCAGAAACTTTTCGCGCTTTTTTTCTCTGTTCTTCCCTGAAAAAGAAGAATTAGAAAATACAGATCCCAGGTTGGAAGTTAAAGCAAGACAGATGTGCTTTTTCTTCTTCTACATTTTCCCAGATGACTCCTGGAGGATTTTTTGTTCTCACGTAACTACCAACATTGACTTGAAAATTTGTTAAGTGCTGTGAATGAACCACATCATGGGAAACATTTAGCATTTAGAAGCATTTATAAAACCTGATTTTCAACTAGTGTACATCCCAAGGTTATGTTCACTGACTTAAGGAAATGTTATAGACTATGTCACTCTAAGTACTTGACGGAGAACTAACTTCTGTTTTATCTTTGTAGTACAGTTGGTGGCACACGCAGTTGTAGCTGCTGCCTAATGCACTGAAATTTGAGGCTGAGATTCTGCTCAAATGTATCCTAACATGTGAGTGGTATCCTAACAAAACAGCCTCTCTCAAATAACAGATAAACTTTGTCAGTGAATTCATGTTTACCATTGCTGACCAAAAACCAGCATCCCTTTGTGGCACGGCAGAGCCAGAGCTGTTCTGGCAGGCTGCACAGGAGGCACCTCCTTCTCCTGCCTGCCTCAGAAAGGAGTTGGCTAAGTCCAGTGCTGGGGACCACAGCTGGGGCAGTCCTGGTGGGATGGAGCACTGCCAGAGGTCGCTCTGGCAGGATACAGTGATGGAAAAGCCTCCCTTGAGATCCTAGAACCCACCCCTGAGATCCTGGGGTTTAGCTACTGGGACTAACATTTGTGATAAAGAAACCACACTCCTATTCTGTGCTCTGATCCTGGCCACACCTGGGGTATCACACTCAGCCAAGGAGGGCTGGTGCAGAGTACTTGTGAGGAAATCAGTAAAGGCTTTTGTGATTCACTTAGCTCCCCTGTTCTGATGGCACTGAAAGGGGCAGGTGAAGGGCAGGCTGCTCTTCCCACAGGAATGGTATGACTTAGCTATTTTTAAAAGAGAAGACATCCCTTCTGTCCTCTGTCAGATGACTGTTGATTTCTTGTTACATGGGATAGCCCCCTCTTTTCCATCAGGGTGAACTTTAAGTGGTCTTTGTGAAGCTCCTTTACCTTGTATTGCACTCCTTCTGACCTCCCATCCCCAAACTTTCCTAGCCCTGGGGAAAAAAATAGTAATAATAATAAACAACCTAGCTGGCATGTAAAGACAGTAAAGCTGTTCTTTTGTCAATGTTTTTGGTGCAGTAGGAGAAGAGTGGTTTTCTACCCTGTTCAACAGCATACATGTGAGAAGCTCAGACTAAAAAGTGTGGTTATATTGCAAACACAGCTTCTCTACAAATGGGAAAATAAACCAGAATGGGCACACTGAAGAGAAACTTACAGAAACAAATGAAAGAAGGATTCAAGCCGCTGTTAGCTGCTGTCTGCAGCTTGGCAGAAGAGCTGGGAAGGGCAAGTGCATTTCCTGGCACGTGTCACAGGGGGAATGAGCTATTTAATTACAAGTGTGAAGAGATGGGAAAAAAGAAAGGAGGAAACTAATACATAGAGAGGATAAAACACAGAGGATGCATTCTCTACCAGGGCAGGGCTCACAGTATTTGACGAGTGATTTATCTGGCTTAACAAATTCAGAAAGGTACTGTGGATCAAAGGCTTCAGCCATGCTTTCAAGGGAAAAACTGCCAAAATGTCATCCAGCACCAAAACATCATTTCTAAAGCATGTAGACAAGCAAAATCTTGTGTTCCTGTTGTTCAGAGCTGATATGTGCCTTCAGGTGTATCCCTCAGCATTTGCCAGTGGCCCTAGCCCCCACGGCAGGCATGTGCCTGCAGAGAAAGCTGGTCCTAACTTGCACCACTGAGATGAACAGCACTCAGCCTATTGGTATGGACAGTAGCAAGGCCAGAGCTACCCTCAGTTTCATTGGTTGCTTTGCCCCAGCAGCTGTGGATATACTCTGTGTGAGCAGGGATGCCAGGTAATTTGTACCCATACCAAACGCCTCTTCTACCTTGGCAGCTCATTGACTTTCTGCAGAAGGTTACCCAGAGGTGCCATTAAATATAAGTAAAATACTCAAGTGTGTAATCTGGGGAATGTTGTGCCAACCTCGGAGAGGCATCCAGAATCCTTAAACTTAGGGGCTGCCGCTACTAGACTATGCATCTGCCATTCATCGTAGCACATGACAGATCCAGAGCATTTGTGATCTCTTTGCCAGTGTGGGTGGAAATCTAGGCAAGATCCGTTGAAGCCAAGGGTGTTCCACTGGCATGAAATAAATGACAAAGGATAACAAGGTCAATATGTTTCTGGCAGATTCTTACCAAGCAGAAAGGAGGGAGTGATTTCCCTTTTTTCCATTTTTTATTTCGTTGGAGAATGGTCTAAAGATATTCTTACAACACAGAGTCTAAAAGTGCTTCCAATTGCATCTCTGAGATCTCTCCCTTCTTTCTCTTTCTTTCTCACTTTCTGGTTTTGTGCCATTTTTCACTGTGAATTTTGAGCACTTTCCAGAGAAAACCAATCCAGAAGAGTAAAGTTCTTTGTGGACATCATAATCTCTGTCTTTTCTAATTTATTTGTTTTTAAAACAATTCTGCCTTGGAGAAAGGTTCTTCTCTGTATAAGGGCTGTGGCTTATATATATGAAAATGACAGCAGATTTCGGGAATGTGATTCCAGTGATTAAGACAAAGTAGATCAAATTTCAAGGCAATATGACTTGAGTGACATCACCAGCACTTACTGCCGTGACCTGAACCAGGACCAAAGGTCCTGTAGCCACTGAGCAAAGCAGAAGGATTTCTCTGTTACCAAAGACACCTTTGATAGCCTTTAGCTACAGGGTTTGTATATGCCACCCACACTGCTGACAGTTGGGTAGTTCATGTGTTGCCTTGATCTGCTCCAGTATCTCCTAATACCGTTTCATCAGGTATTCATGCTTTAGGACCTTGATTTAATGTATGTCTAGGCTGTGGTTTTATAGAAACCTCTTTTGGATAAATGTTTAGGAGCTGGTGGGAAAACCCCAGGAAACCACAGATAAAAAGCCATGGCTCCAAAATCTCTACAGCTGCAATGACAAATGATAGGTATACTCTATAAGTAATTTTCCATTTCTCTCCAGTTTTCTTATAATAAGCCTTCTACATTCTTGCAATTAATAGGCAGAAAATAACTTTCTCTACAAATGACATATTTTGCAAATGGCTTCAGTCCCCTCTTGCAGTTTTCATCACTGCCACACTTTTCTCCCTTAGAAACACTCTCCTTCACAGTACATATTTGCATCCTTTATTTTGTGAGGATTGTTGTTGTTGATGCCTAAGTTCAGAGGCATCCCTTATCATTAACAGGAATGGACCACTTTGCCTGTGCTGATGCAAGTGTGTGTAACACCTATAAGGGATATCTACCTCCTCTGTGTCTGAAGACAGCGTCTGCAGTCTGCAAAATACGGAGTGTGTCAGAAGAGTGGGGAGGTGTGAGCTTTCCATGAAAAGGCATCAGATCAGCCAGTGCCAGGAGACAGGAAATTCAGCTGGAGCGGGTACCTGCAATGGGTCTGTTTCAGTCATGGGCGAGCCTCCCATAAATCCCAGAGCTGGCCACTGAAATGGGAGATAGTCCCAGCCTGGAGCAGAGATTTGCATCAAAACTTTATTTCTAGTTCCACTATGGCAAATCTTATGTTATTTGATCAGCTTTTGACACAGAAAGACTTCATGATGATCTTCCCTTCAGGCATGGATTTTTCTTTCTCTTTTTTTGCCCAGAGGGTAGCTGTGGCAACCCCAGGAAAAAAAAAAAAATTATCATTTAGCTTATGTTGGGCTTCATCCCGTAAAAAAGGAGAAAGTTATGCTGCTTCTGTTACAACACTTTACAGCACAGGATTTTTTAACAGGTATTTCACAGTTATGGTATGGCTTGGCTCTGGCTGCCTTTGAATTTCCATTACACAGATGCTGTGCAGCAGAGCTCCAGCACAGCCTTGACATTCCCCACATGGTGAAACTGGATAACATGGCAGCAGCCACATGGGAAGAAGTGGGGAGCTCTTTTTTTAATAATCTTGAGAGAAATGGAAATTGAGCACTTTAGTAGCCCTTGCTATCTGTCTTTGTAATTTCAAGAGAATTAATTATGGTTCATATTGCTTGTACACTTGGATAAATGTGTCTTGATCTTGAATACCTGGAGATAGCCTGAAACCAGGGAAAAGCTACCTCCTCAGTAAAGGCTCCTTGGCTTTAATTTGCAGGCTGAGTTTTAGTTGCACTGAACTTTATGTTGAAAATAGTTGTCATCTTAGACAGGTCTTATCTTGCTGATCTTCTCGAGATGAAGACATACTGCTTGGCTGTAGAGTTACCGATGACTGGCTTACTGCACAGGGGCAGTAAGATGATGTCTCCAGCCTACAAGGGTGAAGATACTGATCTAAAGGGACAGCAGCAGGACAAGAACAAAGCAGAACAAGCACGATTTCCTCTGTGGCAGATGAAAGTGCAAATCTGGGGGCATCAGGTGAACTGAACTATTAAGCACAGAGAAAACAAGAGGCTCCATGCCATGCGTGTTCCTTGGCAGACAGGATGGGACTGCAGTAATGAGTATTTCTCAGCACAATGAAGGCTAAATTTCACGTGGCATGCATTGAGTATTAGTGCTCTGAACTGAGCTCTCTGGAACTTGGGAGAGATGAAGCTGGAACTCAAATTTTCAGCTATGCATAAGCTTTTCAGACGACAGCTCCTCCTGCAGAAAGGCAATTGAATAGCACTGCTGATAAGAGAAAGGATTTCTGTGAACTGTGGAAACTTATCAGCAATGTCAGTTGTTACTGATGCAAGGCAAAACTGATTGGGTTTGAAGAAGGGAATGAGAGTTTGCAGGTTTTAGGCAACAGCTGCAAAGCCAGACTCCCCTTGAGTTTTGTCCTAAAGGGAGCAGTGTTTGCTTTTCCTACTGAGACAGAAAGGGTGATGCAAGTCCTCCAGCTTTAGTAAGCTGTGCACAGCTCACTTTGCTAAAATACAGTCCAACCATCGCTAACCACAGATCATCACTCATCATTGCTCATCTTAGATCACCACTCACGATGTTTTGGCAGTTTAAAATCAGCCCATCAAATCATAAAATTCCAAAAGCAGCAGAATCTGGAGGGTTTGGCCTCAAGACATCCCCAAACCAGGGACTAATTTATTGCTGAAGGTGCCTAACTGATGATTCTTGTCTGTGGAAAGTGAAAGGTCTTAAGTTGTGCCAGTGCTTTTCACAGCAAAACACCCTTGGAAGAGTGAGTAGTGCAATCTTTCACAGGTTAAACAAAGCCACCTGGCTTCAAAGAGTTTCTGACCTACCATCAGAGAAAACCCAAGAGGAGGAAAACATTCCCATTCATCATCAGCACCCCGCAGGAATCTTGCTGCTATTTTCTGCAGCACTGTCTGGACGCTGGACACTCAGCATCTTTCAAAGCAGAGTGCTGAAATGAATTGCAGTCCTTTCAAATTGTTCCGTTGGATGCAGTATGCGTACAGATTGTGCAAAATCCTCATCTTTCTCTTGACTTCTAAGTAATGGCCTGCTCTTGAATCAAGTTAATAAATCAGGGAAGATATGACTTCCATTGAACCTTGCACACGGTGAAACTGTCAGTGTGCAGGAGAAAAAGCGCTGCATCACAGTTCTCCAGAGGTCATGCCAAGTAGAGACACAGTGGAAGAAAGCTGGGGCAATCCCAAGCACACATACAGGCTGGGAGGAGAATGGATTAAGAGCAACCCTGAGGAGAAGGACTTGGGGGTGCTGGCTGATGAAAAGCTTAACATGAGCCAGCAATGTGAGCTCACAGCCCAGAAAGCCAACTGCATCCTGGGCTGCATAAAAAGAAGCATGGCCAGCAGGGCGAGGGAGGTGATTCTGTCCCTCTACTCCGCTCTGGTAAGACCCCACCTGGAGTACTGCATCCAGCTCTGGACCCCTCAGCACAGGAAAGACATGGACCTGTTGGAGCGAGGCCAGAGGAGGGCCACGAAGATGATCAGAGGGCTGGAGCACCTCTCCTATGAGGACAGGCTGAGAGAGTTGGGGTTGTTCAGCCTGGAGAAGAGAAGGCTCCGGGCAAACCTTATAGCAGCCTCCAGTACTTAAAGGGGGCCTACAGGAAAGATGGGGAGGGACTCTTGATCAGGGAGTGTAGTGATAGGACAAGGGACAATGTTTTCAGACTGAAAGAGAGTAGTTTTAGATGGCATATTAGGAAGAAGTTCTTTACTGTGAGCGTGGTGAGACACTGGAACAGGTTGCCCAGACAAGCTGTGGATGCCCCATCCCTGGAAGTGTTCAAGGCCAGGCTGGATGGGGCTTTGAGCAACCTGGTCTAGTGGAAGGTGTTCCTGGCCAGGGCAGGGGAGTTGGAACCAAATGATCTTTAAGGTCCCTTCCAACCCAAAACATTCTATGAATCTATGATTCTATGAAATATAGGACATGGTAGAAAAGTAATACAGTTGTCATCTTGGGAAAATAAAAACATGCAGACTAATTCTGGCATTTCAGTTTATGTCGTATCTTGCAATCTCACCAGCAAACAGGTCCTGTGTATCAGGCTAGGAAGCAGATTGCTGTGATTTTCTAATCTAGTCATAATTCCTATGAAAGAATTTAGAAATCATTTTCTCTTGTGTGTATTTTACAATGGAGTGCATGTCCATGGCAAAATAATGTAATGGTGAGGCACTAGTAACAGAAGTTTATACATAGAGATATTTCCAAATTTGCAGCTGATTAGGGTTCTAATATTTTATAGTGATACTCAGCAAATCAAGTTAAAGACAAAAGTAGGTCTTCCTTCCCTTTTCTGCATCACTCAACAGAAGAAATGCTGGGTCAGAAGTTCCTGTGCTTTTTGTTCATTCTGCTACAAAACCCAGAAATTTAGTAACTGTGAAAGTTTTTGCATGAACATATAGTAAAATCCTGCTAATGCTGGGAATATGATCCTTGACTGAGGACTACTTTTGCAGGAGCTTCACCTTTCAAGGTGGAAGCTTTACAGTGCCCCTCTCCAAGCTGTTACATCCCCTACACACCAACGGCTGCACTACTTTTCTCTTTTCTGCTGTTTGAGCCCCTGGAGTTTCCAGAGGGACTGATGGGTCAACAATGAAAAACACAGCATTTACAGCTTTATCAAGGATACTGCTTTCTAAAATTAAGGGAGGAAGAGTGATACCACAACACTGCCTAGGATATCACCACAAACCTAAAGAAAACAGGCAGAGAAACTGCATTGATACCTTGGTTTTCTCATGGATGCTGAGCAGAAAAATCTCTGTGTGGATGTAGTTAACAAATTCAGAAGGATTCACATTCCACTCCTTTGTAGGCCAGATGTTCACTCTTAATATTATCTCCCATGTCTGAAAATAAATAGTGGCTTTTAAAACTAATGCATAGAGCAAAGAGATTCACATTGGCTTCTGCCTCTTGTCAGAAGCGATATAGGTTATACCTGTGCAACAGGGTCCTGACTCCCATTCTCGCCTCCACAGAAGTGGGCTTTGTTTCGCCCTAGCATGAAGCAAGCAATGGAGACATCTAGGAGCAATTTTCCAAAGAATATCCAGCTGTGAGGAATGACTGTTTTCAAATGACATTGAACGGGAGTAACAAGGGCAAATATTTCAGCCAACACTGTGTTTTTCTCAAATGAAATTAAGATAGAGGTGATTAGGTTTTTCTTCTGCCTGTCTCTTCTCATTAAGCTAAAATTTGCTGGGCAGCGATTTGAAATTTCAGTGATGTGTATATTTGAAACATATACTCAGTGTTTAAAAATGTATTAAAATATGCATTAAAATGAATATTTGAGTATGTATAAAAATATATTTAAGCATATATTAACTACTTTTTTATTGCAGAAGTGACTCCTATTATTAACATTTGAATAAATTTCTTCTGTCTGGATGTAGGTGAGAATTATTAATCAGAATTCAGGCTTTATTGAACTCATACTTCAAAAAAAAATTAAAATGACATATATTTTTAATTGAACTATTATAAACTCATGGAAGAGTTCCAGTAGGTAGCAGACATTTTCTGCTGACTGAAGAAATCAGTTTCCTTTTTTAAAGCTTCTGGGGCCAAAAATGCTTTCCATTCTGTCCCCTGAGGTGCCATTACATGGGTAGAGCCACTGTCTCTCAAGTCTCCCAAGTAAAATCCAAACGCAACACCAAATATTGTCCATGAAAAAGTACAGGAAAATTCTGATGTGCATTTAGTGATTTAAGTCAGCATGTTTAAATGCGACACTTTTCAATGGGAGGTTTCATTTAACAGGTGCCTTGAAGCCTGCCAGACTCAGTTCTTGTCTATGTGGGGAAATGTGTCAAAGCTGCTTTTCCCCAAATTCTTGTTTCCCTGCATTAAGTGAAAACAACCACCTCTGAACGCTGCAGGAGAGAAGTCCCTGTGCACAGGGAGGCTCACACCAGAGCACCCTTCACTTATTCCTGTGCTAGCTGTGTGCACAGGGCACATTGGGTAAGATGGAGTTGGAGGTGACAGATCCCTTTCACAGCAGTTTCTGAGCCTTCAATCTTTTTTTCTAATTGAAGAGAAGGGGAACAGATTTTTAATATTTCACCATTCAGTCTGATTCAATAATAAATTCAGTTTTCATTTCAGATCTCTTTAGCTTATGTGCTTGCTGAAAAACTTGGTCAAAGTTGATAAATTTCCTTAAAAGATTTCTCCTTTAAGAAAAGGTGATAGACTGATGCATACTCCTTTCACATTAGACCCAGCTGCCTCAAAGCTGGCAGCATTTAAGGCCAGCAGCTCAAATGAGCAGTGCCCAGATTGCAGCTGCTCTGGGAGAATGAGTAAAGAGAAGAGACTGTGCAGACAATGGAGCTCTTAGCCAAGAGCAATTAACGCCTTCACCTGCTGCCAGAAATGGGCAGTGTAGGGAGTGAATACACTGTTAAAATTGTAATTAGCAGAAAGGATGCTCAGGTCTTTTCTGCTGCAAGCCCCAGGTAGAATAAGCCTCAGTAGGTCAGGCTAGATTCAGACAACGACATGGGCCACCATGGTGACTCCTCCAAGCCAAGGCAGGCAGAGATCAGAGAAGGTGCTGCAATTAGTCATGGCCAGGGAGCACTGTGGCCTTCCTGACGCTGCCTGTCTGTCAGCAGTTTCTCAACAGAACACTCAGAAAGGGCTTCAGGCCTTGTTCCTGGATACATTTCCCTCCCATCCAGCATTATTTCAAGGGAGCTTCCTTTTGCTTCACAGCCAAATGTCTCGGACTCAGGACCTTGGTGGGAACGAAGTGATATGCCATCCCCTAGACTTGGTTTCCTTACAAAGCAGAAAGTGCATGCATGTTGATGGGCTCCAGGGTAAAACTGATGTTTTCAGGCAAACTGCGTATAGAAGGCCTGTTTTGCTTAAAATGGGATTCTATACCCTAAGCACCCATGGATGAAAACAATTTTCCCAATCTGTCTTCATATTCTTAGATCCCTTGAAGTCAATGACATATTTATAACTGTAAAGTGTGATTTTTTCACAGTATTAATTAAATTGGAAGGAAGTCTTTTTTTCATTCCCTCTAGGAACAGTGATTTGCTGTTCCTGGTGTACCCAAGGCTTGGCCTGAAACGGGGTCAGTCCTGAGTACACTGTTTCCCTTCACTTGTACAGACAGCATCACTCTCTCAAGGTCCAGGTTGGTGTGATACCGGCAGTGATATCACAGCTGTTATCATAATGCACACTCAAAGGCAGCAGAAATAACAGCCAACAAGGAAGAGCAAGAGTGAGCTACTTCCTTCTCGTTCTCTTTTTCTCTATTCCTCCTTCTTCCTTCTGCTCAAAGGAGAATTGGAAGGATGTATGTCATGGCAGAAAGCCCTTTTGGGTTGCATCTGGGACCCTAAAAGCAAGGCTCTGAGGCTCTTGAAGAGACCCTCCCTAACCCGATGTTGTCTTTGGTTCCTTTATCAGCTGCAGGGTGATCGTGTGGCACCATGGCTCCTTCCTCTCTTTTGATCTTCCTTGTTCTAGAGCCCAGTCTTCATTCCTGTCTGGGTTAGATGCACAGCATCAGTCTATCACTTTCCATCTTTATGGCTTTGGTAGGGTTCAGAATTTGGTCCAAGTCAGGACAGGTGAGAAGAGACACTTTCTGAACACAAGGATGATGCCCCAACAGACTGTGAGCTCCTCCACAAAGCATGGGTTCCCTTTTGCATTATTGGATCTTTAAGTGTATGCCACCTTGGACCATGTGCCTTTCCCAGCTTCTCCAGTCAAGCCTTGCCTGTGAACAGCTGAGAACAGAAGCTCATGGTGGAAAGATATGGGAAATATTAACTAATTTTGAACTACAGTTTGAATAAGTTCTGAACAGAAGAAAGAGTTCTGTTCAAGCACAGACAGTGTAAGAGTCAAACTTTTTTTTTTTATTCATAGTGGTACAGTAGAGTAGAATGGCTTCCTAGTAACATCGCAGTGAGAATTAATATTTTTCACAGCTTCTGCTGAAACAGAGGAGTGTATCCCCACTGATGTCCCAGGTCTTAAAACCCTTACTGAAATTCAGATGAGTTCCAAAGTCTGCTTGCAGGATTCACCCTCCTTGAGGTGATGGCAGAGCATAATCACTTTGTGCGACATTCACTCTGGCACCTTCCCCATCACTGTCAGAAATCAGTGGACTACTGCCCTTGCAAATGCTAGCGTTTCATACATTTAAAACCTGGCATTGCTATTTCACTACCTTAAACTTTGGACCATCTTTTCTGCAGATCGGTTTTACAGATATGGAAAAGTATATTTTTTGTTTCATTTCCCATTGGTGTAGTTGTGGGAACCAGAGAAACAATTTACTGTTTTGAGATGATTTACTTGTAGCCATAAAATTCAAATCAAGTTTTGCAGCTACCCACAGGCCTGCACAACAAACTCCGCAATACAGAAACAAGTGCATTCTTTTGGGCTTTTGCTCTCCCCTTAGAAGGCTTCAGGTAAGTTACAGCTAAAGACAGGAGATTTTCTTTTTACTTCCTAGGCTAATTACAGCTGTTTCAAAGTAAGCAATAAGTGTCTGTGAATTTCCTAGCCTTTCTGCCATGTTTACTGCTTTTGCTATTGATCTTGGTTGGATCTTGCTATTGACAGTGACAATGATGGGAGTTAGAGAGATTTTCAAGTGCATTCAGTAGAGACCTAGATGTGTGTCACTGGAAGCCATTGGTAAAATAACAACTTTGCCATGTGTTGTAATGTCAGTGCTGAATGCTTCCGAAAATCTCACTTGCAAACCATCACATCAAATTCTGTCCTTGCTTACCTCCAGTGACTGCAGTCAGAGCAAGTGCTGGGCACTAGAGCAGGACAAAAGCTTGAAAAGCCGTTCTTTGTGTTGTTGCCTTAGGCCTCCAGGGCCCTATATGTTTATCATCCTGTTAGAACACTTCTTCCCAGCATGGTGCAGAGCATGTAGTCAGGGAACAAAAATATCCATGAAAATGAGCCAATGAAAATATAGGAGGCACTACCCCAAGAGCTGCTATAGCTCAGAAAGCATGTGAGACATTAAGCTTTAGATACTTGGTGCCTATACTTAAATGGCTCTTAATCTCACATGGAAACTACTTGCACGGAATTTTTAAGTCTCTGTCTCAGCAACCAAGAAAAACAGACATACATTAAGCTGGAGTGTTAGGCAATGGCTCTACAAGTTTCAGGTGCAGTGAGATGGTGTAGAGGGAACAAAAGGTATTTCTCAAATGGAACTAAGGTGTAGGGTTGTGTGACATTTACATTGCCACATTAATTTTGCAGGGGTGCATTTCTGTGTGGCTTTGGGGCAGCTCTTGCTGCACGAATAGTCAGGGAGTGTTTGATGAAGGCTCTTCTGCACTAATGCAACCGTGACTGCACTTCTGCTTTTTCCCTGAGATCCTTGGTCACTGGTTTGAACAGGTTTATATTAACATTAATGACTCAGAATGGCTTTTCTTGCAGACAACCATCTTTATTTGCATGTAAATAAGGGTATTCATGTACACAAAAAAAAGTATTCTTCAGTCATTTTTCCAAATTCATTTTTTAAATATTTCTGTGAGTGGAAGCAATGGCATCCCTTCCCAAGAGAACAATCACCCCCCACACATGGCAAGCATTGAATGGAAACATCTCATTCATTTCAATGGGAACTGCACTGGGTCAGAATGGTCGAAGGGTGCAAACCAATCAGAGGCTTCAATTGGTTCACAAGCTGCACATGGAGCTGTGCTTAATGAATAAATTAATTCGACTTGGAGCTGTTCACAAGAAAATTCAGAAACAGAAAAACCTGAATTGCTGACATAGTATGTCTGTAATGGATAACCCAGCTCTCAGCTGCTGCAAAACTTTTACATGGTCTTCCTATGCTAGATTTTATGCAGCAAGTCTGAAATTCAGACCATATGTTAAAATGCTGTCAGAATACCACAGGCTTACATTACATACAGATACGGAAACGGGTAGGAAAATGATATGCATTAGCACAAATTGCCCTTGAATTTAATGCAACTCCATGAGAAAACCAAATGTGCTCTTTTCTCTGGTTGAACTGTTTTCCAGTAAACCTTTAACAATTTCTAATGCACACAGTGCATTGAGTAGCTGCACCAAAATGAACTCTGCAGTTCCACTTCATTGCATTTCCTGAGAATTACATAGCGGTCCAATTCAAATAATGACTTTCTAGCTTTAACCTACTTGGACCCTAATGTACCCATGTGAATTCTAATTCTGAAGTGGTGTTGTGACTCAGAATAGTATTTCAGATCACCACAAACGTGGCTGTGCCATGTGATCAACACTGCAAAAACTAAACCTTCAGGGTTTCGAGTCTTTATGAGCAACCCTGTTTGAACATCCACCACTCTCCTCATAACCATCTTGGACTAGGTATTTGGTTTTCCTCAAGGAAGGCTGAGGATCTCGTCCATTTGGCTCATCGCTATGATGTGAGCTGAGCTGAGCTGAGCTGAGTTGCATAAAACAATACACAGCACAAGGCCAGGTTTATAAGCATGGTGTAGGGAAAGACGGACAATGATGGTAGAAAGGCCTGGGCTGCTTTCCTCCAGCTCTGTGCTGAGAGGACATTACTGTGTTTCTGCTGTTTCATGAGGAAGCACTCTCTCCTGTTGCCTTCTCTCCTCCATGCTCTGCAGGGCTCCTTCAACAAAACTTTGGATGTTTGCCTTGCACCAGCAGAGACAATCCAGAAACAGAAGTTAGTGTCCAATAGCATAAGAAGCCCCACCAGACTGCATCCTCTTGGCAAAACAGAAAAGGGGTAGGAAGTTTGATACATATAGTAAAGAACTGAACACCTATACTAATTCTCAACTGACATTGTAACTTCTTTACAGCATCCTGTGGCAGCATGAACCTGTAGAGCAAGCCTTGCCACCTCTCACACTAGAACAGGCAGATGGAAACACGTGCTATGCTGGCAAAAGTTAGTGGGATATAGGTGACTAGTTGACTATCGTGCTGTTCTTGTGCTTTCTTCTACTGAAGAAAATCTAGCAGGTGTACGGCAACTTGATCCTATGTGTACTCACCTGTCCTGTATTGTATCTGCATTCCTGTCCTGTCACCTCCAAAAAAATTTTCCTGTTTTTGCCCCCTAATGACTTATAGAATGACTCATGACTTTTTTACACATAGTGCTACAACCACTTCTATCCTTAATGTCTTGTTTATAAGAGAGGAGAGTCTCCAATGAAACTCCTGAATACATGCACTTGTGCATATTTGGTTTGGTGCTGGGACTTCCTTGTAATGCAACAGCTAATAAACCTGAAGTATAAAAAGTATAAAAAGGCTGACACCTGATACAAGAAAAGCCTGCCTTGAAACAAGCATGCAGTAATCCACTGGGAATTGTTCACACACATGCATAGACCACAGAATTTTCCCCACAGAAATGAGATGAAAAATGTGTCCCAGGAGCAAGATCCCAAGAAGAAGCAGGGCAACACTTGCAGTCACATGCACGTCTAAGGTGTATTCCTGATAGCTGGGACAAAGGCAAGAAATTCACCTTTCTGCAGAGGAAATCCATTCTCTTTGTTTTATCACCTGCACAGTCAGTCTTTATTGACATCAACAGGTAGAAAGAGGGTCTTGTTATCCCACAAGCTGTGAGTTAAATTTAGTTCTCTGTTGCAGATTTCTTATATGGGTGGGGATAAATTATTGTACCTCAGGGTCCCGTGGCCATCCAAGAGTAACAATAGCCCTACAAGATAATTATAAGGACACATACATTAAAGATGTAGGTACCTAGATAAGCAGGCAGTGTTTGCAATTCTTGAGCTAGGTTGCATACAGTGTTTGAAGAAACTATCATAATGCTGTTATAATAACATAAATGCTACTTCTAACCAACACCCTGTCTACAGGAATGAGGACTGGGTGTTTTATTGATTAACTCTGAACTTACTGAGACTGCAACAGTGGAAAATCTCTCTCTTTGCCTAGAACGTGGCATGAAGTATATTGAACTTTGAAGGACAAAGATGTTTTGTCATTCTCTGTTTAGAATAAGATTGTTCTCCCACACAATGCCATTTATTCGGCAATCTAATAGCATCCATTATGACACGTACAAACTTAAAAATCAGCTCCATTGCTACAAGGTATTCACTCAAATACTGTTTTATGGAATGTCACTACCTTAGTGAAGCATACAAAACCATATTAGTTAAAAGGCCAACCAATAAACAAAACCAATTTGAAGTCGTCATACAACTGCTGTTGAACAATGCTAGCAGGATTTTTTTTGTCACATTCTGCTGCTTGCTTCTGCTCCTTGTTTTGCGACTCTTGCTATAGCAGGATGCTGACAGCAGCTTCTCAGATCTCTCCACCTGGTAGGCCCATCCCTGCACAAACAGAAAGCTGTGGTTTTACTTCTATTATTCACGGTCCTATTTGGGCCACTCCTTTGCCAAAAATACCCAGTTACAATGTCATTGGCAGCTCCAAATACATGCTTATTCATCACCTAAATGAGATTGCTTAATCCCACTCCAATAGTGTCTCCCTGAGTATAGGCAGGGCTCAAGCTGTGTACAAGTGTGATATACTGGTGAATACACACAGATAGTTCCAATATTGGCACATAGGAAATACGTTATCAATCACTGTTCTTAGGAAGGTGAGGAATGCACAAGGAAACCTTGTGTTTGGACTGCTCAGAAAACATCGGGCCTGACCACCTTTTTTAGGGGACAAAGCAAAAATGAACATGGAGGAGTCAGAGAAGATTTTGAACTCTCATTTCTTTTCTTCCAGTGTCCAGGAAATGTCTCTAGGCAAAGTGCATTTATTTAAGCTCTGTGACAAGTAGAACAGTTGAAATCTTGGGAGGCAGGCATGGTTGAAGAAATTATGTGGCCTTTGGCCTGAGGGAACAGTCTTGATGATTGTAAGGTACCCCTGCAGTCTTAAAACTGATGAAGTTGCCCATGTTAGCAATATTTTACAACACCATGCTACAGTGACTGCACTAGATCTCAGGAAAGAACCTAAAAATTAAGCTGGTGGGTCTAATCTGTCATAGTCACTGGTGAGTTCTGAAATACCAGACTGCATGCGTTCAGTTAGCGCATGTGCACACTGACTCCTGCATGGGGAGGAAACAAGATCATGAAATCTCATCAACACCTACCACCTGGAAGCTAGAAATACACAAATCTGCAAATAAAACACCAGATTTTAATAAGGAGTATAACTAATGGTGAAAGTACAGCTTAGCTAGAAATTAATTCAGGAAGATGTGTCAGCACATCTGCAAGAGGAGTGTTCAAGTGGTGAGCATGAGCAGATCCTTAAATGCAGGCTGTAGCTGAAATGGAAGTGATGGCCTCAATGTAGGAATTGAGTTTATGTGGAGTATGCTGTACAGAGGTAAACTGAGAAGATAAACATATTTTATTCAGGCCTGGCAGATTCTGTGTTAGTTGAACTGTTTGAGACCAAAACGTCCTCCAGCTCACCCAGGGTTACCAAGCCTGATGTAGGCTCTGCTAAACGAAGGTGTATGAAAGTGTCACAGAGGTGTACATATCAACATCAAACACCTTTCTGGTATAAAAATCTACGTGTCTAACCCCAACTAATGAACAGCTCTGACCATATGTTTTCAAACACTTCGTAGAATCATAGAATTGCTGAGGTTGGAAGGGACCTTTAAGATCATCGAGTCCAACCATTAACCTAACCTGACAAAAAACATTTCTAAACCATATCCCCAAGTACCACGCCTACCCTTTTTTTAAACACCTCCAGGGATGGTGAATCCACCACCTCCCTGGGCAGCCTATTCCAATGCTGGATAACCCTTTCATTGAAAAAACTTTTCCTAATATCCAATCTAAACCTCCCCTGGCTTAACTGGACCCCATTTCCTCTCATCCTATCACTTGTCACTAGGGAGAAGAGGTCAGCCCCCACCTCTCTACTACCTCCTTTCACATCTTTCCAACTGTGGGCTTACCACTCTAAAAGGTCCACAATTTTCAGACAAAAATATGACAGGGAGCTGTAGGAAGAGTGAATGACAAAAGAATAATAAAAAAAAAAACAGTAATGTACAAAAGGATTTTTTTCTTCCATTGCTGAGTAGTAAAGTGTTGAAATTAAGAGAAATTTGTCCTTAGGGACAGACTGTGCAGAGAAGTTGAAGTAGTAACCCCTGACTAGATATGAGACTTTAGGTGGCTGATATCCTAACCAAAGTGCTTAAACTATACACCTGTGTATAGGGAATATGAACTCCTCATACTGCAGAGACTTTATTACCAGTGGAACGTAGGTTAAGGTGTGGTCAGGAAGGAGAAACAGCTAAATGTGGCAATACTGAAGTCAAAGGGGCTCATCTGATCTTGACAAGTTTGGGCAGTAGGTTGGTGAATGGGAGGGGAGAAATCATATTTCCTCTGTTCATGCACTGGCCGTTTTCTGCTGAAACCCTGTGTCCAGTTCTTGCAGCCGCAATTCAAGTAGGATGTCAGAAAATGGGCTACAGATCACAAAAGAGCTGCAAGAACAGAGATTTGGAAGACAACATCAGTGAAAACTTGAGGTGGTAAATCTACTTTATGCAAAAAAAAGAAGACTGGTAGATTACCAAGTGCAACAACTTGCACAGAGAGCAAAAATTTCTATCAGTCTAAAGTATGATCCAACAGCTAGGACATGAAGGTAAGCATATTCAGAGCAGAAATAAGGCACATATTTTTGAGTGAGGTTAATGAGTGACTGCAGAAAGTTATCACCGACTCTTATGAGTTCTGGAAGGTATAAAAGAGAAGTGAAAATAGGAGAAATTTCATACAGATTTGGTGACAGATAGTACATGGAATTGGCCTGGGAAAGAGAAATGACTGCAAGATTATTAGTGGAGTTTAGACACTAATACAGAAACAACTAGCCTAGATCCAGTACATTTTTGCTATAGACTGATATTCTTGCTGTGGACCAATATTCTTGCTGTCAGGAGCCAATAATGGAGATGAAAGAGGAAGCAAATTTGGCTATAAAGTCTCCCTAGAGCACAGGGGAGTGGGGTGTTGCAAGGCAGAGTGGCGGTAGGAGACATTTAGACTTAATGAGCAGCAGAGTCAGTGGCATTCCAGCTGCAAGGCTGCACCCAGCCGGCTGCTGACCTATGTCTACGTCTAAATGTTAATAGCCCA
This sequence comes from Ibidorhyncha struthersii, assembly GCA_013398815.1. Lineage (NCBI taxonomy): Eukaryota > Metazoa > Chordata > Aves > Charadriiformes > Charadriidae > Ibidorhyncha > Ibidorhyncha struthersii. Next base: position 8,119 of record VZSZ01011120.1, on the reverse strand, counting down.
ACTCCCATAGCACAGCTTGCAGAAAAAGCACCGAAACGGAAGGGAGGCCAAATATTTTGTCATTTTCCTCCAGTCTTTTACTAACTCGGTGGATGCATATAAACAAAATAACAATCTTGGCATTTGTCTTTGTGCAGTTGCTGGCCTTAGCAGAACTTGAACTCATTCAAGCTTACTTTGATTTTTGCAGAGGGACTCAAGAAACAGCCTCAGAATGACCATTCACTGCTGTGAGTCACACAGGACAGGCTTGTGAGGTAGCTGTGATTCAGCATCGAGTAAAATACTAAATAAAAATGTAGTCCAGAATAGTTTAGACCTGTAAGGAAGAGAGCTCCTTTCTGGTTACATCTGTTCAATACATCCGTTATCTGTCCGATACCTGTTATCTGTTCGATACATCTGTTTTCTGTCCGATAACCGCTGTGGAACACAAGAGCTCAGTGAAAGGTGAAATTAAAGGTATGTTTCCTGAATGAGATGACCTTGTGACTTGGAGGTCCTGTCATTCCAGTGAGTGCATCAAAGTCCGGCTGTGGCCTGGTGGGGATCACCAAGGAGTTGTCGTGAGGCGATAAGCTGTAGCAAACCTCCTGGTGCAAAAATGTCGTGGCCAGGGCTGGTGGACAAGCAGCTCATTTTGGCAAGGCCAGAAGAACGAAATGTGCAAGCCTGCCATTGAATGTTCTTTTCTAATGGAATGCTGATCCAGAAGAAGTGGTATTTAGACAGACTGTGCAGTAAGTATAAAGGGCATCACTGCACCATGAGCAAGGGACTGTACCTGGTACCTGGTCTTTTTTCTCAAAAATAACAGACAGAAATGGTGTCATGACAGAAATGGTCATGACTACAGAAATGGTCCCTCATTCTTAATGTCAGTAATGATTTCTGCATCAACTATATTGGCCCTGCAGAAGTGACTTTATTCTAATTCAAACTGTTCTGCTAAGCAAATCTTTTGGCAGACTGAAAATCAAAGCTGTTTCTCAAGAAAACACATTACAACAAAAACCTCTTTTTGAAACTGTCTTAAATTTTTCTACCAGATAGTATAGACAAAAAGGTCTGCTTAATTTAATTTTAAATTGCATTTGTGCTCCATTTTAGCTTTTAAAAAACAGGCAAAATCCATTTTCCTTATTTTCAGTTCTGATTTTTCAAAACTAAGGCCATTTCTACTTCTCTGTCATTTTGCACTGATGAAAACAAGAACATCGGTTTCCTCCAAAAGCCTCTTCTTACTCTTCTGGTTCCCTTTTTCTGCAGGAAAGAGTAAATAGAGGTAAGAAAATGGAAGAAAACAAAGCAAAAACAAAGCAAAAAGAAGACAATTTTTTTCAGACATAACAAAAGGAATTAAAGCATTTGTTTTGAAGCATGAAAACCCTTTCTTTCCTTTTTAAGGTGACATATTTAAAAAAAAAAAAAAAAGACAAAATAAATGTTTTCATGCTTTCCTAAAATAAAATCACAATTCGAAAAGCATCTGGGATGTTTTTGAAAAGTGTTCTGGTAAAAAGTGTACACCAGTCCTGCTCCCAGCAGTGGCAGCAGCAACATTAATAACTCTGAAGGCCAAATGCTAACCCCAATTATACTTCTGCAAACCTATTCTCTCCATGTCTTGCCATACTAACATATATAAGTATCCAGTTCCTTCAGTCAGTTTTCACATGTCTTTTACAGTCATTTACTTTTCTTGCTGGGGACCACGGCTCATTTTTTATAGCACTGTTGGTCCCATTGGGTCAACAGAGCTTGGTTTTGTGTAGTATGAACTCTACCATTCCCTCTGACGGATGTGATGAGTAAGAATGATGTTCAGGCATTTTATTGAAAGCAGTATTTGTGATATGTGCAGTTTTTTCTTCACCTTCCTTCATTTTTTTCCTCCTTTGCCTCCCTTGGTCCTGCTATTGGAGAGGGAGAACTTGCTATGACTGCATACAAGACACAGAAATCTCCATTTAGCCTTCAGTGTGGGAGCAAGTACAAAGGGAATTGCTCTGATTTGTCTCTCTGTAGCTGCCTGAACTCATTCATATGGTGTGGTCTGGTTTTGATAAAAATCACAGTTTAGAAAACATTTGTTAATATTTTTGGTAAAATGTTCAGAGAGACATATTTTATAGGCAAAATCATTCCCTTTTTCTGTGTCAACAGTATCAGTGAAAATAAATCTCTCTGTTAAAAAGTTGTTTTGGTGAAAACCTTTATTCTCTTGCAAGTGTTTCATCAGCACTCAGCACTTTCCCATGCTTGCTGAGATCAAACGAGAAGGATGCTTAGGTTTGCACCTCCTGATAGTGCAATGGAGGGTATTTGTCCCACGCTTGCCTCCATGAAGTCAATAGGACCACTGGTGTCAATAGGACCTTACCCTAAGCAATCCACATCACAAGGTGATGGGGAAGGAATGGTGCTGTGCCATTACTCTCACATATCAACACCTACAGGAGCAAAGTCCTTGTGTGGCCAGCAGAGGACTTTGGGCACCACCAGTCCAAAGGCAGAGGACAGCCCTATTGGCTCCTGCACCAGCTGTGGTTGAGCTCCTCCCAGCAAAAATCCCACCTTTGCCATGGCCTTGGCAGAAACAACTTTGGAGGGGCCAAAGATTATATGGTGGCTTGAAACCTTGCAGCTGAGCAAGCCTTTCATCAAGGAAGTGGTTTTTGTTGGTAACCAGAGCTACATTTTCAGCAGTCTGGTGGTTCCTGGATGTCAGTATTGCCTTTTATTGCTCCTTGGGTCACCGCTCTGCCCCCACGAGTGGAAAAGGCAGTGAGAAGGCAGGGTCTCACCTCCAGGGAAGAGCTGGGTGTGGAGCTGTGGGGCCTCAAAATGTGGTTAAAAGTGCCCTCCTCCCTCTGCAGGCAACTCAACCAGAGGATGTTAGGTTGGTGCACAGCCTTGCGTAGGGTTAGCCTCTTGTGAAGGCCCAGGTGTCACGTTGAGGACAAATCCATGCTGCTGCTGAGCTGGATTTATTTTCTCATGGCAGCCTCTCTGTACAGAGACAGGGTCCATGAAAAACAAAAATAGAGAAGAACTGAAAGATTCACCCCTCCGCTGGGTGCTGCTTAAGGCCTTCTCAGAGCTTCAGCTGATCTCTGTGTGCCTCGCACAGTGAGGCACATCTCCTCACAGTGCCCAGTGAGCACTGCTCACAACCACCCAACAAAGCTGGCAAGAGCTTAAAGTTAAAATGCAGCTGTGCTCAGGTAGCATTTTCCTGTTAAGGAAACGAGGCTTCCTTAGCCACCTGAAGGCCAGAGGTATTATGTGTGTATTTTATGCCAGGGCAGACCACATTTTTAATTCACAGGTTCATCAGAGAACAGATTGATTTCTAATTCGTTTTTATAGAGAGTTCTCAGAATTTAGAATATTTTCCCAGTGCTTTCCCTGCTGAATTTTTGGGTTTTTGTCATCTTCATTATCATATTCTACTTTTAAAGTATGAATTTTCTATTGAGTAAATAAACAATATTGATACATTTAAAAATAAATTCATACTGTGAGATTCCCCAGAACATTCTCTTTTACAAAGTTGAAATTGTTTGACATTTATTTTTATTCTCACCATACTGTGTGTGGCCTGGGGCATCGTGTTATCACACTGCGTCCATATCCATTGCAGAACAGAGAACAAATGATTTCCACTTTGCTCAGAGGAGATGGGAATTTTTTGAAGCAAGTCCAAATCTGATCCCTCTTCCTCTCTTTTCCTTCAGAAAATGCACAAGTGCGTACCCAAACATACATCAAGTAATAAGCATTCTGCGTTGGTGCAGAGCTGAAGGACAGAACCAAACCCTGTCACAGCTTCCTGAACACACAGCAAATAAAACCAATGCCGTGGTTCAGTCACTGGTATGAAGCTACCCTGCTATTCCCTGACTTAAGATAAAACTAAAATGGAAGAAACTGCCTTGCTTCTCCTCCAGCAGGATGGCACAGATGCTTTCAGACCCCCGTTCAAGGGAGAAAATGCATCCTCCCCATCACTTGAATAGGTGGCATCTGCCTCTGTCCCTCAGAGCTAGATACAGTTAATTGCACAGATCAGGCTTTACCAGAGTGCTTTACTACATGCAGTCCTTTCTCATGAAATGTAGATCAGATCTGTATTTGGATCTTATGAAGCTGTAGAGTAAGATACAAAATCAGTGCTTGAGGTCTATAGTCTGTTGCATTTTTTTACTCTAAAATTATGTGCTGAGATACTACAGCACTGGGTACCTTGTATGAGCCCCAACTGACTGGGTTCTTTCTCTAAATTTAGGCATAAACCTTTACATGATACCCCTGCCCTATTTTCATTGTTTAGGGTCTACCTTCTGTCTACCTCAATATTTCTGTAGGCCTTTTTAATGAAGTGCTGACATAGTAAATATTGTTTTCATCAATACAGTGTTATTGTTGATTTCTTTCCACATTCACAGAGTGTATCACCAGGATAGTTTGTCTCAGTTTGCTTTAGGTTCCTTCCCTTAAAAACTACTTCAGGACCTCGGTCATTCATTAATCCCACAATCTTCTGGGTGTCTCTCTTCACCATGGGTCATCCCAGTGACCTCAATCAGTCTATTCACAGAACAATATGTGCACAGTTTCTTCATCAATGCCCCAAAACCCTGCCTGGAGATACAGGCAGTTGACAAACGTGCACTATTTTACTGGGAGATATTTTTGAAAATGTTGGATTTAGCTTTTTTTTTTAATTTGTTTGGGATTTTTTTTGCATTATACTGTTAGTTAAAAAGAAGAAGAGGCAGGGAAAATAAAGCCTGCATTGTTTTTAAGAGTTACTAACAAAATTGTCTCTGAATGTAAAGTGCTTCTTAAGACTTACCCTCACCGATTTCTGGGGCAGAGACACCAAATTTCCGAATATTATATTCCGAAATTGCACAGCCAAATTCCATCGTTATTCAAGAAAACTCTTAAGCACATGCTCACTTTTAAAGCCAAGCCTATGCGTGCATGCTTTGCTGATCACAGTCAGCAATTTTGAACTTTGCTTGGTTTTTTGAGATGAAATTTTATATTCTGGTATCATGCAAAGGGAGAGCATTGGGAGCGCAGGAATGATGACAGCTGGAACAGCTGATACACATTTTAACACAGGGACATGCACATAACATGTATTGCACATGCCATAGGCATGTAACATGCTTAATATATGCATTGTTGAGAAAGGTCTAGCTGATGGTCATGCCAGATGCAAACATATTGCAGATGGAAGAGTGGAAGGAGGCACTATGCGTTTGTGTGACTTGTGTCATGGTCCAGGACATGGAGCAGGGGCTCCCCTGCATGATACCAGTGGCAAAGGTAGAGAAGTGTTGGGCAAAATTGCAACTGGGAATTACAATCTGGGCACTCCACAGAATTTCACCAGACGTATTTTGTGTGAATGGCTAATCACACATGCAACTTTCTTTGTATTACTGATGTTACCAGTACTGTCAGCATTTTCCTTTGTACAAGATTCAGGATGGACCTGGAGTGTCTTTGAATTTATTTCTGTCCAGCTCAGTGCAAAGCTGGGTTGATCCTGGTGGTCTTTAGAGATACTCAAAATAACTGATAGTTTTCTGGAATTAGTGAAGCTGCAACAGAGCCAGAAGAGTCTGGGAAGTCCTGAGGAAAGTGGCACAGGACCAGCTTTTGCAATCCTCCACCCATCACAGGCACAATATTTCTCTAAATTGTATTAATGTCTGATGTCATTGTTGTATGCAGCACTGTGAAAGTTAATTTCAATCTAAAATGTTCTGGTTCTACGGTAACTGCTAGAAATCATTCTGAATATATCTTCTTAAGGACCCCATAATGTCAGTGGAAAGACTCACAATGACTTTGCCTTTTCCTGTACATCTTTGGCTCCATCTGAGAATGCAACTTCCTAATGTGGATGGAAAATGTCAGATTTTTTCACTCCAAGTTTTACCTCTTTTCCTCTGTCCCTGTGTCCATACATTTTCTATCATAAGGTGGATGCAGGTTTAAATGCAGAATAGGAGGGTGCCCACATACTGGAGGCTTTTAAGAGCAGGTTAGACATGAACACTCAAGTCGGGAATGTTTTCAGTTTGTTTCACCGACTCTGCCTTGCAGCAGGGGAATAGAACCTCCAAGGTCCTTTTGTGAGCACCTGTCCTGGTTTCAGCTGAGGTAGAGTTAATTTTGTTTCTAGTGGTTGCTGTGTTTTCAGATTTGGTTTGAAAGGAACCTCAAAACTGCATATTATTTTAGTTGTTGCTAAGTGATGTTTATACTAGTCAAGGACTTTTTTCAGGTTCCCGTAGAAGAACATAGACAGAACAATGGAATGGCCAATGGAATATTTTGTACCATAGACATCATGCTTGGTGTATATATAGGAGGGTTGGGTGGGGCAGGGGGAATCCACGATGTCTGCTCGGGTTGGGCTGGGCAACAAATTCAGAAGGCAGTGGGAGTGACTTGTGTCTCGTATATTCTTTTACCATTATTATTATTATTATTACTGTTATTTTCCTTTCCTGTTATTGTTATATTAAACTGTCTTTATCTCAAGCCATGAGGGTATTTTATACTTTTCCCTTCCTTTTCTCCCTCTTCTCCATACCCTTTGTGGGGGGGAAGGTGGGCTGAGTGAGAGGCTGTGTGGTCCTAGTTGCTGGGTGGGGTTAAACCACAACAACCCCCCAAAGCATAAATGGTATGCTTCTGTGTTACACCTCTCCATCTGAATTCATATTTATTTCTCCTGAGCACAGCAGCTTGTGCAATCAGCCACAGCCCTCCTTTGGGATGGGCTGCATGTTTAGTCTGTAGACCATTGCCAGAGAAAACATCATTAAGCAAAGGACGTATTTGACACTGTCTCCTGTCTTGCAGAGAGAAAATCATTCCCTTGGCCTCACTGAAGACGCTGATCTTTGGTCTCTGCTCTCATCCAGTGCATGCAGCCTTCTGTCTGCTGACAGGTGACTGCAAACTTGAGGAGGTTTTAAAGCTCTAAGTCTGCAGAAAATTATGTAGGAAGAGGGATGTGCTTGTGCTTTACAGTCCTTCCCAGGTGCTAAAAAAGGTATTTGTTTCCCCAGCCCCTGCTGGAAACATGAGCTCTCATATATTCACATTGCATGGATAAGGACTCGAATTTTCAGCAATGCAGGACCACAGTCAAATGGAAAGAAAGAAGCAGTGACAGCTGTAATTGTCCACATGGCCAAGGGCATGAGGTGTCTGGTTTGGAACATTTAATACGTTTCATACCTAGGGAAACTGTGGCACAGAGAGGTGACGTGCCTTGTGGAAAGACACCATGCAGGCTACTGATGGAACACCTGAGAAATCATGAATATGTGTGCCTGTGGGGTTTACTCTGAAATCATGCTTTCCTTTGATGTCTTCCCTTGGACACATGCGTTGTCAGCTCCAGCCCCACATCCTCCGGACGTTCAGCCCCAAATTACAAAGGTCCTTTCTGTTACAAGTGGAGTCCACTGAGGGTCTCCCTCTTGCCCTGAATAAGGGACATGGGGCAGTTATGGAGATCTGGCATCAGCTTCCAGACTGATGCTCATGGAGTGATACTCAAGCTTTTGTTTCCCCTTTCCTTCCAGAACAGGGATGCAGAGTGCCTTCTCTCAGTCCTGCACCCAGCAGAAAAGTCTTTTCTACATGCTTCAGCTTGAGCTGCACTGGTCTGAATTTCTGGAAACCACAGGCCTGTTTCCTACTAAATCAGTAAGGGACAAAGTGTACTGAAAGATAAGCTGTGGGGGAAAAAGACCAGCCTGGCTGAATAGAGAGATAAGGTTGCAGCTTAGGGAGAAAAAAAGGATTTATGGCCTTTGGAAGAAAGGGCAGGCCACTCGTGAGGAATACAAAGAGGTAGTGAGGCTATGTAGGGAAAAAATTAGAAGGGCCAAAGCCCAGCTAGAACTAGCGTGGCTTCTGTTGTCAAGGACAACAAAAAAAGTTGCTATAAATATATTAGCAATAAAAAGAGGACTAAGGATAGTCTCTGTGCTCTAGTAGACAAGGCCAGTAACATAGTGACCAGGGATGAGGAAAAGGCAGAGGTGCTTAATGCTGTCTTTGCCTCAGTCTTCAG
>VZSZ01011118.1:79903-124392 GCA_013398815.1 Ibidorhyncha struthersii | reverse complement strand
GGGGGTCGGGACAGCGGCCCCGTCGGCAGCGCAGCCCAGTTCGCTCCGAGCCGCGGGTTTGGGTTTGCAGAGCGTTCTGGAAACGCGCTATTCAACACGGAGCGCTGCTCGCGGGCAGTAATTAGCTCCGAAAGCCAATGGTAAATAGAAATGAGAATAATAAAATAAAGGTTTTCTGTTATTTTCTATTTCAAAGCCACCATAATGTCAGCACTGCCCTGTGCTAATGTTATTTCAATTCTGCAAACATTTCCAGACTGATCAGCAATTATTCGTGGTACCGCACTTACCTTCCTGCAGTGGGACAGGGAGAACAGTTTCCATCTGGGACTGCTGAATTCCTGTCTAGCAGTTGAGAGACCTGTATAGGTCACATTAGTCCTTCTCTTTAATGCCAACCCACCAAAAGCTGTGTAAGTCTACAACTAAAATAAAAACAAACCAACCAAAAGAGGATACGCTGGTGAAACGGCTGAGTAAGAAACGAGGATGCGAGAGTTTGGGTGAGTGAACCTTATCTGCTTGGGTGACGGAGAGGGATGTCTAGTGTAACCCAGGTCTTGGTTTACTGAGGGAGGAGGTATCAGCACGCAGAGTGCCAGCGCTGCTGTCGGAGAGGACGCCCTGGGCTTTCCCCACGCACCGAGGAGGCTGAGCCCTGCTTCACGTCCTTCCCTGCAGAGCCCCGGCCACTGCCTGGCCTGTGCCATCCCCGCCTGGGGAGCGATCGCTGCCTGCGTGTTGGTACAGCCAAGGGGAAGCAGGCGTGATCAGGGCAGGATGCAAAGCACCACAAGCAGCCATCTATGTCCAGCACCGAACACTCACTGCCAATAACCCCACTATAAATGTCAGCCTCAGACATGGTGCCAATAACTTACTGTGTGAGGATAATGCACCGTCTTGGTAAAGGCCGGTGTAAAGACCAGTTTGCTAGCCGGCCCTTGTGATTACAATTACTGAGGGGTTTTCATATATAGGGTCAATCACTTGATGGATGGAAGCTGGTGTATTTAGGTGAGATTATTACAGCACTGCTGAGTAGCGGCGTTGAGACTTGTTCAGAGCAGCATTTCTCAGACATCAGGCTCCTCTCTGGGGAGGCTCTGACCTCTGAGGGACGCAGAAACTGGTCTAGAGAAAATGGGAGAAAAAATATTTGCTGCTCCCTGCAAGTTCATTTAAATTGAGGACTCAGCAAAAGAACACTTAATAGATGTTTCTTGCATTTGATGATTTAACCAAAGCTGACCCAGTGCGAGAGGATAATCAACCCATTCTGCCCTGTTTGCTACAGTCAGTAAAGACACAGAATATTAAAAATAAAATGAAGTTGTTGGAGAAATTGCATACCTATCATCTATGTGCTTTAAACTAGGCTTGAAGGAGGAGGGGATAATATCAGGTTTGCCCATGACAAGCTGTGGGACAACACGCCAAGGTCAGAGGGACAGGGTGCTAGCGAGGTCCTGCAGCCCGTTGCTCTGGGATGTGCTGGGTACACTGCAGCACACCTGAAGCCTTACAGAGATGGGCCAGGAGCTCCTGAGGTCATGGGAGCCAAGAGGGATCCACCAGTGATCCCAAAGGAATTAAGGGGTGTCCCAACAGCAGAAGGACCTGTTGGAGCAGGGCCAGAGGAGGCCACCGAGATGCTGGGAGGGCTGGGGCCCCTCTGCTGGGAGGACAGGCTGGGAGAGTTGGGGGGGTTCAGCCTGGAGAAGAGAAGGCTCCGGGGAGAGCTCAGAGCCCCTTCCAGTGCCTAAAGGGGCTCCAGGAGAGCTGGGGAGGGACTCTGGATCAGGGAGGGGAGCCATGGGATGAGGGGGAACGGTTTGACACTGAAAGAGGGGAGATTGAGATTGGAGATCAGGAAGAAATTCTCTCCTGTGCGGGTGGTGAGCCCCTGGGGCAGGTTGCCCCGAGAAGCTGTGGCTGCCCCATCCCTGGAGGTGTTCAAGGCCAGGTTGGACGGGGCTCTGAGCAACCTGGTCTAGCTGAAGATGTCCCTGCCCGTGGCAGGGGGTTGGACTAGATGGCCTTTAAAGGTGCCTTCCAACCCAAACTATTCTATGATTCCATGATCAATGTCTGTACATGACTTAAACCCGTACAGGAGTGTATTAAGCTCTTCAGAGACAAAGTCTCTGCACAACGACAGTGCAAACACCCAGTTAAATAACTTATGTGTCTACATGCTATTTTACAATGTCTACATGTATTCTACAATATACATGTGTGAAAATAGAAGGTTTTGAATGGCACAAGCCAATTCAATTTGACAAAAGTTCTGCAAAAGATTTTATTTAGATTTATGATCAACATCTGCATGGTTCATAAAAATACAATTTTCTCTTTCTGTCTGTATGTACTCATGCTTGTACTGAACATTTCTATATTGTAATATATGGCCTTATTAAAATGGACTGATAGCTAAAGCATATTATAAGGAATAGCAGCTCTAAAATTCATGTTTTGTGCTTGCAGTACGGTGACACTATTGGACATTGTAAAAGAAAACCTCAATAAGATAACATAATGTTAGAAAAGACCCCCCTTTTTAAAGCAGAGACTAAAAAGTAAGACAGGTCAAAGTTTGCCTGCATCTTAACAGAGTCGTTGTCTGGATCTGTTCTGAGAAGGGCCGGAGCAATCAAACTGCCACAGTCTAGTTTAGAAGGCAATGTGCACATAAATTATTCAGCATCTAAAATCTAAAAATCAATGCTTTACACTGCGTAATCCAGCTTAATGTAACAACCAGAAAACCAATTTATGAGTAATTTTAGATTCAGTTTTCCCACAAAACCTTGAGAACTGCAATTGCAACACGGAACAAGAGGAATGAGCCTTTGCCTCCCCCGCGTCAGGCACATACACTGTTTTGTAGGACACGTGCCGGGTTGACAGCATACACCGACTCTCTGCGCTGGCTACATCCTAACCCTCCTCCCCCTTGCAGTATAATTAATGAGGCCCTCCACATAAAATGCTGACATAAGTCTTTTAAAATGTTCATACTCCCGGAAGTAGTAGTAGTACCGCTGCTGCTCGAGCCCTCACTTACCTCACTGTCATTTCTAAATCTTAGTGGGATGAATCACGAAGAGGGAGAAGCTGTATACTGTGTCTGCAAACTCCAACCTGCGCCGTTTACTGACAGCTGCATCGCTGCAATAAATGTAAATAGTAGCTATACATAAACAAACAGACAATAGTAGTGGATTCATCTGTATTCCCTCCAGTACCAAGTATACTATCAGGTCTTAAATAATTAATACTCTGGCTTATGATGTACCTTTCACCCCAGGATCTCAAAGCACTTTGCAGGCTGCGGGGATGGATTTTTATTTTGCTGGAGTAAATAGGGTACAGAAAGATTAACTGATTGACCAAGGTCATGCTGTGTTAACATTTTATTTCTGCTGTGCCATTTAACTGGATAGCTGCTGTGACCTTGCAAAGCTAGAAGAAGGCTGCATTTTAAAGCTAACAATGTAAAGATAATCTCCCTTAAAGTGCACCGTATGTTTGTGATTAGGCAAAAGAAAAAGCTTCAGAAGAATTGTTCGTGGTGCGAGTATTCACAGTGTTCTCCAGGGTATAACAGCTGGGATTTTCAGTGGAGCCTGAGAGCAGTAGATGCAAAGCTCCCCCTCTGTTTCAAGGAAAAATGGTTACTCAGCATCCCTGGGCCCTGCTGAAAAATCAAGCTTGTACACCTGTGGACATTTCCCAATTAGAAAAACTGGGGTGATCAGGTGAGACCACGGAAGCCGTGCTGGCCCATTCCCACGGGTGTTTTGATCCAGGAAGCTCAAGATGCCACAAACAAAATATTTTAGCAATGGACACTGGTCTGTGTGGGGAAAGCCATTTGGGATATGGCTGTTAAAGCCAGGCTGACGATCTAATATGTCAGTAAAAGACAAAATGGACTAGTAGATTGAAAAAAAAAAGCTTATCGCCACAAAGGTGCTTAGGAACACATGTGCGGTGCACTGCCTGGCTCTGTTGCGCTGAGCCATGCCCTCACCGGCTCTCGTTCCCCTCACAGCCACCACACGGGCAGTCGGCCGCTCTAAGCATCGTCTCCTTTGGGCCTCTCTGTTCATTTTGCCCCATCAGCGCTCACAAGCTCAGCTGGGGTGCGTGCTCTGGTCCACTCCATAGCACAGACACAGCAGCTTGTGCCTTCCCCCGAAGGGGCGACCTGCAGCGTGCCGGGAGCCACTGCACGGGAGCCACCGCACGGGAGGATGGCATTGCCCTCCCGCACAGCCCCCCCGCACAGCCCCGCGCTGTCTCCCCAGCCAGCCCAACACATCCCAGTGCTTCAGCTAGGCTGGCGCCCTCTCGTAAAGCAGATAAACTCAATGTATTTCCAATGATTTTTCAAGGAGATGAGGATGTTGTAATGTTTGACTGTCTTTTCTTGTGGCCTTAAGCTGATTCTGCAAAGCTGTGCCAGCCTCAAACACCGACCAGATGAGCTCAGATGAGAGCAACGGGATGCAGAAAAGGAGCCACTTGACTTGGCAGGGAAAGAAAACAATGTTTTTTCTCTGCGCGGCTCCCCCAGAAGTGAGTCAGTAGGCCTGACGAACAGAAAACACAAGTTGCCATAGAAACTCGCATGCCTTCCACCAGGAGGAGAAAAAAATGTAGGCCAATATTTCTGCTTAGCTGGCTCTTGTTCTTGCTGTGCTCCTCAGCCTGCCTGCATCCCAGGGCTGTATTAGCAACTCGCATTTATTTTGCCCCCAACTGAGAAATGTCTTTGCCCCCACCGCCTGGGGAAGCTGCAGCATCGTGTGCGTACACACGCGTGTGCACTGCCCGACACGGACACGTGCGGGGACAGGGACACGCACGTCCGCTGAGCCAGTGCTATGGCTGCTGCGGGTTGACTGGGAACGAGGATGCAGCAGACGATGGGGAGGGCAGCGGGGCACCGTCAGCGCCAACCTGCCCCAAAGAGCATCCTTGCGTGGTCCTCCCATCGAGGCGCGGAGGACCGAGAGAAGAGTAAGAGTAATGGGTCTGAAAGGAAACCTTTGCGCTGGATTATTCCAGTCACATTTGGTTTTAATAAACCCCCTTCCTCCGTACTGCAGGTTTCTCACCTGTAAAACAAGGGTGAGCCCTCAGCAGGGTGGAAACGCGCATGGGTCATTAATGTATGTGAAGCCCTCTGCGACGCTCTGAGGGAAGGGGTTACCCGATGTGTACGAACACAGACGTATGCCTGAGCTGCTGCTCCTTGCTCACCCACACGTGTTTTCCATTGGGTCAACCCCAGTAGGTAACACCAGAAGGAATAATTACAAACCCGACGGAGGGAGCCGGTAGCTCTCAGGGCCGGAGAGCCAGGAGCTGGCTGAATGAGAAGATGTGTTCTCCTCGCATGGGCTGTCGCCTAGAAAAAACACAAGTGTCTTTGCGAATGCTTCTTGTAGTTGAATAGAAATGATCCCTGCTGGTCTGTCCTTTGGTTTACTTTGTTCCCTGAGTGCATGTTGTTGTTGGTTTTTACTTTTAAATGTACACACAGGGAAAGTTGCTTTATTTCTTTTCTTGCTCCTGTTCTTGCAGATTGCATAAAGGACAAATGGCCTACTGTATATTCAGTGGGCTGTTATGCTTTAACTGGGCTATAAATAAAAACAATCTGTCAAAGGGAAGAAAATCCACTTTTCCCCTCTTTTTACCTGTAATCTTTTATGACTCACTTCCAAGGAAAAAAAAACAACCCAAACAGAAAATACATTTGTAATTTTGCATTTGGGCACAGGCCAGTGTACAGCCCAGAGCAATGTAAAGCCCAGTACACAGCTTTTGCTGCTGGCTAAGATCACCCGCCAGGTTCTCGGGGCCCACAGAACCACCGCTCTGAGATGACGGACTGCTGACCTGGTGCCAGTCCTGTGCCCACAAGCGCTGGCTCCATCAGGGATAGTTAAAGGAAAGCAATCAAAATGATGGAGAGAGCATATTCCTCTGGAGTAGGGCGTATCACCCAGCCACAAAAAGCACAGAGAGGATGTTTTTCAGTTCAGTTCAATAGTCTCCAGAAAACATGATCAGGTGCATAATTTAAAAAGACGTACATTTTTAATAAACTGACTCAGGATCTTGACAGCTGGAAAGACAGGTGGCGGGTGGTAACACCTCTCCTTCTAAAAGGTCTTTTCGGTTTCGGGGGAAGGAGAGCGTCTTAATCTGTAAGTGATCTATGTCATTTGAGCGGTGATGTGACTGTTGGGTTTAATATGATTTTCAAATCCCTCCAGGTAAAGACAGCTTAATGCAATTATCTACTGATTGTGAATGAAGACATATCCATAAAAACCAAATTCCTGCAACACATTTACTTCAAGACATTCTAGCAGAAGTTTTCTTTTTGCTGTAAAATAATGAGTGAAAGAAGAATAAAGAACTAATGGATCTTTTTCAGTCTTTGAAAAATAGTAGTTTGCAATGGCACAGAGCCCTCCTACCACAATAAGAGCTATATAAAATGGTTTCATGGATTTGATTCTTAATAAGTGTGTAAACCAAACCAACATTTTTATAACAATGCTGATGTTACTGCCTTGGAAAGAACCCAGTGGTTCCCACTTCCAAATGTACTTTGCTCATCCCCTGTAACCGATCCACTTTGAGTACTCACCACACTACAAAATTGGTAAAATTAATTTTTAAATGTGAAGGTGAAAGTCAAGTGCAAACACTGCCCCCAGCATGGCAATTGGTAACTTTGGTTCACCCCAACACAAAGATTGCCGTGGCTTGACAGTACAAGCACAGGGGTAAGCTGCGTTTGCCCAGGAGATTCTGTCAGCCTGACTTTTGAGAGTAGATTTCACATCAAGTACAGCATCAAAGGCCACTTTATAGGAGCATAACTGCACATACACAGAGCTCCCCGGCTTAAAAATCCAACCAGAACATCACATCACACTTGGTGTTGCTCTGCTGGCAAAAGCAGGTGGTTCAGCCACGCTCCTCCCCGGCCTCGGCCGCCCTGCCGCCCCTCGCGCCCCGGGCGGCACTCCGAGAGCTGGCAGGGTGTCTGCAGAGCTCCGCAGGGTTTGTTCCTGCATCTGCTGTGGCCTGGGGAAAGAGACTTCTCACCCTTCTCTGTTTGCCCTGCCACCATTTGTTTTGGTGCTGTGTGGCTTTTTCCTATCCTGAATCCAGGTTTTCTGTGACAAGATCTGCCTGTTTCAGTGGTACCTGCACTAACGCTCCTCCCATCTTTTTAATGGTTACTGTAATATAGATAGTTAATAATCACTGCTTTTTTTAGATATCTGCTTTGGGAGTGCAAGAGTCAGTAAAACTTATTTTATAGATAAAAATCACTGTATAGATTTAACAAAAGTAGAACAAAATTCAAGAGAAACTTTGCAGTATTTTCACAGGGGAAGCAAGAGTCTAATTCTGTGGCTGCCACTCTGCTGGATTTGGTATGTGGGACACTTCCCTCTGGGAAGGAATAAGTAAGATAATGTAGAGTTAAAAAAATAAAAAGCTTACTACAAGATGAGAACTTGAGAATATGTTAAACTCAACAGCAGTTTGTTGAGGGAAGTTGTTTAAAAGTCTAAAATGTCAATACTGAAGAACAAATTTCTCCCAGTCTATATTGTCCTGTTAAATAATTTTCAAACGATGGGAAGTTTGATAAAGTAAGGGTAAATGCAGCATGAACTAAAGCATGATGTAACATCGGCAGCTCCAGCACTGCTTTTTTTCCCAGGCTGGACGTTCGCCAGTTCCTATTCCTTCTTCTCTGTGCGCTACAGCAGCTATTTCAGTGCCTGAGCTCTGTGCCCTGGAGGACTAAGTCCTGCATGTCAAAGCAATGCCACCACGTCCCAGTGGCAGCGCGGGCTTTGGCTTTCTGGGAGAGGGAAGAGGCTCACGGTCCTTCTCAGGCTGCTCCTCACACTCTGCTCAAGAAGTTGGTTCATCCAAAGCTTCCCTCCTGGCTGGCAGCTACCGCTGATGAGGTAGCACGAATCAGCACAATTCTTTTAATCTAAAAAGGTCAAAAATTTGTAAATCCTAATGCTGTAATCAGTCATGCATAGCGATTTGCTGCCCCAGTTCATTTCAAGGGGCAACTCGCATGTGACTTCAGTCCCTTACATGTAACTTGGCTGAAATCATACTGACATCTCACCCTTAAAAATGGAGTTTGCTATTTGGAAATTATCATAAAACCTTTAAAAATAAAAAAATAGTGCAGAATTACAACTGAAAAATCCTTCATTCAAAAAGAAGGCAAATCTTCCTCTTCATGGTCCTAAAATATGAAGGAGGAATATCATCCCTTTGATAACACAGGCTCCAGCCGAGCAAGGTGCCTTCATTTTAAGCACAGAACTACGATCTTGAGGTCAGTGGCACTGCTAAAGCTGAGTCCATGCTTACTGGCTGAAGCAGATCTTCATTATTTTATTGCTTCCCACCTTCTTCCAACAAAAAACAAAGTTTAAGCTAAGAAGTGAGAGTCCTCTCTCAGTCTCAAGCTCTCTGCTTACGACAAGGTATTACTTCTCAGCAAAATAACCTATAAAGTCCAAAGATTCGAGTTTGGCTGGAAGATTTACGTCTTTGTAACAGATGTATAAAGTAAGTAATGCTATTCAAGCATACGCATTAGGTTTGTGTTTACATTGAAAGGAATAGTGTAAAAGAAGAACGACAGAGAAGATTTTCTGTTCAAGACTAAGTAAGGGGAAACCAACTTCCCAATATGCTGATTTTAAATGTTACTCTCTGTACTGAATTTACTGGAGTTACCTCATACAGAGAGCTTTACATGTTGAAAGGGAGAGAGATAATTGGTGAGTGATCAAAGATTTCTGCCTGGTAATTTACAATCATTTTGGGGCAGGATTCCTGTGGAGAGGAAAACCAGACATCAGTAGGATGCTAAATGATAAAAAGCTCCTACGGAGGCAGTTATACATTCACCCAGATCTCCTGTAAAAATGCAGCAATCTCCTCAGATTTACAAACCCACTTTTCTGTAGAGGGGCCCTGGGGTCAGAAATGTGCATCCTTTGTGTACCACAGAAACAGATACTAACAAAGATTTTTCTCTCCTTTCCATACTTTTACTGCCAGGCAGCCATTGTGTCTCCTTTACATACCTGTGTTTTACAGCCTCTACATCTGCCAGCAGTAGATGATTGATCTTAATAGTACGAGTTGCACGAGTAAAACTACTTGCATGCAGAACCCTGTGCAGAATCCTGAGGCCATCACCACCACCACCACGAAGAGCCCTCCCGTCCCCCGGCAGATGCTGGCATGGTCACCATCCCCCACAGGAGCAGTGTGGCGTTGTGGAAATACAGATTTGATGGATTGCAAGGAAATACTCACCACTGAGACAAGATTATTTTAGACACAAATTTTAACTTACAATTTCTGCCAGCAGAATTTTGATTTCCACAGAAGCATTATTTCATAGTTACGTGTCTCTCTAGATGGCTTCACGCCCAACACCCCCACACACCCTCAGAAAATCAGAACTGGGAAAGATCATATTTCTTGCATGCCTGGCCGCGGGAAGCACCACTCCCTGGAAAGTACTCAGAAATGACGACTTTAATCCAGCAGATACTGATTTCTCACAATGGCTATCTTTACAACAGCAATAAGATCAATGAAGATTGGTGATTAACCTAAATTGTTCTCACTGGAAGGATCAAATAAGCACTGCAAATATAAGTGTCCCTTGCTAGAAGGTGATTCCCCCTCCAGCCACGCTGGGCGATGCTCCTCCCGCATGGCATGAGGGGAGCAGGGGCTGCCGCCGGGCAGCTGGTGTGCTGTGAGGTATGGGGGGGCTCTCTGGGCTCTTCCGCAGGTCTGACCCCATAGGGTAGCTTGTAAATCACATCTCACTCGGGATGAAAAGCAATAGATGGCATCTCAAAGCCTTAACTGTGACTTTACATTTACATCCTTAGGTGGGGGAAAGGAACAACTCTTGCCTTCATGGAGCAAGATGGTCCGGGTCATCAAAGCACTGCCAAAGTCGAAATATAATTACTGACAAAGCACACACTTCACTCAGTCTAATGTAACGAGGGCATTATACATATAACTGAGCCCTGCTCACTGGCACGGTGTGACAGCATCGGCCCAGGAAGACCCGCGGTGGAACGAAGGCCCTGTTACGCTGGGCATTATCCAAACACTGCGACAGCCTCTGCCAGATCAGAGTCCACCCAGCAGACAAGGGAAGTTTTACTCTCCCAGATGCACCACTAAGCGACTTGCCCACGGCCACAGACCTGAGCAGACCCAGAAACCCGTTTTTCCCCTGCCCTGTCCATCACCGTCCCTGCAAAGCCACGCTCCTCTGTTCATTGCCACACCATGCTCAAAGCACGTGGCTCCGCATGGTTGCATTTACTGTGCTGGATTTAACTATCAGCATTCTGGGTACCAAAATGTGTTTATAATACTACGTATTAAGAGGAAATGTTTCACAATAATGGAAGGCATGCTGTGCTAGTGATTTCAACTGTTTATAATAACCCTAGATCATTTTTTTTCTCCCACTTTCTCCAGATTTGAAAGCTCAATTAATTTTGAGCTACAACGCTGTCTATCATTTCAACCACATGTGGCAGAGTGAGAATTCATGCGAGACAATGGTTAATTTTTGGTATCTTCTGCTGCCTAATGACAGGTGTGCTGTCCTAAATAATTAGCTTTCAAAAAGGGATCCCCTTAACCCTTCTCTAAAACTGGTTAGTGATCTCGGTTTTACTTCATTAAGCTTGTGACAGCTCAATGTACTCACATCTGTTACTGTTTGGTAGTTTGATTCCAAGAACACAAATCGCTTCAAGAACTGGCAACAAATTCATTCAGGCTCAGGATGCAGATCAAAATCCATCTGTTTACTAATCAAAAGCCATATTTTAATCACAGTACAATAGTGGTGTCAGCAATATCGTAACTTAGACTTCCTCTGTGCCCTCAACACGATAGGTACTACTCTTCA
This sequence comes from Ibidorhyncha struthersii, assembly GCA_013398815.1. Taxonomy (NCBI): domain Eukaryota; kingdom Metazoa; phylum Chordata; class Aves; order Charadriiformes; family Charadriidae; genus Ibidorhyncha; species Ibidorhyncha struthersii. Next base: position 113,354 of record VZSZ01011118.1, on the reverse strand, counting down.
TTTAAACTGCATTTATTTGAATTGGATATTTAAAATGCAAGTAGCCTGATATTCAAGCACTTGCATACAGGATTTAGTCATTCTGCTTGCACTGGACCAGGTCATCAGGCATTTTTTACCTACAGGCTTAACCTGGAATTTTGTTACTTTTTTTTTTTTTTTATTTTTTAATTCCAAGTAAAACCTTGGCCTGATAAATTTTCCCACCTTATTCATCATTTAACTATAGCAATGAACTCAACTCTGCGCTCTCTTCAGAGTCATGGTTCTCTCTTCATCATGGCTGGGATATAAACAAAACTTTCAGGTGTCGGATAGACCGACTTTTCTGACTGTGTGTACCCGCCATAAGTCACAAACATGCTGCATTTTGTACCTGTGTTCCTCCATGCACAGGAAGAACTGGATGAGGGTTAAGTCAGATTTCCTCTGTACAAATAGACTCTTGCCTGCAGGTCGCACACTTTGTTTTGGAAGCTGGAAACTCTACAATGAATAAGGCAGGAACAGAAAATATTCCTGAAAGCCTGAACTCCATCCCTGGCAGCTTTTCTGTTCACTAGCACGATGCAATATTTTTGCTCCCAGTGAAGTTTCAGGTCTTGCATTTTAACAGATGTACTCCCATTATAAGAAAAACGACAAAAAAAATTTAAGAAATTAAATAGCTGTAGGATACTGAACTGGGTGGTCTGATCCAGTGCAGTATCCAGTTTCTATTACATCAGCAATTCTGATACCATTCTAAATTACATCAAGAGACGAAAAGAATGCGATGAATCAAATTATAGTTTAACTTTCTAATTATTTGTTTCCATGAAATAAAATACTTTGCCTACCCCAACAGTGATAAAGCTGACTAATGTCTACGAAAGATTGTCTTTAAAGCTCAGGTGACCCAGGAGGGATTAACAGAGGAACTGCAGATTCGTTGGATCCCAAAACTTGGGGAACAGACCGTGCTAAATCTGGGCAAATGCCACAAGATCCAGTCTCAGGGAAATGACAGAATCTCAAATTTCAAGATGTTTGGCTTAGTGCAGGAGGGCTGAGGAGAGGCTATGTGGATTATGATGGGGAGGGTCTGGGTAGGTAATAATTCATTGGGATTTGAAACAGGAAGGATGTTTTTGCTGTACAGGCATCACAGCATCATACTCAGCGGACACCACAGACAGTTTTATAGGTTCACAGTAACTCCAGAAGATTGCCAAAATGAGAAATAGCAGTTTGCACTGCAAGAGTACTCACTGCTGCAGGCAATCAGGTGAGCAAAGCTCTAACCTCACATCACCGCAACATTGACTGTGAAACAGGCTGTGGCTGGATCTTGGCAAAGGAGCAGCTGCATCGGGTCTACCTCAGACTCAGAGCATGTGAGAAAAGGTCCTGCTGAGCTGGACAACTGCATGCAAGCGGGCAAGACAGATGGCAGCTTGTGTGAGGAGTACAGGTCCACAGAGCATTCCTGGTGAAGGCTGAGGACAGAGAGCTGTTAGCTCTGCCCTCTGTTCAACTCGGATGGGATAGAGAACACAGATGAACTGCTGAATACTTCAGTTTCTCTGGGATGAGACACGGATGCAAGTACAATGCAAGACAGTGACTTTTAGTTCTTCATCTTCTCCTAAAAATAAGGGCAGACCACCAAAACTGACATGGCACATTGGAAGACAGACAGAAGAACAAATGGAAAAACAGTAAGTGAGACTGTAAGGACTTCACTGACTTTTTGCAGCTGCTCTGGGAGGGGAGTCAACTCAGATGAGGGGATCCGTAGATTTATTTTCCAAAATGCAAATCCCAAAGAAGGACTTACATTGCACTATGTGACAAATCAGTGTATGGCTGTGTGTATTAGCTTCTAATTGCAAGGAGCATTTTGATTTTAAAAGAGCGGGTGAGATGATTGTAAAATTATGCCGTATCATTTAACTGTGATTCCTGTAGCAGCATCAATGGATGGCAAAAGTAGAGTGGTCAGAGGCTATTACAGCATAATCACTTCTTCAAATGTGAAAATCTGCAGACATTAGGCAGCATAATTTCCCATGGAATTCATTCTTCTAGGTGGGCTGCTGGCCTTGCAGCACCTCAGCTAAAAAGGAAGTTAAGAGTTACCCCAGTAGTCCTCTAGAAAGACCTGGGGAAAGGCAAAGGGGAGGGAATAGTTCCAGACGAAGAAAACTAAGTCAAGTAGAAGGTCAGAAGACACTTTCAAAATCTATGTTGATTTTTGCATGCATAAGAAAAATGAAATAAAGATCTACATTAAGTGTCGCCAGTTTTTTATATGTTTGTTTATCATGTCTGCTATTGGGGCTGTTAGCACATAAATGTGCTGATGTTCTCCATTGTTAGCATTTCAAAGAAAACGGTGAAGTAGGGTTGCACAGCTGAAAAATAATCTGAGTGTATTCAATATCTATTATGAAAGATTTACAGGGCAAGGACCAACGGTAGTGCCTAAGCAACCAGACTGTGTAGCTCCTGCTGCCAAAAGTGGTACCAGACCCTTGGTTTGTGCCTGGAGTGCACGACGAGAGGCGCCGAGCCAGACAGACAACGTTTCTGTGCAGACTCAGCCAGCCAAGAACATGTGGGACACGAGGTCTAGACTGGATACAGCAGTTTAGTGAGCATCTGCTGGGAGGGAAGCTAATCCAGGATTATAACATACTGTTCAAATGGCACATGCTTTGAGAGCAACAGAACACACTTGTAGCAGGTGTTTTCATGATGAAATTTTCTTTACGCACATCCTAGCTGAAAACGTTAAATAGAAACAAGTGCACATGTGACGGACTATGAAAAAGAGCATTTAAAGTTCAGAAAGAAAGTACAATGGCATTTTGATTCATCTGAAAATACTTGCATTTTTCAAATGGTTAATTTGCATTTCTATGCAGAACAAATACATATGGAACTGCCAAGCAAGCTTAACTGAATATTTAATTGATCCAAAATATCAAATTTGCCAACTTCTTGCCCTTGTATTGTAGTTGTGGAGTTGCAGTTTCTCGTTGACCTCATATACAAACAGCTCCTATGCTTCAACTAGGAACACTTACTCTGAACTGTTCCTGAAAAAATTCATCCTTACACCCACCAAAAGCACGAGCTCCTGTGATGTAAGTTAGGTGACCAGCAGCATTTTGCCCACGACAGCAATCTCATGTCAAATGTTCTGGTGGGATTTTGGGTTACATTTACAACTTCTAATTAGATATTCTACCTACTAGAAAATTTAGTCCTGAAGAGGACAGTAACAATTATGCTTGTCCACAAATGTCCACCACAAATAAAATTCTTCGTGATTATTAATAGGAAAAAACATCAAACAAGACAGCTGGTAACAAACACTGGGTCATCATCAGTACTCTCTCACAAAAAACACCAAATACTGAAAATAATATTTTGAACAAATTTGCTATAAGATTGAGGCAAACTATGCTATCCAGAGTTTGCTAGCCAACACTACGTAACTATTATCCCCTTGTATGTGGCATGACTATTTAAATGCATATTAGGATGAATTGTATTGTTTTGATTGAGCCTATGTTAGAATCATACTCTATTCTTTCTGACATAATTTCCAAATTGTTGAGTAACACTAAACAGCTGTGAGTCAATGCCACAGGTATTTTTATGTGAATTACAATAAATTTTGCAGTTAAGGATACCTAAGGCTCTAAAAGTATAGTTTAAAAAAATCATTAGTTCAATAATTGTCTTAATTATGGGTATGGTGCCTGAAAACACTGACTGCTGTATGGTCAAAACCAGGTGAACATATTTGCCAATTTAGATCATGAACCTGCAAATTGCGGTGCTGGATAGAGTTCTTCTAAAGTCAGTACAGAGCTCTGTAGGTGCAATGGATTGCAGCATTGAAGCCAGCAGTGAATTCTTGACCCTACGAAAATCCACAAAGTTTTGACACTAATTATACTTTTCACCCATTATTTTCCTTGATATATGGTAAGTCAGTAAGATCCTAGTTTATTCATACCTGAAAAGAAAAGCCTAAGGGATTTTACAAGATGGTTAACCTATGACCACTACATTAAGGCTTCAAAACAAATGTAACTCATTTGCTCAGAGATGACAGATTAATAAATTGTTCCACCTCATTATCCCCATAATACCTGATGGCATAGCTTAGAGGAAGTCTGGCAAATGACACAGGCCACAGGTCAGCGCTCCTTTTTCTGAAACAAGATTACAAACCTTAATACAAATATAAACGATTCAGTGGATTTATAAAGAGACAGTAGAAATCCCAGTTTGGGTTCAAACAACTAAAAATTGCATGTCCAGGTGTAAAGCACAGTGCAAGGCATGAGATATGGAAACTGAACTTGATGCAGCTGTGTTTCCAAGTCCCATCACAGTGCGTGTCACTCCTGGCGATGCTGGTGCTGCTGGACATCCCCGCGTGCCAAGGCGCGAGCATGAGCCACACCACTGAAGCACATTGTGTACTGCCGGCGGTGAAGGCACCGCAGCTGGGCTACTCCAGGGCTACCAATAACCACGATGGGGTGTCTCTAATTCCCTTCTCCGGCTTGGTACATCAATATAGAATAATAGAGAGAATGAACAGTAGATTAGATACAGTCCTGCCATTCCAAAACCGTGAATCGGGATGAAGACTCTCTCGAGTTAAGCTTTAACATAGTACCGAATTTTAAACGGTTAAGCTTTTGCGCTTTGTAATGTCCCTAGGAATCTTCAAGCCTGTAGGGTCATATTTGCAAGCTTTTATCAACAACTGCGAAAACAAAAAGAATATTTAAAATAACAAAACGCTTGCCTGCAGGAGTTAAGGAAAAGGTGAATATCGTGGAAGCTGTGATGAAATGGCGAGACCTGGAAGCTATGAAATACAACTTTTAATATAAAAAGATGAAACTAGCTACAAACATGCTGAGGTTTACACACTGATTAGTCTTGGTGGAGAAGCTCATAAAACCAGAAGGTAATAGAAGAAAGGTTGTGGCTCAAGATAACTACTCTTTATGGTAACAGTCACGCATTTTCTATGCAGGCATGTGTAAACTTTAATGGATAATATGTAGAATAGAGCAGGGCAGAGAAAACTACATAACTAAGCAAAAATACTGTATTTTTGGAATTGCTTCTACATTTGTGGAAATAGGTGAAGATTTGCTAAACTGTAGATTGGACAATTTTAAAATGATTGTGAAGACAGCTGAGTACAACAATTTGAATAGCATCACTGCAGCCAGACCACAAGCAGGACACAAACTTTCATGCCAGTATTATGCATGGAACTGTAAAAGATTTTTGTTTCTAGAGTGACAAATAAAAATAATCTAAACTACCAGGTCAAGAATGTCTGGTGTGCCTGGCCTGACAAGTAGCGCAAAATAACCTCACACCAGCCAGAAACAGAGAGTGAGGAATTCCCCTTGTGAAGGGAAACTGTATTGGTGCAAAAGGGTAGAGGTCTGAGATGCTCTGGTGGGTATAAAAAAAGGGGGGAGCATAAAAGAGGAGAGTTTATTTACATCAAGAATCACTGCAAACTCACTGTCAGGATGTAATTCAAAGCTGTTCCTTTTCAGCTTTAACATATACAGAGATCTGTAAACTCGGGGCCAAGACACTGAGACAGGAGCCTTGCTCTCCTGCAGGGTCCAACCCCGGTTCAGACACAGAGAAACCCGTCCTTACCTTTCAGGCACCTTTTCTTGTGGGTGAACATTGCCAGCATGACTGCAACAACCCATTATCAAGTTATATTCTGTTTTGCTACTACAAAACATATGAAGCAGATACAAAATCAAAGTTTCTGTAAATAAAGATGTCATGTAGAAACAAACAAGTATTCTGTTTGGCAGCAAATACCTTTGTTACCAAAGCACCTGGCATTTTAAAATGTTGATATTTGTATCTTTCTCTGCTGACTATTTTAAGCAGGAAGAGCTGCTCTGGAGAAAGAATTATAGTAGGAAAGGAACACTATAGCCATCAACCTCAGCCACGTTACAGATTAATTCATAATGTCACTTGCACTGAAAAATTACTTGTATTTCACCTCTCTTTTTCCAAAGGTCTTTAATTCTTCCTCTGAAAAGGAATGTTATTTTTGCTGTTCAATTACATCTTAACCACTCAATCAGACCGAGCTATATATAAATGTATGGACCCTTGTTTCAGATTCCCTTACTCAGCTTTTACTTCATAAAGAGAAGAGCTGTGTTCCAAGGTCACAACTGATTAATCTTGACCCGTGAACCTTGAAAGTGTAAAGTCTTAACATAAATGTATTACTCTACATAGTAAAGTGAAGTGTACTCTGTATCCATGACAAATAATGAACTGAATTTTTCTGACTTTACTCTTTAGTTGCTAATTAAGCACTTGACTACAAGATCTGTTAACTCTTCAGTGTTCTTTGTATAAATAATGTGCCTATAAAAAGAGTGAAATCATTTGGCTCTTTGAGCAGGTGTGATGGAGGGATCTTCCCGTCAGGTATTTAGCAAAAGATTTTTTGCTGAACCTTGAGGATGCTCATGGTGGAGCTGCCACAGGCATGCTTCAGCCTCATAAAGAATATATTATTAACAAGTGTTAAGGCTTGTGTTTAACGAGTGTTTAAGGCTTCCAATAATACTGTGGCAATATTTTTATGTTACTGGTACTACTACATATTTCTGGTAATATTTGTTAGAAATTAAGCCACAAGACAGGGGCAAGTGAAACAGAGTTATTTTAGAATAAAAAATTTTGCTAAATGGATACTGTCATCCCAGATTCAATTATACAGTAACTAAACTAACTAAACTAAACTAAACAAAGGTTTGAGGGGAAAAAAATATTTCCTTTTAGTGGCATCACATGAAGTTAAGCTTTTTAAAAGAAAATGCCTTTCTTATTACATGCATTAATATGTGCTTCTGGAATGTGTCTCTCATGCATTTTCCGTAAGAAAGTCTAATCTATGCAGATGAGTGAAAGTCTGTGCTATTGAGATGCTCTTGATGAGCAAAACCAGGTTGTGTTTCCAATGGCCGTGGCAGCCAGGTAAGATGATCAAACACCGGTTCACACTTCACATGCCTTCAGTGCAGTCTCACTTACAGGGTTTTGCGCCACGTGACACCAGTGATGCCAGTGGAATTCCTGCAGTGAGAAAACTCCTACCAGTGAAGGGAACTGGTGTTCCAGAGGCCAAGAGAGATTGGAAAGGAGAGGAGTGGCAATGCCTCCACGGCTCTGCTGTGTACAGTACAAGCAAGAAAAGATAACATCGATGTTCAGGTCAGTCTTAAAAAGCAGATTTCTCATCATGTGTGCAGTTTACTGGTAGCCTCTTAGAAGAAAATGAAGTATACCACAAAATGGGACTTACATCACTTAGCACTTTTTAAGTTAACCAGAAGATGGTAAAATCAAAACAAATTCACCAGGTGCTTTGTGTAATTGCAACCAGGACTGGAAACATTTGCGATTGTGACAAAGCAATTAGTTGTGCTCAACAGACACCGTGAAATCACTTTCAGAATACATTAGGACAGTCTTACACGCGTGTTTTCAGCAAGTAGCTACCATCTTTCCTGCAGATCTGAGGCCAATGCAACTGAAAATTGAAAAATCTCTTTTTATCTTTAATCACTCATTTGAAGTACTGACAGGCACATTAGGCACTCCTGTCTAAAATTAGTTCCGTTCATGCTGGAAGCAACCATTTATTCTATCAAGCTATTTGTATGCTTAATATCAGAAGACTTCTTTTGGGAGATGTTACTGGTTTTGTGTGAGGTTTCTCTGAAATATCTTGTTTGATTCCTAGAACACAGTATTGCTATCGCCATTAACGTCCTAAAGCTCGGTGGATGGTATGTCATTACAATATCTCTTAACCTGCAGATTGCTCTGGGAAACAGAATACAAATCTGCTCTCAAGAAACTAAGCAGTAAGACAAAGGGATGGCTGGTCTAGGAAATGCCAGACTTCAACCCCACCGTTGCATTTTACCATCAGGACGGGTGCTGCAGCCACCACAAACCAGCAACGGGTTCTTCACCCGTGGCGCACCCAGGGCTGCAGTGGTCAGTCTTCGCAGCAGTAGCTCCAGCTGCTGCCTTTGGGCACGAGGCCAATAATAGCGAACATCTCAGCAATAAATAAAACCTTCCACTATCCACATAGTCTGATCAGATGCTCTAGGGGCACAGAGAAACCCTAACCCTGATTATGATGCTGCACTACCAGTTCTACTAGTGACATTTTCTTAATGTAGTTTCCTTTTAAAGGTTTTGGAGGACTCACGAGCACTTGAAACAATCTTCCAGATTTTAAATCAGCACTGCTGTTGCAGCCCTGCATATTTCCCTGTGCCCAGGCAGCTCTCAGAAGAGCCGTCAGCTTTGCTTATGTCCAAAGTGCTTACGTACGTAGTAAGGCTCATTTAGAGAGATAAAATGAGATTTTAAATCAGGTGTCAATTTGTGTCCAAAGCTGCCCACCACCACAGGAGAACACAGCAATGCCTCCTCTCAACACCGTGCCATCTCACTGCCATCCTCCCACAAGAACAAGGGTGAAGGTGGCAAGGTTTTGGCCCTCACAAAAATTGTGAAGGTGGCATATTACATGTATTTACTATAAACTCCATCTGATCCATATCAACAGAAGCTCATGGCTTCTGGACGCTCCATTTGAAATGATTGTTACTATCCTGTGGTTGGGTTGATCAGCCACTGGATGTCACTAGTAGTCTGAATACATCAACCCAAACAGCATTTGTTTGGCATCAGAAAATTTTTAAAGACAGGATGAATCTGAGCCTACTACATAGTGATAACATCTTCAGATGCTGAAAGCATTTGTTCACGTCTCATATTTCTATCAAGTACATGGTATAAGAAGTGCCCGATTTAGTACATTTTTTTTCTTTTCTGGTGATTCATTGATGAATCTGATAGCAACTCATTTGTTCTCAACTTCACTGCTTTCCTGACAGTAAATTCATGTCCTGTGCCATGTGCTAATTTCTACGCAGAATCAGCATGTGGCATGCAGCTTCCTGCAAACTGATCCTGAAGTAGCCCAGGTCCATGGCCATTTTTCCCAGGAATGAAAAGTGCCTTTTCCACACCCTGGCAGAGCTCACTGTCTCCCTCCCATGGACAGCCCACACAAAGACGTTTCAGAGCTGACTGGCTTTCAGCGCGGACAACAGACGCCTTGAGATCCTCACTTCCAAATTTGATTTTGTCTGATCAAAATATGTCCAGTGTCACAGCTACAGAAATTGTCCCAAATCAGGAGCTTTCAAGATACACTGCTGAATTAGGAGAGCAGAAAAGGAAACTTTTATTTTTTATCTCCGAAAATCTTCAAATATCAAGTATCAAAGTACAGAAAACTAAGATAAACTAAACTAATGTTCTTCTTTGTAAGGTTAAAGGCCAGAATATCTGTTTCTCCAAAGGGTGAGAAAAGTTGCACTGGCAAAGTGGTTGTAGGGTGTTAGCACAACCAGCCAGAATAAGCATAAAATCATTGCACACGGCACAAGGTAATGGAGAATCCAAGCCAAGGAGCATAAAATAAAAATGGAAAATCCAGAAGATTCTACTACTACTACTACTACTACTACTACTACTACTACTACTACTACTACTACTACTAATAATAATAATAATAATAAAATAATCCAACTCTAGCAGTCAGATGATGTGAATCTTATTTTTATAAAACTCCATTTTGGCAAGGTCCCAACTTGCAAGGTCCAATTGCAAGGAAAGCCAGTCACAGGCAGTACAAAACAGAAATCTGAAATGCCAACTCCTTCCCGTACAGGGGCAGGGTAGTTATCTTGGAGCAAAAATTCATTTTGCCTAGGGTGGAAATCTGCTGTAAGGAAATACAGAAACACTCAATAATGATGCTCAGGACCAAAAAACCCTCACTTGAACGTCCCACCAATGTCAACGAAACAGCCAGTGACTAAATCACATATACAAACAATCTAGACAAAGTTCTGTTAACATATAAATTAGGGTTTCTTTGGAAATTATGGTAAGCACTAGAAAACAACTTTGAAATTAAAAACAACAGAATTGATTCTCACCAACCCTCATAACTAAAACAGAAAAAAAAAATAAATCGGTGGTAACTGCTTTTAAGTCTATGATACAAGAATAAATGAAATGAGGATCAGGTCCATTTTCCTGATGGTACGTACTTCTGTGCATTTATTTCCTACTGTAAAATCAACAGCATGATTTTTCAACACTTCTTCAGCCTATAATATGAAGCCATTTAATTATCCAATTGGCATTATCTGAAACCATTTCATTAGAAGCTCTTTATCTCAAAGAACAACATCCTTTAAGAGCAGCACTCATAAAAGGGACTCCATGCCGGGGCAGGAGACCTGCTGCCGCAAGGTCACCTTTCAGACTCCATTGCGGCGATCCCCGGGGTCGCTGCCCTTCCTTCGCTCTGCCAGCGATGGCCCTGACTGCAGGTCAATGCTCCTCACGCTCCAGGAAAGACGGAGCATCAAAGAGCTCTCTCGCAGCAGCGCAGGGCAGATCGATTGCATCTCTGCTTAGCCAGATGTGCACAATATAGTCCTCACGCTGAAGCGCGCTGCATTTGGCTGAACTCGGCAGAACAAGAGGAGGCCTCATAATATCAGTGCATCAAAGAGGAGAAGAAAGGTATTTGAAGAAAAGCTAATTGAAGCCATTTTAGGAAAAAGGATGACTGATTTTTTACAATTATTCTGAAATAATTATTTAAAATAATTAGATTGCGCTGAACCAATACTGTAAGTTTAACACAGGTATAATCACTGTAAATGACATTAAGAGCTTGTCTATAGGCAAATTGCATTGCTCTGACTATAATGGGATTGCTAAAGCTCAGCAAATCCCCAAGTCCAGATATAGTTGACGCAGCAGAAAAGGAAGGGAAAGAAGTTATGCCAGAAAACCTAAAACATCTTGGGCTTACACAGACATAGCTATTTCAGTCAAAAGAACTCCTAACTAACCAAAACAATTGGGCTTGAGCAGAAGCACGGCTCTGAAACATGAAACTGCAATGGAAGCAATGCTGAAATTTTCCTACATGTAAGCTTGAAAGAGAATCTGAGCAAGTGCCATTAATATCGCCATTTAAAAATGTCCTTCTGCACTTGCACAACAGCTTGGGAAGAGGAGAGGTGAACGTACCAAAGTCCAAAGGACGGCTTTGCAGCATGAAGAGTATGGCCTCCTCCGACCGGAGCTCCCAAGGGCGTCCGTGCAAGGCAAAATGGCCCACGGGGACCTGTAGCGGTGATTCTCCAGATACACAGGAGACTTTTTAATAATAGCTTACAAACCCAATAAAGATATTTCTCACACCTTGAGAAGGAAAGGTACGGTACCTTCTAATCTGACAATCCAGTGTCTGTATTTGCTCCCCTCTAGCTCCCAAAGAAAGTGGAAAATAAAAAGCCCACAGCAAAAGGTACACATGAACAGGTCAAGAAAAAAAGACACTATAGTGCACAAACAGTTCCTAGAATCAAAACCCCTTAGTCAGCCCTGTTATGGAATTTGGGAATGCTCCACTCAGTCTCTCTGCACTGACCCTCAGGTCACTCAGGGCACCCCTGGGCACGATGAAAGCTGAGACGAGTTTCAGATCAGAACGCTGACACTGTAGGAAATGCTCCATTCTGCCAACATTTCCCCCCGATCAGAGGAAACCGATTTTAAAATCATTTTAGAGAACACCTTTACAAAAAGTCCTAGGCACTGAAGTTAATGGCAAAAGTTGCACTAACTGATGGAAACAAAAGTGAGTTCAAATCAGTAACTACCTGCACCAGGTTCTGTCTCAGAAGCTGAAAACCAGAAATGAGATGAACGACTGACCTAAATATTCAGAAATTACTTTGTGACTGTTAGTGAATCTATTTTTGAGTGGTTAACTACAGACTTCTCAAAGAAACTTGATCACCAGAGATAAAACTTTAACAAGACAGCACCTTTTAATGTATTTCTGTTTGAGGCATATAGAACTACTAATCACTTCAGTGAAAAAATGGGTCAGAGTTATCCCCTTCTTCCCCAAAGTGCTGTAAAACTAGATTTAAGTGTATATATATTTAAATTAATGTATAATTATATATTTATATATAATTTTCTATTGACTTAGCAGAGATGGCAAAGTACAGTAAGAGCTGAAACTGTTTTGGATGGTATTCACAAAAGGACAACAGTAAAAACACCAACCACAGGGCATTTTTGCTAAGTCTGCTTTTAGCCCTGTTCTCAATAGATAAAACTGTATTAATTAGTGATTCACAAAAACCCTCTACACTTCCTAATGCACTAGGCAGAGACGGGGACATTTTGTATCTGTTAATTAACAGATGTAAGATGCAATATGGATGTAAACAAACACATTTAGATGTTATTTATGGTTGCACAGATCTGTAAATAAGAAAATAGGAGTAAGTAAAGGTGTATTATTTTCCACCAATATTTCCAAACAGCTTCATTGTATTTCTACCATATGTTCATATGTAGAGTCTTAAATTAAGAAAATTTAAGCACAGCATGCCTTTAGCGGACTATATTCTCACTAAGCGTCACTCAGCAGGTAGTAAATCACGGCTATTTGCGCAGGTTGGCAATGCAGCCCCAGATTTGCGCTAAGCGTTATCTGTGCTTTCATATTTCTTAAGCAGCAGCATGTTACAGTTCCATTTCCAAATGTTTTTCACCAATAATGCCTAAAGGTGGCATGCTCACTAAACAATCTTGCTAGAAACAATACAAGATAAGATAAGACATAAGAGACATATTAGATGACTGAGTCCATGTCTCCAAATGCAAGAAAAATAAATCCAAAATGCCGTGGGGTTTGTCGCTTGCAGCATGCCACAGCTTTTCCATTATGCTTTGCCTGATCCTTTGCCAGGTTTCTTCAGAAAAAAACGAGTGCTAGGAGGGATGGAAAGAGCTTGTCTGGAGGTCACAGTGTAGGTGCTGGGAAGCTGCAGGCTGGTGTTCCGCTCCTGATGTGCTCTAACGCCCGACCGGGCCCTTCCTCCCTTGTTCCACCCAACTATCAATACGGACGTTTAAGCTTCCTTCCCATGGAAGTCTTGCAGATAATAAACAGTATTAGTGTTATTACATTTAGTAATTGACTTTGATGCTATAAGTAAATCCAGGACCCCCCAGACAGATTGGGACTTCTACTGAGTTTAAATTCCTAACTCGTGTAGTCATTCAAATACAAATTATAGGACCTGAAGTAACTTCATACTACAGTTCTGATTTTAAATGCTTCAACAGCGATTGCTGCCGCTTCCCAGCCCCTCAGCTGCGGGAGAGGGAGCCCTGGTTCTTACAGCCCGCATTCTAACAGTCCCTCCAACAACGGGGTCCGCTACTGTGGGCCACCCCAAATACCACAGCTATAATAGGGCTTTTTCCACCCACACTTGTCATATTTTTGCCAAAGTCAATCTCCTCCTCCTAACTCAGAATCACCTGGAGGGATTTCCTCCTGTCCTGCCTCGCTCCACAGACGTTTCCATCAGCCGCTGTGCTCCCACGGACCTTCATCTCTTTTCCTCTCTCTCCTGTACTTAACTTTCTGGAGCACAACTTCACAATTGACTCCGATCATGCAACCAAGTGCAGAACTGAGTGACACCAACGGGAATCTTGGAGGACACGGGAGCACTGACGAGGAACTGTGATGAGATCAGGGCTTTGGACTGCGAGGTCCCCACAGAGGGACTGCGGCTGTGCATCTGTGCACGTGAAGTGCTACGTGCCTCCCTATGTCACACGTATGTGGGTAGGGAGGCTTCTTATTCCCAGGTGTGCTGGGAGGAAACATTTACTAATATTTCCCAGATAAGTACTGTTAAAATTACGAGGATCACTGCAGAAATCACTGATCACTTTCAGGAACACTGCAGAAATCATTTGATGCTAAGAAAGTATTGTGAAGAGAAGAGATAGGTAGGTATTAGTATTTATAAATAATACTCTCCTAATTCCTAGTCCAAATATGATAGTAATAGCTACAAACAGCTAGGCTAGAAGAACATTGTGAAGCAAAAACAACCAGATGAGTTTTGTTTGCTTTTGGTGAGGAATTACTCTTTACAGTTCTACTACACACGAGTCCACAGTGTTGGCTTTGAGCTGCCAGCTCCTCCGGGCAAGATTTAAATTAAGTTCTCTTCTGCTTTTCTTTTTTTTTTTCCAATCAGGAAACTATTTATATTCATTTCAGGCTTTGTAATCTTCTCCAACCCACTGTTAAAAAATAACAAACAAACAAAAGAATACCCAAAGCTAAATGTTGACTCTAAACCCCCTTTTCCAGCCTCCTATTTAATCAGCCTTGTGGCATGTTGGGAAATAGATCATTTAGTTCCACTTCATTATTACGGGGGTAAAAAAAAGTCTTACAGTCAGGCTTAAAGCACCTAAATACCTAAAGCCGTATTCTAATCTGTAAAGCACATGGGTGTAAAACAGGCAGGCAATTTTTCATGTCCTTGGGGCAATGTTGTTTATGGTGACTGGCAGGGGCTTTCTGTATTCCATGGGGCCCTCTTTGAGCAGGCTGCCAGGCACGCACAGCCGCACTCGCCGCATTAGGATCAGATTATGTGCGATGGTACGTCTAGCCTGGCAGATAATGGAGCTGCGGCTGTTGAGGGGGGCAACACAGGCAGTGCTGCAAAGGAATCTGAAATTGCTGGCTACACCCTTAGAAATATATAGGGCTTAACTTGTCAAATGTGAGCTGAAATTAGCAGGAATTTAGCAGTGCTGCCAGTGAAAGCCACTTGCAATCAAAGCAAATAATTTTACCCTTAAAACGTCTTGCAAAATACTCCTGATTGCATATCCAGGAGATAGTTGCCTGCCTGCAGTATGGATTTTGAACCACAAGAGAACAGGGGATCTTCTAACCTGGAGAAGACTCTCATCCTCTTGTGGTAAAAAAAAACCCACAAAATTCTATGGTGTCACAGACATTTAGGAACAGGATTATATGATCCCCTCTGATGGCAGCTGACTAGACTCAATGACAGGCGGTTCATTCCGATTGTATGTTCCTCCAGCAGGTTTTCAACTGGCATCTGAGAATGTGAGATTGTTGATAAACAAGCCCCAAATTACATTAATGACAAAGTGATAATATCTTTGAACTCATTTTGGTTTGGTTCTTTCACATGGTGTTCAAGATGCTGGTAGAAATCATTAATAGAGACTGAATAATTAATTAAAATGGAAAAAAAAACCTATCTGGGGAAGGACCTCTCTGGGGCTTTTTGTTTTGAAATATATAAAGCTGACCATTCCTTTCTCCGTCTTTTCTTTTTTCTTGGACTGGGCACTGCCTTCATCCATGTGCTTCCACCACATTAATTAACTGCTCTTAGGAAGCTGACTTGAAAACACCATTCTTCTGGTCCAAAATGATGGAGGTATTCTAAAAGCAGTTATGTTAAAATAGAAGAAAAAGGCACAAAGTCTTCATTTCTTTATATTTCACAAAGATAGCAAAGCATTTCTGGACCTAACCAGAAGTGAAACTTGGTTATTTTAAGTTGTTTTTCAAAATAAATCCATTTCAGGGACTAAAATTGCTCTGCTTGTTCATTGTGTACCGGCCAGAGACTATGGATATCCTGAGGTTTGCTGGAGTAACTGCGTAAACATGTACTAGTAAAAGGCAGAACTGAGGCATACGTTGGGGCTCAGTGTGTTTGGTGACGGAGGCAAGCAGCATCAGTTTGGTAATTATCATGCCCTCTATTGGGAGTCTGTGTCCTGCAACTGATAATTAGAAACTTGACCTAACAAAGCCTCTTCTCTCTTCAAGTTCTCTTGCGCGGAAAGACCATCTCCCTCCTCCTTGCATCCAGCCGAAGGGCCGGTCAGTCGTGGGGTGGGGGAGATGCATAGCGGGTGCTCTGGAGGCGAGCAGGGTGTCTGGGTGTTCGATCTGTGCAGGCAGCGGCTGTGAAAAACTCCATGCAGACCGCGAGCCACAAGTTGTCATCATCTGATGCAGACACTGTGCTGTAGGCGGCACAGCGCAGGGTCCGTCTGGTGGTACGCTGACTGCGGAGCAGCAACACAAGGAGAGGCTTGTTTAAAAATACAGACACGTAAGCAAGACAGAAACCCCACCTCCATGTGATTGTCTGAGAGGGATCAAACGGGTCGAAACACCACAGATAGACACACTCCTCCCGGCGTAATTGTCACCATCACAGCTGTGGTGGAGAGAGGGGGAGGAGAGCAGATGATGCAAGGAGCTTGGCATCACGCTTAGCAATCACTAGACTGCACCCTTTCGTAAGAGGCGAGGAAGCGCTGGAATCCACCAGAGACAGCCCAGCTCTGCACGCAGTCACCGGCTGTGCGGAGCTGGGACTGCAGAGCCTGCGGCGACACGCTGCATCATCTGCATCTGCTGCGCAAACCCCTGGATGCACTCGGCCTTCCCAACCTCCCCGTGCAAAGTTTATCCAGCAGCTATGCCATTTACTCCAACAACACCCGTTCTTAGACACTTATTTTCAGAGCTCATTACGAAGAGTAATTAAATGGTCATAACATCCCCAGCCTTAACCCTATTTAGTAGATAAAGTGGATAATTAAGCATTGTTAGCTCCATTTTCCACCTATGGAAACTGGTGAGAGAAGCTGACACAAGGTCACAGGGCTACTCTGAGTCAACTCAGGATTATAATACATCAGTTACTAACTCCTTCATCCAAAAATGCCAGGATATTTCATTGATTTTAAGGAGTTATGGATCAAAACTGCTATTCCTGTCTTACCAAAGAGAAATCTAATACAGAGATGCATTACATGATTTAACCAAATCAAGTATTTGAGAACTTGAAATGAGCACTGATGTTTTGTATTTCATCTGTCAGGTGAGATAACCACCATCTCTTGTTAAACAATCTCTGTTTGATGTAGCTAACTGTTCTTATATGCATATCCTTGTACTAATACATAACGAAGCAGTCACAAATCTGATACCTGGCCTGTGGAACTGAGTTTTCAATGTTATTATTTGTAGCTGCCTAGGTAGAACCACAAAACCCTGACACTTGTTCTCCGTCAGAGTTTTTCATTTGTGTTAACTGCAGTGACAGCTCTGAGATGTTGGACAAGTCTCTCCCCCGAGAGCACCTTCCCCGAGTTGACCATGAGTCACTGGAGACTGTAGTTCAAACTGCTGTATCCTTCAGGCTATATATAGCTCTATTCCTATAAACTATTATCTCACTTCTGGCCAGTCTGTTTGCTTCATTCAAAAGCGTTTATCTTGCCCAAACTGCCAGCCTAAAGGTGGAATGCTATTTTCAGACCATGAGAGAGGCCTAGAGAATGCTGAATTTTTAATACCTTAGTACTTACGCAAGATACTACAAATTGAAGACCTCTATTTATTGACAATATGTGTATAAACCTGACAATTTTTCTCTACTTACATGTCTCAACCTGATTTCTAGGGAGTGGAAAGACTTCGAACATTTTTAATTTTTGGCTTCGCTCCTATGGCAGACCGGTAAGGCTCGAGAAGCAATCACGTGCACTTCACGTGGGGACCTACAGACAGTCACCAATGTGGACCACAACTATCCCAACAAACATAGGATCATCTGAACTGTCAGCTTCACCGGGCCATCCTGTCTCCCAAATCCTGATTGTCTTCCAAAGCTTTCTTAGGAAATGCATGATTATACCCACATAATTGCAACAAACATTGAATTTCATACTTCCATTTAAACCTATGGAAAATTTGTGACAGATTAAAGAGCAGGAAGAATAATGCCCCTAAGTAATGTGTATGTAATAAAAAGCATCTTACAAAATCCACTGAAGTAAAAAGGCCTTTAAAGGACAATTGCCTTTATTAAATGTTGGAACAGTACGAAAAACAGAGTTCGAAAACTGCCCTTTTATCTAAAATTCTTGATGAGGACTGAGTGGAGGATCATGTCTTGCCAAGTAATTCAGGTATAATCAGGTGAGCTCCACCTGTGCCACAATACCCAGTGGCAGACAGGGGCTAACATCCCCTGTGTTGGGCTCGTACTCAAATGCAGTTCAGAAGTTAAATGACTTGGGTAGTTTCTTTCTAGTGTGGACAGACCCATCACTTATAGCATGGCACAGTTCTGCTCTTAGGCACTGAGGAAGTGCTGTGAACAAATAATACTGGAGACATCCAAAAGATTTAGACAGTTTTATTGCTTAAAAATCCAAACCCAAACCCAACCAACTGACTGAAACAACTCAAAGCAAAGACTCAAAAAAATCAAGCGTTCTAGAAGAATTAAAGGCAGCTGGACCTGACATAGGGACTGAGCTGGTGGCACAGCGATGCTCCCTCTCCCTGTCTCATAGCTGCCTTTCCACTTGGCTCCAAACCAGTGGCATTGTTAATTGGATGCTGAGTGATGGATCTGGCCACCTGGCACTCTGTCTGGCTCCGAGCTGATGATCTACTCGCTTGGCAGGCTAAGTGGGGAACTGGCCACCTGGCTAATGCGAGGGCTACAGAATCTCTGACGAGCTGATTGCCAACCTGCTAAGACATTTTTGTATTGTGGATACTGACAGAAACTACTCTCTTTTGCTCTATTCATCTTTCTTATCACAACTTGTACGCTCACAAAGAAACACCCAATTCATGACCCCCTCCTCTCTTTACTTTCCTCTGTCTGCTACAACGGATAAAGACAGACTTCTGCCTTAACTGCTAGATGAGAATAAAATGAGCTTCTCACCTTCTCCTTCAATTTCTTTAAATTATTCCAAGTTCTCTACCCCTGCTCCATCCTGTCTTGCTTCTCACCATCATTCTCAACACTCCAGATTAAAATTTGTATTAGCTGATGAGTTTCACAACAATTTTTGAATGGTGTAGTTTGTTGCGTATTTTTTAATTAGTAAAAATACTGATAAAAATTAAGAATAACATCAAAACAAAGAACCGGACAAGAATAATGTGAAATCAGATTCATGCCTGAAGGCTAGATTCTCCACTTGCCTTGCACCCTGTTTTATTATTAGCACTTGCAAAACCTTAGTGAGAAAGGCCACAGTTTTGATTTGATTTTTTTACATTCATTTTGCATATATTTAAATTACTCCACAAGGAGCAAGGCAATGGAAAATGAAGAATGAAGTGCACAAAAATACATAGGTAGAGAATTCTAGAGTGCTGTCAGCATCACACAGTGAAACATCCCAGGTTATGCCATGAAAATTAATTTTATTACTTCAAGATGTTAAAGAAAAAAGTATTACGAGTACTGAAATTTTCTACTCAATTTCAAACGTACTATGATGAGGTTTCACAATGTTTTTAAGCTGGTCTTGGGATACAGCAAGTAGCTAATGTCAAGCTTTTACATCCATTGAGAATGATCTGAAAATAATGTAGCTTGTTAATTGCAATCATTGTAAAAAAGCAGATCACTGATTGGATATAGGGCTACATTCACTCCTGGTGTGACTTCATTAATGTAAACCAAACGTTCATTTGCACCTTAAAGGGCCTGCTCCAGTTGACTTCAAGGGGGGACTTTCCACAAGCTTAAAGAAATGGATCAGGCTAAGAAGGGGTGAGGTGGCCCATGGCGTGGATCTTCCAAAATCCCAATTAGCCATAGTTTAACTGAAGTTAACAGAAACATTTGGGTTTATCCAAGTGGCTATTATAGAACTTGTTTTTCTCTTTTCATTGTACATATACTACAGATACCGGAGGGAAGCATACTGTACTTCTAACATCACAGTTAAAACCAATATAGCTCGGCACTGGTGCTAAGAGAAGCAGCCATGTCCTTCTCCACCCACTCGTTTCTATCCTGATACAGCCCTTTTATTTGTCCCGGCCAAAGTTTTCATGTAGCCACATGATGAAAAACATCATGAAACTGATCCAGGTAAAAACTAGGGACATTTTTCACTCTCAGTTATGTTTATTTAGATTGTTCTTGCATCCATTCATCACAGCATGGGGACAGAAAGAGGAGGTTGGGAAGTGCAGAAGGGGGAACACTTCTTTTAGCTGCAAGTGCTGTCTTAGAGCAGTTAACGTTTACGGTGAAATGACAAGGTAAATAGCTCACCTCTAATAACTGCAGCACCAAGGAAGTGTTCCTAAGATTCGTTTGGCAGCAAAAAGATGTTATGAGCTGAAAATATGCACTGAAAAATGGCAAAGTGATATTACATTGAAGTAGCAGATGGGGTTAATCCTGAAGAAGTCTCTTCATATGAAATAATTCTGTTCAATTTTCTGAATCTGCATGGCAAGTTCAGCTCAAGCCTTTAGAAATATTACAACCATGAAGGTTCATATCTATACTGTATTGTTTATACACACAATATCTATATCTAATAATATATTAACAGATGCATATATTTGCATTAATAAGTTATTAGAAGTTTACACTTTGTGGTCCAAGATAAAAATATTAGAGAAGGAAGGAAGGAAGGAAGGAAGGAAGGAAGGAAGGAAGGAAGGAAGGAAGGAAGGAAGGAAGGTAGGTAGGTGGTCAGGCAAATTCTCTAGTGATCTGTCACTTTGTCTCCCTTTTATTCCCCTCCTACATGTTGTTTCAGAGTGTTAGTGCTCTGAGCAACACAATAGCTGAGACAAAATGTTTACGTTTCAATTCACTTCCAATATTTGGTTCAGGGAAGCTGTCTTTCAGAAGCAGACATTTAGACACAGTGCTGGTACCTTTTCAGAAGCATAACAGCTATGTGCTTCCACGTCTCTGAACTTTCCTGGAATTAACCTACTTATCTTTTGTAGCCTTTTTTTTTTTTCTTTCCAATTTTCATAATAGCCGTGTAATTATAGGAAGAGTATCTCTCTACAATCTAAAGGTGGAATAAAGTATTTTAGATATTCATTAAGACAGGAATGAATGTTAAACCAATCAAGTTGCTGTCTTCACATTATTTTTAACCTCTTTTCAGCTGGACAACTGATTTTCCTGCATCCATGCTGGAGAAGGTTTCAAGAAACTTACTGCTTTTTAAGGAGCCCTTATTGGCTCCTTAGCACCATCTTTGACTACCTTTGAGCAGCATTTATTCTCCTTTACCTGGTGAGCCTCTACCAATAAAATTACTGCCAATCTTTGCAAGAACTTATATGTGAGTCAGGAACCCACACACCAAACCACAAATATCCCCAGCCACTGAAAGGATTTTCCTGTCCTTCAGAAGCCTCCTCCTGCAGAGCAGCATCACTCCCCTTCACAATCACCACACCAGTTGCCTCTCGGGTTGCTCCAGTGCTCTCTTGGAAAGTGGGGACAAAAAGGCATTGCAGTGCGTTTGGCTCTCAGTGTACCTGTTGACTTGTGTGCATTTCCATCATCTTCCATGCAGTATTGCTATCTGCTTCTGGTAATGGTGTCTCCTCACCACTGGGCTATGGAGCCCTCACTGCTCATACTTTACATTAGTGAGGCTCCTGCCTGCTTATTTGACCCCAGTTCTTCACTCTGGCTTTACAGCCACATATAACTTCACTTTGCTCCCCTTTATGTCTCACAGCTCACATAAACACTGAACTACTAATACTAAAAAAAAAACACGAAACAACCACCACAACAAAAAATCCAGTGATTTTAGCTGACTTTCAGTTTCAGGTGTCTAAATGTCAGGCTACAAGGGGCTCTCTTGTGCTCTCTGACTCTGTATCGGAGCTTGAACAACCAAGTTACTGGGTAATGGTACACTGCCACAGAGCTCCTTCCAAGGCATTCAGCTGGCTCAGCTCTTTCTGATCTGAGAGCGCTTCCCATTTCTCTGACTCGCGATGCGTCCCATCAGCAAGGAGGACCCACATGATTTTTTAATCTTCAACTGGTAAAGGGCTGCTGAACAAGTACGATTGTCATTGCCAAGCGTGACATTTAGCACTGATGGTGTTTTATTTTCCCCATCTTAGGTGTCAGTGGAATACGTGTTGCTGTTTGCTAACAGGCTTTGAAGACTTCCAGCCGTGGACAAGAATGATGGAAATTGTGGGGCAAGGGATTCATTACAAAACCTCAGCCTTTGGCATTATCTCAGTAAAGTATGTGGCCCTTTTCCTGTTACTTAGCTGTCACTGCTAATATCAACCCAAATTGAAGCTGAGCACTGCCAGGACCCTGCAACCTGCAAAAGCCAGTGAGTTGTTGCTCAGTACCGTACCAGTGCCCCCTTGCTCTTCTTGGGTGCTCACAGCACACACAGCAGTCATTTCTTGGTTCTGACACTCACTGAAGTAGACTGATTAGCCTGTAAGCAACTAAATTTTCGTTCCCTGTAAAAGGTTGTTTTTCTTTAACTGGTCTGGCAGTCCAAGAATAGCTCTCTGCACTCTAATACATACAGTATCGTAAGTAATGACAGATAATGCTATCAAGGTCTTTTCCTAGAATATAGGGATTAACTCACCTCATTAAAATGTACACATTCTGCATAGCATAATGCAGTACTACTTCAGGACAACTCTTTAAGCCAGCCAAAAGATATTATGTTCTGTGAGAACTAGGATGATCCCTAACTGTCCTCTTACTTCCCTGTATTGAGATTTTTATAATCTTTTTAGATTAGTACATAGATATCATAGCACTGAGCACTTTTAAAAACCTAAAATAGACTACATTAGCTTAAATTTCTAGGTAGTAAAGAAACTCGAGAGGACAGAAACATAATTAACTTGGAGCATGGAAAGATTCCCTTGTGGTAAAAACACCCTGAACTAAAAAAGGTAGTTTGTACGAAGTACCTAACAGTGAACGTACAGAGTCTGGCAGGTTATACACTCTGAAGACTCATGTCTTAGGTTGATGGTGGAAAGGTTTTTGTTTTATTTTCCCTTAGGCATTTGTTCTTAGACATTTAAAACTTATCTTTTTTTTTAATATTAAAATGTAATCACCACAGTTTTCATTGCTTGGTCTTTTTCTGTCAAGCAAATTAAAATAAAAGCTGTGTTGTTGGAATTGCCTACAGGTATTTCTCTACATTGAAAGAATGCTTCTGAAAGCTATGCTAGCATGTGGAGCCCAGTTCTGTGCACATTACCGTAAAAGGTGAAAGTATCCTGAGCATCAGCAGATGGAGAAGGTAGGAGATGGAGAAAGCAGAAGTCCGTACAAGAAAATGAGGTCCTCCAAAAACCAAACCACTTTTCTCAAATGATTCTGTTTTTTCCCCTCATAACTTACTTTTTGTTTTCAACACACTAACATAACTCTTAGCAGTTTCTGGACTGCTTAATTTCTTTCTGCTTCTGCAACAGCCTCTGTGACAAAAGCAATTGCATTTATATTTGCTTCAGAATCAAGCTCTTGGACTGGTACTTATCAGCTGTGTAAATGCCTGTTCCTACAGGTGTGTAGGTGGCTACAGAAAGGTGAATTTTACAGAACTGACTGTTGATCTATTACAGCTGAAAATTTTACAGTCCAGACACCGCTAGTAGTTATTATTGTCTTACCAAATTCAATTTCTTTTTAACATCCTTACGTAACTTAATTATTCTGCCACGATATGTCAATCAGTGGCCTCTCCCCCCCCAACACTGTTGTTTGTTTTTTTTAAAACTATGGTTACATTGCCAACTTAAAACGAAACAAAAGATATTTATTTCAGCTGTGTTACATACCATCAGCCTGATGAATTCTAAGTCCTAAGAAATAAGACTCCTAGGAAATACTGCTATGGGAAGAAACAACTTTGCTAACCCAGACTTCTTATTTATGCAGTTCTCAGTCTCTGCTGACTGGACAGCATCTTTGGCTGTTTTACATCCTTCTGAACAAATCTTTAAAAGAGGCAAATTGTTTGGTTTTGAAAAAGTCCACATTAGCTCTGTAAATACAGTATTTCCGAAGGCTACTACAGATTAGATGTGTTAGATACAGTTCATATCAATAAATATTCTGCTTTATCAGTATATCAGATATCTTAGGAGATACTTTGTATTGTCTTGTGCCATAAAATGACAAAACTGTTCTAGTCTAATATATCCTTCACAGACCCTGCTTAATAATGAAAAAGCTGCCATACAAGATAAAGAAGTGAATACAGATAACACAATGAGGCCTGAAAACGGGGACGGAGAAAACTCTCCAGGCCAAATGGAAATCTACTGGGATTCTGTAAATGAACCAGAGGAGCTTATTCCCATTTTTGTAAGAATTAGTAAACCAGTCTCAATTAGAAATTCTTCTCAATTCCAAATAAGAACTGTCATTATTTATTAACACAATTTTAACCAAGGATGTCACTACGCATTAAAATGGTAGCAAACTGAACCTCACAACTGTAATTTTTCATAATTCCAGTCTCACATCTCGTTCCCAGTTGAAATTGTGTATCATTACTGGATAAGCCAGAAGGAGTACTGATGGAAAATAAAGGGTAAACCCTCTGAAAATCATGTCCTGTCATCTGCTGAGACCACTCTGTCCCATGTCTCTTTCAGTCATATAATAATTTATTGAATTATGAAACTATTCAATAAAGCATTCTATTACCTAACTGTAACCTTATTTTAGTGCAGTTCTGACTGAAAGCAATGGAAGTTTTGCCTGCAAAATGTTATGTCACGGTTGGATGGTGTTTTTTTACTTTCAGGTAAAGTTCTACTTCCTTTTTCATAGAGAGCTCTTAAAACCATAGAACTCAGTCTTTATCAATCTTTTAGGTAACACACATTAATTTAATGAAATTTGCTTAGAGTTTCCTATTTGGAATGAATAGAGAAAATACAGTAGGGAGTCAGGGACAATTCATCCTTTCCAAAGCATTTTTAATTAAGTGTGCTTTCTAACCTGGCCAAAAACATGTCACATCCTGAAATGTATCTTTTTCTAATTATATCTATAAACATAATAAGGTCACCGAGGGCACTAAATTATGCTTAGAACAAATAATAGAAGTATACCAAAGGTCTGAGAAAGCACTTTAGCCAGTAATGTGTGAAAGCACATTAACTTTCTGCTAAACACTACAGACCAGTTAGATGATTAATTCCATCACAGTCACCTAGAGCTTTACCACTGGTTTTGAAAGAGATTTTTTCTGATACTTGTCAATATTATTTTTGTGGTGACATTTATCAAAGCATAAATATAAACAAACTTCACAAACATGAATTAATAATGCCTGCATTTTAAATGTCTTAAGAAGTATTCAAAAGATGCTAAATGATTGCCCAAAAGGAGTTATTGAGGGAACAAAGCATAGGACAACATCACAGTATATCAGTGTTTAGAATTTGTAACTTCCAAAAGTGACTAGATGTTCCTTCTTTCTACCATTTTCCTCACTATTCAGAATTATAGTTTCAGCTAGAAGGAATTAACTAAAGAAATATACGTATTCATGTACTACAGAATGAACCATTTTACTGCCTCTGTCATTTACAATTTTCAATGCTGATCTTCCCCAGGGGTGGTAGTGTAGCACCCCAAGAGTAACAACAAGCACTCTACCCCACTCTCTCTTCTTTCTGTGTATTTGGTCTCTGACAAGTTTTAAATCTCAGGTTTTTTCTTCCACTTAAAATTTTCAGTACATTTACTAGAAAATACCTACTACCACAAGTGATGTCTCTAAGTGGTCCTTCTTCACAACCCATTTTAGATTACATAATATTCATTATAGTTGTTCTCCAGAAGAAAACAGTGGTAAAAAGGCAAGCTGAGGTTACTGTTTCCTTATGAGTATGCTATGAAGAACAGCCACTGATGTATTTCATTACTAGCTAGCATAATAGTGAATCACAGCACAACTAACGAGTATAATTGCATTCAGAAAGTTTCCTTTTAAGAATGTGTCAAACATATAATTTGATTCGGGCGTGTGAGTATCTGCGCATGGGGTGTTCATGGTACATTCTTATGTATGTGAGTCACAAGGCATTACGAGCCACCTACCTCCCGGGAGTAGGAAAGCTGCAATATTCCTCCCTATTAGAAAGAAACCCGGACCATCTTTTTAAAAGTTGACAGCAGTCTCAGCACACATCTATTTCAACTCCTAAAGCTTCTAGTTAGACCAATAACATTCATGATGTTACTAAGAAACAATAGGTAGGAATTTTCTAATCTAAAATTTGAATTTGCTGGTAATAATAAATATTCTACAATTCAAAAAATGAAGCATCAGTATGGAATTTACAATTCTGAATAGCCAGGACATCTATTTTATGTAAAATGTTGCTGATTTTAATGGGGGAATAGATTGTCAGTTTATTAAAGTTTGGAGCAGGTTTATTAGTTAAATAGATTGTACGCTGGGAAAAGAGCATTAATTTTGCCTGTAAGAGGTAAGTATTTCTGTTCAGGATTATATTTTTGTTTAGAAGACATATAAGATTAAAAATCATCTTTCAAGTAGCTACTGACCAGGCTTCCTGCATACCTTAGCCTGTATGTTCTAAATCTCCTCTGTTAGCTTGTTAGTAACTTCAGCTGCAGAGTCCATCATCCTTCCGGAGAAGCAGCAACTCAGTCTTCAAGTCAGCTCAGCTTACTGTTGCACCTGAGGAGAACAATAAGCTGTTACGTCAACAAGACATGCCATGATTACAAAGTCAGTAAATGTTGATAAATTTCCTTTATCGCAGACATGTTACAGTTTCTATATAGCTTTTTGCATTTCCCACATCAATAATGGAAATGACATTATGCATAACCTCTTTCTCTAATATTCATTGATCAACTAAACAAAGATACTTGCACCATGAAAGCTGTATTTAGAATGCTGCAGCATCCTTGGGGCAGGGGCCATAGTTCCCCATTGTTTTACAATACCTCGAGCAACAGATTTCTGCTGTAAAAGCAGAACTTCAAAGACCTTCTGATGATTCTGCAATAACAAACTAATTTGTACGGCTGGAAATGATTTAGAGGATTTGCTTCTCAGAAGCAAATTCCCATTTTCTATGTGTTATATATAAACAATAACATTATAAAAGCTTGAAAAATAACAAGAGAACATCTTTTAATACCAGGTTGAGCGCAATGAAAGTGCTGGCAGTGCTCTATTATTTCAAGTGAAAAGGAATAAAGTGAAAGGAATTTAGAAGGGAGGTGGATAGTGTCAGCAGTAACAACATCCGTGATTACACATTACTATAATTAGCAATGGAATTGAAAGAATTAAAAACCCAATATATTTGCTTTGTTTCTGACTATGCTTTTGACTCAGCAACAATTCCATTGATATACTTGGCAGAAAAGTTTATCTCAGTCTTTTTTAAAATACAAACCCATTAGAAGGAGAAATGTTGTGACCAAAGGTAAACACTTCAATATAAAAAGGGCCTTAAAAAAACCTCCAGAAGGCAGTTTAATCCAAATCTGGGATAACTATGGATTAAGAATACATTGATGTTAGTTTGGGCTCCGCTTCTTTAATACTACCTCATGTTAATATGCTCTGGACTATTTTCTCCAGCCCTTATACTGACCAACTCTTATGTTCTAGTTGCTTTCTTTACTTTGATACACTATTTTGTGAAGCAACCTTTCATCCCTACTTCTAACAGTTTGTATACTTAGTTTCTTTTATTTCATTCTGCAGTGTGATTTCTAAAGGTTATCGGTTTGAATGAAAAAGTGATGATGCAGTACAACAAAGGCTTGCACTTAGACTATGTCAAAATTTGCTTAATTGCAGTTGCAATATGCTTAGAAACGTAAGATTGATGAATGATTTATCTGATCTAAAATATCTGCATGTGCATTTGCAGCAGCTTTCTATGCAAATCAGGTACTTATGCACACAAATTATTCTAGTTAGCTACAGCAGTGTATGATGACCTAATCTGCATGTTCAGCTGTAGTACACCTCTAAATTAGCATGAAAACTGTGTGCATCTTTTGCATGCAAAAGTGCATGCCCAATTAGACTGAAAGGCAGATCTTTTATTATCCCTGCATTGCTTTACTATGCTTTTATTTGCAGTGTACATGTTACTGGCATTCACTTTAACTCATAAAAACACTTTGAACATATAAGGAATAATTTGTGGAAAATATTACATATTTTTTAAAAAAATAAGTATATTCATCCTTTGAATAAGTGTAATTCTCATATAAATTTTAAAAATTTGGGACCAGAAAACATCTTATTGTATGGCAATAAATACCTGTAACTAATACTCTTATGTTAAAAACTTTGTCAGGTTATTTATTATATGCAATACTTGTTTTCACAACATCACAAAAAAGGATACTTTTAATATCTCACTGTATGGGGACAGAGAAGGTGGAATGTGAGGCACAGCAGACACTGACTATACCCTCACTAAAACGCAAAATGGCCAGCAGATAAACTGTGACTTAATAAGTGAGCCAGGCTTACAGCTGTCAGACAAAGCCATACTTCAAAGGTGAACAATAAAGTTTAGATAAGGTCCTCTGTCAGGGTACAGCCAGTAAAAATGAAACTGATAAGCTGATGAAATGCTACTTGTACCTGGACTTTCGTCCTTTGCCTCTAGGAAAAGTAGTTGCTGGACTCACATGAGTTTAAAGAAGGAACCATGTGAAAATAATATCCATAGAAATACAGACTATTGAATCAAGGTATGGAAAGACAACATTATCACTGTCAGGAGCATAAACCATTTATAACTTATGCATGATGACCAGTCAAGTCAAGAAGCCAAATGGAATAAATACAGGCATGTGAACTTCTGGAAATTAAAATGAAAGGCTTGCTGAAAATTTTATCACTTCCCCTTCTTTACAATAAATTTGAAAAGGTTCACTTTGGTTAAAAATGCTACTGTGAAGGGTGAAGACTTCGCACAAGGCCAAGGTTCTCAATACTGAAACACATCAGAGACCGGCTTTGTTTATCTTCTCTTCTTTTTAATGCTATTAAGAAGGTCAGGCAGAGAGGGATACAGTTACAGATTGCCCTGTTCCTTATGTTGATCATATATAGGAAAGGCCACAGGAGTACTGGAAGTAGGATTTCTAGAATCTGAATAGACATTAAAAAGGAATCTGGATGCTTTTGTGCTACGCTTTGCATTGGGAACACAACATTTTCCCACACAGGTATTTCCTTTCTGTTTTGGTTGCACAAATAATAGTTTTAAGTTGAACGCCAAGTGATGTTAAAATTAAAAAATATACAATGGCAGAAACTTTTGCATGTGCTTCCATCTATAAAACAATAAAGAGAACAATTTTGCAGTGTTAGAGGCAAGTCTTGCTTGTGCCACAGAGAAGTCACTATTTACTAGTGAACAAAAAGATGAGAAAATTCTCACTTCTTGTGATTTATTCCAATGACAGGGTTAATGACACAGGTAGACATGCCCATTGACTCATTAAATTGAACGGCAAGACACAGCTAGAAGTTAATTTTCCTTTGGTATGTGCTTAGGCACCTAGTTAAGCCAGTATTTGTGTCACCACAATTTATTCTCGACCTAAAACTGAGTCAATCTTTCAGTTCAAATCTGTGGAGGCATTTTCATGCAATTTTTTATTTTCCAAAGCTCTTTAGTTGTAACAGCTCGTATCTTTTGTAGGTCAGGCACCGAGATGGACTTGCAAAATGTAAATGAGTTGATTACAGTGGTACGTTCCTACGGATGTTTTGCTACGCAAATATGTACACATGTAGAATATTAATGACAACTTTCATTCATATGAATGATCAATGAATGAGGTTTTCAGTGTTTAGCAGAAACCTTTTAGCAAGGTTTGATGTAACACTTTGAAATAGGTAATCTCCGGGATAGTAGATACAGCGTGTGTACCACCCCATATGGTAAAAAATGCCCTGAAGAAGCCTGGCTCACTCTGAAGCGTGGCTGTGCAAGTTGTAAACATTTACTTTAGGAATATCCTGAAGAAAAATTTGAAGTTGGAATCCAAAAGAGCTATGCCATTTAGATCTGCACATCCCTGCTGAGGCAGAGGGTATGTGTTTTCTATTATCAATGTACACTGTAGCAATCAAGGAAACTATCAAGAAAAATGGACTCTGACGCTCGTCAAAGTTGGCAGCTGGGATTTTTTTTTTCCATCCCAATATCAAGCAACAATACTACAAGGAAGGCCAGCTGTAAAAGGAGAATAAAATACCTGTGTCATAAAAGTGTTGGGAAAATTCATTAATGTCTGTGGATTTAATTTCTTGGGTAGATGCTAATTATCACTTGGAGTATGCACCCCAAAATACCTGACATATTAGAATTTTGAGAAATGTCAAAGCAGTTTTGCCCGCTTGGCAAATAAACTGAAATAAAGCAAAAGTCATTTTGGCATACTATTTTAAAGTTTTATCCTTAATTTCAGTCCCTGTTTCTGCAGATACCCTGCTCACTGGTTGCAGTTAACATAATGGGCACTTCTGGACAACTACAGACTGGCTGGTCTGATCCCAGCTGCAGGAAGGTTATGGAGCAGAGCCTCGCGGAGGCCATGTCCAGGCATAAGAAACAACAAAATGACTGTGAGCAGCTAGCACTGATTGACCGAGGGCAGACTGTGCTTAATGCATCTAACCAGTCCGATACTCTGCAGTGGGACGACCGGCTCCATGGACAAGGGGAGAGCTGTGGATGTTGTTTGCTTTGGCTTCAGCAAGACTTTTGACATGGTTTTCCAGTATTATTATAGCCAAACTGGTGAGATATGGACTAGATAGGTAGGCTGTACAGATGGGGGAAAAATGACTGAACCATTGGGCTCAAATGCTCGTGATCAGCAGTTCAAAGTTCACGGAACTTCAGGTTGTAATATACATGCACAACAATATAACTGAGAACATGTTTATGGGTAATTAACCTGAGTGTGAAAAGGGTCATATCCTTTACCTTACAGTAGAAGTGGAAGGCTCTAAGCTACTTCCAGGCCTGTCCATTCATAATCAGCACATTAAAAAACAAATGAGCCAATGACTGTATGCCTCTGAAGAGATAAGCAAATTTACTTAGCACATTTAAAAATTAAAAGTATGTTAACTGCCAGAGAACAATTTAAGAGGCTAAAATTGACCAATTGGTAATAACTCCTAGGACTTAGAATGTAGCGAATAACAATCTTCACTTGCACACATTATTTTTCTATATACCTGAGTGGCACGAGGGATCACGCAGGTTTGCAGTTTTGATCTGCTGTGTTTCTCATGTTGACGTGTCTATGAAATACCACTGACGTGCCTTACATGGGAACTGGGAATGTAATCTCTGCCACAGAACGAAAGTGCTATTGCCAGTGGTCAACACAGAAATTTAGAAATACTGAGTGGAAAAAACCCAGTATCACCAGATCCAATCCTCTTTTTTTGGAAAGTATCTGAACACTTCCTTGAAATGTTGGTACAAGATACTGACATGTGCTGCTCCGTTTTGATCGTTTTTCGTTAACAAAAGGATCAGGTCCGCACTACACTGTCTCCTCACTGGAAGTTTGTCCTACTGACTTATCAAGCTGTTTATCTCATCATTAGTTATATTAATCAGTATATTAAAACTGAATTACT
The DNA here is from genome assembly GCA_013398815.1 of Ibidorhyncha struthersii. Taxonomy (NCBI): domain Eukaryota; kingdom Metazoa; phylum Chordata; class Aves; order Charadriiformes; family Charadriidae; genus Ibidorhyncha; species Ibidorhyncha struthersii. Next base: position 81,761 of record VZSZ01011118.1, on the reverse strand, counting down.
CTATACTTTTAGTCCATTTTGAATGTCACTAGCGTATTTGGGAATGTCTGTGATATCATCATCTCTGGGTATGACCTATAAGAAATTTTCAAAGCTTAAATGGATCTAAATCTTGTAGTCTAGTCAATAAAGAAAACAAGTGCAGGTTCATACACAAAATTTGTCCTGGATGCATTTGCAGTTTTGCACTGTGTATTTGGTTTAAATAGCCTTCTCTTGCCTACTGCTATATAAAATAACATAAACAAAAGAGAAAGTGACTGACCATAAGCCATAGCACAACAGTGAAGCTGACAGAAAGCATTCTCAAGTGCCCTCAATTCATAAACTGAGAATCACTACATAAATTTTAGATGTTAGCAATCTCAATTACTACTTGCAATAGAAACAGGTAAAACTATACAGCTTTTGATTATTAATTTTTCAGTGTTCCTTGAAGTTTCTTCAAGTTTTTGCTACAGAGATAATGTTGCATGTGGAATTACTCAAATCAGCATTTCAGTAAACTTTATGGCCCACATGGAATTTTGTATTATGCCGTTATGCCTGCCAACATTAGAGGTGACTTTGGTCACCGGTCTTTGATAGTGACACATGTAACTGTTTCCTGTAACAGTAGGGCTCTTTCTGTTTTGCATCTGGATTTACTGCAAGTAAGCAGTTACACTGGTTGGGTCCACTGCCAGCTCATCTCGGTCATTTACCAAACGTGTTTAGCAAAGCACCTGGGTAAGGACTGCTGTCACTGATACTAAGACAAACCACTCAAGACCATAAGGATTGCAAAATCAAGAACTGAAGGCAGAATTTGGCTTCTGACATACACAGTTGCTTGACTATGTTTGTCAAATGGCAACTCAGGGAGGCAGCAGCCATTTCTCCAGGACTCTGTATGCCCCTCTGCCAGCCACTTCTTGCGAGAATGTGGATTAAATTATCAGTGGTCTATGCCTCGGTTTACCGTTAGGAACACTGATATACTAAACCAACAATATTTTGAGATTTAACCAAGTGGGGTTTGTAGAAGATGATGATAACATTCTATTCCAAGTGTAAAGCATGATTTTTTCATACTGATACTGTGAATGTGCATTAGCAAGATGCACGTGGACATGCCAAGTTCCTGGATCTCCAGGCACACAGAGGTAACAGTCACAAATGATATGCTTCTTTCAAATCTGGTAACTCTAGGTCTGCAGGACAAGGTTACTCACTAAAAATAGTGCTTTCTCGGGAGCAGATTCCACGCAAGCCAGAACACGCCACAGCAGTGTATCTGTGCGGCGAGGCCAAATGCAACAGCCCAGAGAAAGGAGCAGTGTAACTCTGCTTTAAGACTTTTCTTGGCAGTTGCACCAGTTGGGTTAGAACAAAGCATCAGCTCCCTCCAGAGTGCAGAGCTGTGCCACGCTGCACGGCAGGGCCGCGTCTCGCCCTTCTCTCTACCGCTTCACACAGCACTGATGCAGATACTCTGTTTTTCATGTTGTGCGAGCACTAGCAACGTGGACAATCCAACAAGCATCCTCCATGCTACACCACACAGATAGATGTATTTTCTTTCTTTTCCTACACCCTCCAGTAGTATTAAGTCTCTTCATTGGTATTTGCAGTTTTTGCCAGTCACTGGCCAGTCACTGACCTCACTAACGCAGTTTTACCACTAATTAAAACGCCGATGAAGAAAAGAACGGCATTGTCAGTCATGCGGTGGGTTGGGGGGGGGTGTTTGTGTGTGACAGCGCAGCAGGTTGCCAAAGCAGCCGGAGCGTGCGACGCACAGGCGTTTGGGAAGGGACGCTGACGAGGACCTGCAGCACCTGCTGCGAGCGAGAGGCCGGGGGCCGGTGGGTGTGGG
>VZSZ01011118.1:2149-79335 GCA_013398815.1 Ibidorhyncha struthersii | reverse complement strand
CGGGCTCCAGCGCCGTCCTCGCCGCCGGTGACTTAGCAGGAAAACAGGGCGCGGGGGAGGAGTGGGCCAGACAAGGGAACGGGGTGGGGTGGGGGCAGAGGGGCCCCGCGGTGGGCCCCCGGCCTTCGTGTGTGTGTGTGTGTGTCCCTCCTTTAGGCCGCTTCATTTCTTCTGGTGACTTAGCAAGATACCGGGGAGGAGGCGGCGGGCCAGACGCAAATAATAATAATAAAAAAGATCGTCTGGGGCGAGGAGGGCGGTGTGTGCGTGCCCAGAGGATACCGAGCATCCCTTCCGCGGTTCCTGCTGGGGGGCTGCCCCCGGCCCCTCGCCCCCGGCCGCTCCGAGGGCAAGGCAGGCGGTGGTCGGAGATGGCCCAGATCTCCGGCGTCGGCCGCAGCACAGACAACAAAACAAGAATTGATAATACGAGGGAAAGGAGTAGGTGTTATTTTAAGAATTTGTTTCGCATCCACCGTGTTTTCCTGCAGTGATCGAGCAGGGAAAGCATTGATAGGAGGTGGCTCAGACCTTCAGAACCAGCTGCAGTGAAAACGGGGGAGGGAGGAGGTCTAATCTCTCCTTCTTGGGGTCATATCGCTGCCTGCTTGTCTACAGTCGCACAGTCTTTCCTTGAAAACCTTCTAATAGCAATCGAGTTTGCTGAAACGCTCCGTTTATTGCTGCTCTTGAGTTTTTGTTTCAGCAGGAGGTTATACGCAGGCAGGGCTTTTGATGGAAGTTGGGGGGTGGGAGTGGTGCCTCCCTTAAAAAGTTTAGGGTTTACGCAGTTCTGTGGGTGTGAGTTTTTTTGTTGTTGTTGTTTAAGGTGGATGCAATTAAACTTGACCTTTAATACCAATAATAATGTGACACCTTCCTTTTCCTTGCCATAGTATCCCTGGTAAAATTTCCTCGCTGATAGTGCTGCAGCAGAGGGCTTGGTTGTTGCAGGTCAAGTCAATTCATAATGAATTACCTAACCAGGGATGGTGGAAGGTTAATCTAAGCTCTATTAAAAAAATCTTTAATAAACACTGTTTTACTGTAAATAAATATCTGGGCATATTGACCTGACTGAATTATGTATTTGTGTGGAGATTCTTTTAAGTGTGTATTCCTATGACAGTATTGTTTGTAGTACTAGGAGATGGGGGTTAAAGAACCTACATTCAGCAATGATCATTTCGTAAATGATTGTGCAGCATTTGGCTGGTTTTCGGAAGAGGGAGGGTCTGCTATCAAAATGTTATTTGCCCTTAGAGTCATTTTGTTAAATAGGAGAATTACATTAGGGAACTAAACAAAGAAAATATTTTTAAACAGAAGGATTTATTGCAAATTTCTAATGTGTTCTCAGGGATTTCATTTTTGTGTGTTTCTTTTGATATTACCGTGTTTATGGATGCTGTGTGCAGCCATTGAGCAGAGAAGAGACTGGGTGGAGTAAGGAGGCAAAGCTGCGAAATGGCTAGATTACCCTTTCATAGCTTTTTTTTTTTTTCTCCTTTGCTTGCGTTTTGCTGGGGTGGAGGAATACTAATTGCCGTAACAATGAAGTCTCTTCTTTAGGGAAAAATCTAATGGTGCAGGAACCTTCTGAATTGAAACAAATCTCAGATTCTGTTTTGAGGCTTATTTTTCTGCAGGGTGGATCTTGATTTGTCTGACAGTGAGAAGTGACCAGTCACTGTTGCAAAGCCAGAATTTTTTTGTCTGATAACCATTTCAATTTAGCGACTTAGATGTTCACTTGTTGAATTTATTTTATTTACACTTTAGGTAAGAAATACAATTTTTGTGGGAGTATTTTACACACAAGATGCACTGAAATATAGAGAGCCCCCTGTATTGTTGCTTAGTGCTATTATTTGTTCATGTAACTTCTTGGTTAGACTGCATTATGGGTGGACACACAAGAAAAGACAATCCCTGCTTTCTCTGCTGCCCATGGTAGGGTAACTCCTATTAGTATACGGGCTTAATTGCAGTACCCTTCTTCATGTGCTGTGTTCATATAAATTAACATCTCAGGATTATGGAAGGCCTTTTGAACAATATGGCTCTGTGAGAGCATTACTGTACCTCTCTGGTGCTGCTGCATCACTGGGGTAATACTGATGCTTAGACTTAAAGTTGAGTAGGAAAGGTGTTAGAACAAAGGATTTGGGGAATACAATAGGGATCAGATGAAGCACCTAGGAGGGGCTGCTTATAGAAGTGCTGTCCTGTTCCAGATGTGGCTCGTGGCATTCCCACCTGAATTTGGTGTCGATCAGAGCAAGTACAACACTGAACAGGAATGATTCTGAAGCAGGCTAAGGTTTTGCTTTTTCTTGGGTTTCTCTCATTTCTGGAGTCCAGTTTTTGATGGTAGATGGCCTCAGATGAGACTGTGTTTGGTTCTAATTTGCCCAAAATTAAATTAAAGGGTGGTGGCTTTTTTATAAGACGTAGTTCATTCACTTAGAGTAGATGTTACAGGATTCAATGGATGGGTTCACTAAATGCCTGTGTCTAAAAATGAATCCAGGCTAAGAGCAATGAAGAATCCAATAAAACACTTGCCTTCTTATAACTGTGGTTGATTTTTGTCCTTGAAATGATGGCAGTTACTTTCTGTACAGGAGTAACTTGTTAATTTCTGTTCTACAAAAGAAAAAGGCATTAATACTTGCCTTTATGACTATATGCAAGGTCTGTCTTCCGTGTATTGCTAACTCTTCTGCCTATACTGTTTCCTACACTCCACCCAGCCTTGAGTGCTCAGTTTTTATTCTTTGTCTGCTATCAACTTTTTTGTCTATCCAACTTGCTATCGATGGGACAGCTATTGAATTAACATCTGTTGACTGTCTTACCCAACACTCCAACCTTGTCTGTCTTCAAGAACTCTATAACCAGCTCCCATCAGTGCTAATTACAATGTGTTTGTACCCACTTGTAAAATATTCTGGGCAGACAATAGCTGGAAAACCCCTGCCTCTCTATAGCTCAGAAACGCACTGTGTATGTTTGTGACAGTTTATTTGCAACCCTCTGTAGCTACTTCTGGTATTTATGAATAAGAGTGGTTGGAATTACTGTAGTATGAAGAGGAGCAGCTTTTGGACAGGTTGGTTTAGGTTGGCTTTCCCCTACTTTCGTGAACTTCAGGCCCGTTTTCTAAACTAAAGGCAAAGACTGTGGGAGGGCTGCTGAAATGTCCATGAAGTGAACACTGACATACTTGTCAGCCTGAAAATAAGAACCACTTAGGCCTAAATTCAGGAAATCAAGAGGGCAATAAAAATCAGTAATTAGTATTACCAAATAATAATTTCATATTTTGTATAGGGTGTGGGGGAGTTTCCAGCCTGTAACATGTAATTTGTGATGGCAATTGAAGATACTTCCCAAGTTTCAGAGCCATGTTTGTTAATCAAAATGGATCTGAATTTCTTCTGTGAGCTTTACTATACAGAAGTAGGAAGTTATATACTGCCTATACATGCAGATCTTTTAATGAAGTTACAACTGGTCTCCTCATTCTCCATTTTATAAGAGCTTAAATATCATTGGCAGAACAACCTGTCTACTAAAATATGTACTCAGTTGATTAAGCCTTGCCTGGGTTGAATGGCTTTCTCGGGAGCTACTTTATTACCTGACACGAGGGGAATGGGGCTCCTAATGTGGCTTTTGGGTGTTGTGAGCATGGGTATTTATTAATGGGTGATGTTGCTTTGTGTTTTAATCTGCCTGACAGAGTAGGTTACACCTCAATTTAAGTTTTTAAAAATAGGCATTTACACTAAGACATAATCCTGACCTGTTTAAAACTAGTTCGCAAGTACATAAAGTTATTTCTTCAGAATTCTTACTATAAATGCAGCCAAATTAGCAGGAGTGCACGCATGGTCATCTTCTGCGTGGAAGGCTTGTGCCATTACTGAAAATGCAGGGGTGTGATTTGAGCTGTAGCTGTATTGGGTCAGCTTCGTTGTGGTGCTCTTAGCTTAGGTTGAGTTAAATGTCTGTTTTTTTTGTATTACAGTTATTCTAGAACAGTGCTTTTTCCTCATTCCTACCATGTCTTGAGATCTACTGATGAGTGTTACATATTGGAAACATTTGAAAGAACCATGATTTTTATCTGATGAATAATTTAGTTCTAGTTTTAACCTGGCAAACTTGCTAGGTACTGCAGGTTAGCCCCAACAAACGTGTATCTCTAACTTATATCTTATCTTAGTTATTTAAAGAAGGGCCTTTTCTTAATATTCATTGAGGCAGGACTTGAATGAGGCAATGCTTGCCTCATTCAGCATGTTTAAAAGCTCATTCTTTTTTAATTTTTTAACCTCGTGCTCTCTCTTTAGGGCATTATATTGGTGTGTTTTAGGCTATGTTGCTTTTAGTTCACTGTCATGGAAGCTGCATGTCATATCACTTCATGCTGCCATGTACTGTTAAGGAAATTTCAAAGAAAAATGTTACTTAGAAAATAAGTGTATGCTGTGATCCATTTCGTTGGTACTATAAACATACAGTCCTCTTCAAAGCAAATCATGTGTGCACAGCATTGTGGTACTAAGCAGTATTAAGTGCACTAATGCATGCGTAACTATATTTAAAAAATCAACGTTACAAATTCAAAGTACTTGTTAGTTAATACATTTAGAAGTACTTTAGCTATTTCTTCCTTACTGGTACTGTTTCTGAGAGAGCCCAGCAGTTTGACTTGGCTGCTTATGGACTTTTGGATAAGGACTGTGATTAAATAAATGTAATAAATACATCTTTGTGGTTGTGATTCCGTTGATTCTGGAAGACTTACCTGATATTTTTAACCAGTAACTAGTTGTTGCAGTCCCGAAAAGGTATTTCCAGTTACGGGACAATCCATTGTGGTTGAGGTTTATAGGTGGTGCTGCAGCAAACGTCTGTCCTGTAATTTTCTCAGATCTGTTGTTAAATAGGTCCCTGTTGGGTGAGTTTGTAGATACGATATTCTGAAGCACCTCTTGTTCTGCGGTGCTTGTTGGTGAGTCAGCTGACATACCTTCTTTGAGGGAGGGCTAAAGGTAAAACGTTTTATGGCATGATGCCGTACTAGCTTACATCTGAGATAGCGCAGTGGCCTTTGTGATTGAGATTATTTATACCTTCCCTCTTGTATCAATGTTAATTGTTCCTATTGTGCTCCACAGATCTTGAGTTCTTTTGGTTTAATTAGACAAGTCCCGTTNNNAGATTGCCTCTGCTTTGTTTTTCTGCATGAAGGTAGCTTAGTGCTAAAGCAGAGGTGTTAAGTTTATCCGTCTTTAAGACTAGGGGAAAATGGGTTAGAAACATCTAGCCTGTTTTACCTGTAGATAAATGACTGTTTCTTCTGTAAAGAAACAATGTTGGCAGTTCGTCGTGTGCTTGATTCACCTGTTTTTGGGGCTGAAGAAAAAGGTTGGATAAACAATTTGGTTTATTTAAATGCTAGTGTCTTTACAGTCTATTAAGAGGATGATGTCATTAATGTGAGTGTGTATATGTATTTTGAAACAGATGGTGTCTATTAAATCAGTAATGGGAGAAGTTTTTAGTTCTCACTCAGCTGGATTTGTAGGCAGCAAGCACCAACTAGACTGGGGGAAGCTTAACATAGGAGCTCCAACCCTAGTCTAGTATTCATCTGCAGCAGACAGTGGGGATGGGGTTAAAGTTCTAACACCATGCATGGAATTTTTGTAATAAAATCTTGTGAATAGCTAACACTATTCCAACAAACTTGGAATTTAACTTTTTCATGGTTTTGTCACACTAACAAGGCTGGGATGAGTACTAATGATAGATAATTGCCAGTACCACAGCATATCATGGTCACAAATTTATACATCAACAAAACGAGGACTGAGATGGTTGTGAATATCATGGTCTGCTGCCTAGTGTCTGGCCTTTCTTGCCCCTGTTTTGTGCTATCTGACATTGCTTCCGCATGGGAAGGTGTTTCCGTTTCATCAGTAAAAGTAGTAATACTGTGTTTCTTGTGCTCTCTTGGCATAAATGAGGGACCTTCCTCCAGGGAGAGCAGTTACTCTTCAGCAGCAGTTCCCGCATCTGTGAATGGATTGGAGGTGTAGGGATGCTGGTAAAGTTGAGAAGAGGAAGGCAGGTATTTCTTAGGGACTGGTTCCCACAACTTCAGATCTGCTTTAGAGGCAGTAGTGTAGTAGGTGAAGACGGGTCATAAGAAAGATGAGACACCTTTTACAAGAATCTTGATCTCATTACTTTTGGTACCAGTGTCAAGAAAGATTAAACTCTGTTCCCTGTAAGAGGATAAGATATATGCATGACAAGTATGTTTGGAGTTTTTTTGTTGTTGGGTTTTTCTTATCCCATCTTTTTGTCAAGTGAAACCATTTTTGGTGAACAAGCCTTGAAAATGGCTAAAGGACTAACAGTGCTCTCATGATTTGAAGAGTGGAAGTTCTGTCTGAATTTTTCTTTGGATTTCTTTGTCCTGTTTCTAAAGCTTTAACAGAGGTGTTCCTTCATGTTTCCTTCCACGTGTTTTTCATATATAAATTTAATCAATTCACCATCATTTTTGTTAACATCACATTTCCAATGTAACAGGTAGTTTTAATAATTTAAATATTTAAATTTGGGTATAGTCCTGTGACCTGCTTGACAGTTGCAAGTCTACTACTTAATTCTTCAAGCCAGAAGAGGATGGGGGAAGAACTGAAAAGAGCAAAGTTCAAATCCAGTGAATGACTGCTGAATAGTAAGAAACTGTTCTGAGTATGTGCACTCTTCTCGCAGTGGCTAAGAGAAAGTAGCTTAAATACAGGGTTCTAGAATTGCTGTCGCAAAATGTGTATGTATTGTTTGATCCAGCAAAAACAATTTTGAAAAATATCTTTTGATAAAGTCATCCAGATATACCATGGTGTGCATTGCACAGTTCTCAGAACAAGTTTAGAGTAGCAGCTTGTAATACTTTAGCCCACTGTAACACTAACCCTCTTCCTCCCTTCTCTTTTGGTCCAGTTCTTCTACACCGCCCCCCCATGTCCCCCCCCCTCCAGTTTCACTAACCCATGTCTGACCAGAAATTCATTCAGGTTTGTAGTGAAGTTCAGTGAAAACCCAGTGGGGGTTAATATGAATTTTAAACTAATTTTGTGAAATAATTCCTTGCTATCATATCACTATCACAGCATATTAAACAACAGCGTAAGGAGTTCTATGTCCAAAACTTTTTCACACATTTTAAAGGTTTCTTTTCCACTACAGCCTGCGTTTTTTCCAGGTTGTTCATTTAATGGTAGTTAAGTTTACCTGTGTTCTCACACAGAACTGAACAGGCAGGCTGGAACAGGATGTTTTCATTTGTTTTCTACCAAAGTCTCCATGTAGACTACAGACTTGAGCTCTGACCCAGAAGAAGCTTAAAGGCACTAAAGTGGTATTTAGTGACTGTATGCTTGAGATGTTCTCCTGAGAGTTAACTGCATCATGCTTCTGCCAGAATTGAAAAACTGAAGCAATTGAGGGAGGGTAAATGTCAAGATTGAATTAATTTAAAAATTTATTTTTCCCCAAAAAGTATTTTCCTAGCAAATTTGGTCCAAATGCATCAAAAAGTCACATAGTGTTGGTGCCTGGGAAAGTAATGAGTCCAAGAATGTCTTTTGTTGTTTTACAGTCCTAAAGGTAGGTAGCGACTGCCAGTGATCTGTTAAGTAGTGATTATAACTTGAAATAATATGTAAAAGTAGATGGACATATAAGTTTATTTCAAAATAGACACCTCTAATTAGACAGAAATCCATTTATTTAGGGAACTTGCAGTATAGAGTAGTTAACTTGCTCCTGCTTTATAGCGTCCTGATGACATTTCTTAGCTTCAGTTTTTATTTGTAATTACAACCTGCATTCCAAGTCTTCCATAGGCAGTATATCTGATCTGCTATAGATTACTTTCCAATTCCCTGTGGATTTATTGTTGAATTATTTTCAGAAGTAAACTACGGTATCAGCTTTTTAGCAAAGTCAATTCAGTTAACCTCTAAAGTAGGTGAAATGGATAAGAAAACAGGCATAGGACTTTTTTTATGTTAAAGGTTTATGAAAGCAAGTATAATTTTAACTGACCTGAAATGGAAAGTATTTTTGATAACTTATTGCAAGATGTGAGCAAACACTGTACAAAATACTATACTATGTGTAATAGTATATTGATATACTTGGCAGAGCATTTCTGTTTAAGACCTATGGGCATTTTAAGACTTCACTTAACTGCAGAATAACAGGCTTACTAATCATATGAATTAAAATAAGGCTCAGAGTTGTAATTCAGATCAGATTTGCTTTTTGTTTTTCCAAAATAAGATAGTTGTTGGAGCTCACTTTTTCGTAATCCTTCAGCTAGCTTTACTGATGAAGGCTGAAAAGTGGAAAAAAGATTAGCCCAGCTCATAAACGAATAGCTTGCTTGTATTCTTCGACTCATCCCTGCCAGCTTAGCAGGTGATGAATTCTGACGTTTTTCTAGGATAAGGTGTGTTGGTCACACTGTAAGAACTGCATGGCTGTTCTCTTGTAATTATACTGTTTATGTGCTTTTCTGCTGTAACTGGGGGTGAGATGAAGGCAGGAAAAAGTAACTGGATGTTTTATTTTACTTGTTACTGTTTTTCTTTCCTATCAACAGATGGAGACAGATTTCTAAGAAATCTTTTCAGGTCATAATGGTTATGCCCAAGAAATACAGATATTACTTCACTTTTAATTAGATTTGTATTTAAATGGTAGCTTATATGGAATCTATTTGTACAATATACTTGTGGGAAGAGTTGTCCTATTCTGTGGCTTGAGTTTGATACAGCAGCTTTTTGCTTACTGTGTTTAAAACAAAATCAGACCATTAAAAATTAGTCTAGATTAAAAGTGTGCTTATATACTTGCTAGAATTTAGCACTGTAATCTAGAGGTATAAGAGAACAATTCATTTAATCTAGTTCTCCTATAAAGGACTGTAGCTCTAATTGCCTGCAAATACAAATAACCACTTTAAGTCCTCTTGTTAATATGTTATGAAACAGAATACATGGTTGAAAAACTTTGTAAGGCTCATGTGCCAGCTGTGGAGGAAGTGACAATGCAGCAAGCATTTCTACTTTATTAATACATAAATGCATCCCCTCAACTTTAAAGAATTGTGAAATTTAATTCTGATTATATCAATTCAATTAGTCTTTTGGTGGCTCTGGTCTCTGCCAGCACTTCAAATGTGACTTACCTTTCACTGGGGCTGAAAAATTACCTGAAGAGAGGAAGCTAACTGAACTAGGATTTCAGATACATAAACTCAGGAGAAACCGAAGGAGTTTTCTTCCAGGTAAAATACCTTTTAAGAAGAGTAGAATGTGTTAGAGAAACCACTTCAAAGTCGATAGCGTGTAGCTGGACGCTCCAGACTATTTTGAGTTTTACACAGGTTGTTGGAACTTTAAATGATTGCAAATTAATATTTAAATTGGAAGCTAAATGTGAACAATCTAAAACTCTGTAGTTGATTTCATCATGTAGACCCAGTTGTACATTCCTTGTGTTTGTGATGGCATATAAGCCTTTTTAACACCCAGGCACTTAATACTAGGCATGCCTAACCTGGCAGTCTGAGAACATGATCTCAGATTTTGCCTCCTTCAAAGAAACGTTCTTGTAGAATATTATTAAATACATGATTTTGTCATGATAATACTTAGAAAACAAATGGTCTTGTAGTTGAATTTATTAGGGTATTAGGATTCTGCAAAACACCAAAAATTTACTGTTCTTAAAGCACAGCAGTGCACAACTGATAAGCTTTCAGGGTTGAAAGGTGTTGGTCTGTTCTGTATCTGCTAATACATTTGCTCTGTAATTTAGGCCATCTATCTCTTCTAATTTCAGATATAATGAGCTACAGTTACGTGTTTAGTGTATGTACCTTGTGTTTTTGTGGGGAAGACTGTTTATGGAATCTAAGCAACGGTTGTTAAAACTGCAGAAATTTAATTAATTTATTTTTAAGTTCCTGGAGGAGCTATGAACATGTATTCCAAGATCTGCAATAACTGATTGGTCTGCAGTGGTTGTTAGGTAGCTAGACAGCAGCAGGGTGAACTTGGGGTGGTGCTGATCTGTTTATAACTGTTTGCTGCTGATGATGTTGTGAATCAAGTAATGTTGTTGAAACTGATTTTTCTTGGTTAACTCATAAAAATTAAAAAGTTAAGAGGGACAAATGTGCCTGTGGGAATTATGGGAGATAGAAAAAGTGCTTAAGAACATATTAAGGCTGATTGACTGTTTTTGTAGTAACTAGTAAGCAAATGTTTGTATAGGCTTGAGGATTAAATTACCCAAGTGATAAAGATTTTGAGCCTGGAGTTCCAGTGGGTGAGACCAGCTTTCGTCGTGGTGCTGATGGGGATTTTCTTGGTGACAGGAGCCCTGGCTTAAGTAATCGGAGTAACTTAGGCTGTGAAAGAAGCCTGTAAAATTGAACTTGTGAAACTTGTAAAGGCCTTATCGTGTGCTACATCTTTCTCTATGTTACTCTTTGCAGCTTTATTGAGGTGACTTGAAAATCTCTTTAGAACCTACAAATGTTTGCAAGGAGAACTGGCTCATGATGAGCCTGGAATAACTTTCTGCTCTCTGCCTGCATGTCACTACTTGATGTTTGTGCAGATTTTCTTAAATGTTATTGCTATGATAGCAGAGCGCTGCCAGTCAGGAAAGCAGTGACACAGGTGGTTTTGCTGTGTAGCATAGTCACTCACAGTGGAAGGAGAGTGCTGATCTGACACATGCATGTTAGATTGGGTCTTGCTCATGCTACAGAGGCAAGCTCACCTGAGTCTAGCTAGCAAAGCAAGCCTATGTCCAGAATGAAAGATGAGTTTGACAAACATTTTCCACTTATGTATTTTATGTTTACTGGTGTATATGTTGTTTCTAATAAAATATGTAATTGTTCAACTTGCTAAACTGCAATTTAGATAGGTAATATCTCAACTGGGAGTGATTTTTACTGTAACTTAATCTAAAGAGCAGGAATGGGTATTGTTAGTCAGTTGAGCCATTTCAGTGATTTGTTTATAGAATCACAGAATTATGTGGGTTGGAAGGGACCTTTAAGATCATTGAGTCCAACCATCGACCTAACACTGCCAAAACCACCACTAAACCGCATCCCTAAAATGGTCCCTGTGGTGTTGATCCCTAAGCAGTATTTTTGACACTTGATGGGAGCAAAGGAAAGACAATGGAGGATTTTGAACTGATCTTGCTGATGAAATACTGAGGAAGATAAGGTTGGTTGCAATGGCAGTTTGGTATCTCAGGATACACTTATAAAAATGCTTGGATTTGGAAGGGATTCGTAAGAACTTAATACGAAACACTGTGTTGATGGCAGTGTTAGTGGAGAAGTTACTGAGCTTGGTTGTTGCATGCAGGCATCGAGTGCAGTTCCTTCCTGTGATGTGATTCCTGTAAGGCAGTTTAAAGGATGAAAGCCCTTGTTCTTTCTGGGATGCTAAATCCCTGACTAAACTAATACCTTGCAGGGACCAATGTAGCATCTTACTGAAGGTATAATTTATATCACAGGTTAATAACTAGTAGCTAATGGTTTCTTTGACCTCTGTATTTATGGCTTCAATTTTGTCAAAGTACAATGTATGTGTTACTTTGAGAGAGTTGAATGGTACCCTGCCACATACAGGTAAAACCTTCTGATTAAAGCTGTAGCAATGAGTTATTACAGTTGCTGAACAGTCATAACGATAATAAAACAAAGGGCTTAGGTGAAACAAAAAATAACAAAACTTTCATCCTGCTCTAAAATATTTGGATGAACTGTGGTATCTATGCGGTAATTAACAGCAGTAATCAATAAGTGAAGGGTTAAGTCCAGAAACACTGTTTTAGTAGTTAAAAACAGCCTGCTTTCTTAGTTTTGATTTTAAAAACTTCTGTCTTCAAGTGTGTTTCAAAACTTCTGTTTAGTCTCATTGTAGGTTTGTAAAGTAGATGATCAGCTTGAAATAGATAAAAGCTAGATGTCGAATTCTGGGCACCGTGTCTTTATCAGACATATGTATTCAAACCAAATTTTAGTACCATTTAGCATCCAGTGTACTCTGATAAGCAAAATCGTAATGAACTCTGAAGTAATTTACAGAATAAATTTGATATATTTTTTCTTAATATGTACAGAACAGGCAGTTTTAGGAATTTTAATTCCAGTAACTTTGCTCTTGCTTGATGCTAGTTCAGGTGAATGAACAGGTATTTTTGGCAGGTTGAGTCTAAAATGCTGAAGGGTTAATTTGATTCCATAATGTGTTTCTCAATTATATTTGGAGAATACTTATGGAAAATAGTATTTAAATGTCTCCTGAAGCAAGTATGAACACCATCATAGAAATACCTGCGAGACAAGGCTTATCATTTATTGACATGACATATCATGAACTGAGGGGAATTCTCACTATCTCTTGCCTGGAAGTGGTTTTTTTGTTTGTTTGGTTGGTTTTTTTTTTCCTCCTGCCTCATTGCTTTGAGTGTATCTGTTTAGCTATTGTGCTTTGGATATCTACTACATAGCTGTCTCAAAGAGCTAACAAATACAGCTGAACCTGTTTCATTTTGCTGTTTGTGCATCTTATGAATGGTTAGCAGGTCTCTCTTGTTAAATTATTGTGAAGTTTTCAGGTGATCTAGGAAACACATGAACCACGCTGATAGACATCGGTGTGAGGACCTACTGTTTAATGTCAGGAGGAAGCAACTGTCTTTTGAATTGTTAGGATGTCTTAGTCACCTTCAGGAAGAGGGTGGTTCCTTTACAGTATCAGATTTCTGATGTCCACTTCAAGTGTGAAGTTAGACTCAGCTGGGCGCCTTCACACTAACCAGTTGCAAAAGGTATGTATTTAGTCACCATCAGGGTGGGATCATCTTTAAATGCATGTCAGGCAGAATCCCTGAGCCTCAAAGCAATTTCAATAGGAGTAAACGTGTCCTCAGTGCAATGTGGGTGAGTCTTGTGGTGAGTGCAGCTGGCTTCAGCAAAAGGCTGTATGTGGTAAAGCTAAGGAATCTCTGAATCCCAGTTTAGGATGATGGGGGTGATTCTTAGACATGGAGAGACAGAGGGTCTTCCACTTTTTTTTTTAAATGAGAAAGTCGGAAGAACCTATACTGTGCTGTTTCCCCCTTCCCTTACAAGGAAGGAGTTGTCTGCTTTTCAGGTTTTTCTGCCCAATTTGTTGCTCTTTATCAATAGTTCTGTATGTTTTAGAAGCTTTTGCAGGGAAAAAATTCTGGCCTGTGATGATTCTTAGCTGTCTATTTATTTTCAAAAGATTATGCTTTAGCATGCCACTCCGGTCCTACAGCACTTAAGGACTGAATTAGGTCTTCTATCCTTATTGCTCAGCCATTTCCACCAGTCCTAATTATAAAAGCTGATCTTTAGCTAAGTAGAAAAGTTAGCAGTTGAGATGAGATAGAGCTGTCTGTTGAGGATATGCTACTGTTAATGAAGCTGAGGAGGATGTCACATACAGTTTCAAGTGGTTTGTATTGTTTCATAAAGAAGTAGCCTACCTACACTGCAGTGGGTGGGTGAGTGCTGCTGCTCCCACCAGGTACCTGTGCGATCTGGAACACTGAGCTGGTGTCGCGCTGCCAGGAGGAGGGAGAGGCAAACTTTAAGTGTGTCATACCTGTTCCGGTGTTATGTGTTCAGTCAGGTCTGGCTCCCTATTTTGAAATGCTTATAAAGACAACCGATCTTGCTGAAAACGCTTGTAACCCACTTTTGTTGCAAGATTGTACCTATGCAGAGGTTTGCCGCTCAGTGCTTTTATGTATGCAGAGCATTGGTATTGAATCAAATAGGTCTTAAGTTAGAAAGTAAAACTTTTTGCAGTGTAAGTGGGGCTATTAATAAAATGCCCATCCGGTTTTACATTTAATTAGTAACTGTTACTCTGTTTAGGTTCAGCCTTTTTTTTCCCCTGTACTTAATACAGAACAAATTAAAATTTTCTTTTTTGAAAGAAAAGATGTCTTTGTATGATCTAGCTGTGTCTTGACATCACCTTATTCACAGTAAGCTGCTGATATTAAAAATGACCGATTTCAGGCACAATGTAATGAACAGGTGTTAGGTTTTTTTTGTTTGTTTGTTTGTTTGTTTTGCCAAGGGTTCTCTTTGAACACTTGCTTCCTCTCATTACTGAGGTTGTTTGCGGGTGTGTGTAACACAGTGGTGACTATAAACCTTGATAGGCAATGGGGGAGGACTGGTTAGTCTAGCTCCACTGTGTTGTATGTCATGCAGCCTTCTCTAGCTAAAGAAAAGGCAATGCACATGGGCAATATTCATCTATTCTCTGTTCTTTCTAAAAGTGGCACAGGCATATAATTAAAGTTGGGTCTTTCGGGGCTTTTTGGTTTTGCTTGGGTGGGTATTTTTGTTTGTGGGGTGTTGGTTGGGGTGTTTTTCCTGTTTGTTTTCATTCTTTTTGTTTTGTCTTTTGTTAAAGGGTGTAGAAGCTGCCCTAAAAATACTTTGTATTATATTCAGGTGCCTTTGTAGTTAAAAAGTCGGGAATACTGAGAAGGGTGCTTGGAACAGACACTTGTCAGTGAAGCGAGATACTGTAGATCAATTGATTGGTAACTTGCTGTGGATCAGCTGTAATTTGCTAATAGCAGAAACAGCTGCTTTGTCCTGTAGCTGTTGAAATTTATCTAGTACTAAGAAAGATCTGTTTCTGAATAACCATTCAGAGTTAGAGCGATGGAGCAGGCCAGGTATTGCTAAGTGTTGGGGATACAGGAGGAAAAGGTTGGGGTTAGTTTATATTTGAGGGGGAAAAAGTGCCTTTCTAACTAGATGACATGTCAAGGATCGCCTTATAAATATAGTTGCTGTTAGTTTTGGGCAAATGGTATAGTTTAATCTCCTAGACACAGTGACAAAATTGATAAAATATTGGAGTATGATTTTTGCTGGAGTTATTGCACCAATGCTGGATTTACTGCCATTCACTGCTTAGGGGTAGTTCATAATAAATAAAAAAAAAAAACTTCTGTTTTTAATACCGTGATTTTTACCATGGTAGTACTATAAGAAGATTTTGGAAGTTTATATCTTTGTGTTCAGCTATTCAGTGCTTCAAACAGTGCTTCTGTGTATAAAGAAGTGCTTTATTTTGTTCTTCTCCCCAATGTTTATCGCTACTGAAAGTGTTGCTATGTTCATACTGAAGTACAGAGATTCAGCCATTATAAGCCTCTTTTTTTCAGTACTTAAATTTATAGCAGCGTTGCCCTCTAGAGGGCACTTCTTCTGATCATTTCAATAGATTATTTTTGTATATTAACTAAATTTCCATTAATTTGTATGCAATACTCCTACTGTGTAGTGAAGAAGATGGATCTATTGCAGAGCAGTTGTATCTCTACCTGTCAGGAAGCGAGATATGGGACAAGAATAAGTGAAGTGTTTGCTTCTGTTCTCTGAAAGGATGCAGCCTGTGCTATCAGTTTTCAACTGAATTGTTTCTGAAATAGCTATTAGGGAAGAGGTCAAACTAATTAAATAATGTCTTGCCTGTTTAGAGTGCTCATGTCCTAAAAGGCTTGCAGTGCAGTATTATGGTGTACAGCATTTGACATGGGAAATCCACCAGCAGAGTGAAATACAAGCAACTTGCAGCTTAAGCTTATTTTGAAGCAGACAGCAGAGTCTAGATAGGTTTAGAAACAAGCTCCTGATCCCCTGTGATGGATAAGTAGATATTAATGATATGAGCTTAGTATTTTCTTTAATTTTCTCATATAAGAAAGCTTTTGGTTAAAACAACACTGAACAACACTGTCACCCAACTTTTATAGTGAACCTTGCATACCCATATGTCTAGGGGAGAGGCAGTGGGAACACGTTTCCTGTAGTAGTTGGTAGAAAGTTCACAAACCCACTAGTGTCTCCTAAGTCTTTGTGTATTGTGTTCAGTTTAACTCGTTACTAAAAGGCGGTTGGTCAGACTTGCTTAACGGCTTGGATAAATTACGTGTTACATACAGACTCTTGTCAGGTATGCAAGAAATGCTAACTTCAGCATTTTTCATAGTCATGTTGCTTACAAAAGAGTATCTGCAGTGCAGAAACCAAAAGGCAGCGCTGCTAAAATGGTTTTGGTGGTGTTGCCTTGACTAGGATTAAAACTGTCCAGCTGAAGTAGAATACTGAATAAGAAGATATTAAATAGTGTGGGGGGAAAACTGTAATTTGTGAAAGGCACAATTCTGAGTGACTTGAACACTAGCTTGAATATGTCAAGTTTCACCTATGTTCTGAATTAGCTTGTGTTGTCAGAAGCATAGTGATTGAGTCACCCAGCTGAAGTAACAGGCTTGTGAAAAGCCTCCACCATGGTAATAGTGCTACTCTGATAAGACTGAAGATCTGTTTAAAAATTTGCTGTACCCCAAATGTCGACGAGATAAAAGATTAACTGTAGGTAAACCATGTTAACACAGGATTGAAAAGAAGGCAAGTGTTGTCTTTTAGAACGTGGTTCTCCAGGACTTGTTCAGATAGTGTACTAGAATAGAAAAAGTAATTTGTCTAGTATAATTGTGTAGTAATTTACCTGTGAAGTTCACGTGCAGAATTATAGCCGTAGTCCTCAAAGATGCTGTTGGGGTAAATCCTAGAGAACTGCCAAATGTAATGCCATGAATGCGCTACAGTGACAGACTGAGTGTGCCTTGATGCCAGTGGTTATGGCCTGAAGTGTGCTGTAGCATCTTCCGTAGTCCTTTCTGGAGTGTTCTCTTCTTTCGTTAATCTCTTCCCCAAAGCTTGAAAGATACAGGAGAGTGTTAGCTGCTCTGTAGTGTGTGTGAAAAAGTAACTGAATGAACTTCACTGGGTTTAGTTTGATGAAGAGGTAAATCTACAGAAGATAAAAGATCTAGCATAAGGATAGAGAATTTTGAGGGGTAGTTTTTTGGTAGGAGTAGTGAGTGCAGAAAGTAGGCTGTTTATGGTAAGCCTAAGTTCTTTTCATCACAGGAAAAAATGGTAGAGTTGCCTACAACCTAGAACTGAGCTGTGAGTGTTGTCTCCTTCAGTTCCCTGTTTCTTGAAGGACTAGTGGTGGGAGGACAGGGAGTAAAGAAAGTGTACAAGTCTTGCCACGCTACTCAGTCCAAGTTGCAGATCTGATGTAAGGGCATAATCCGGACTAGCAAAATAAAATTCACTTATAATTTTGTCAGCTTGTTCTGTCTGAAGTGGTGTTGCAGTCTGCATACAGAAATCTTAATGTCAGTCCAGCGTGACTGAATGCTTATTTAAAGGTAATTAATGGTGTCTCACTTTCCACCTTCTAGATGGATTGAATCTTCTGTGTTGAATGCCTCCAGATTTCCTATTGGATTTCACATCTGGAAAAATACTTTGATATAAGCCACTCAGTGGCAGACTGAATTGTGGATCCAGGGTTCCTAAGACTTTAGATCTCGAGGAGGCAGCCACTGCTGAATCACGTTAACCTGACATCACAGCCACAATGGTGCTGTCACAAAGGCAACGAGATGAATTGTAAGGAATGGTTATTTTTACGTTTGTGTTGCATTTTCTTTAAACCTCTAATATTAACTCTTGTTTCCAAATAGATTTTACAGACTGGCTCTGCTCTGCACTTGATGTGCCAGTCAAGTACCATGTATTATGGTTTAGATCTCTGTATTCTTATTTTTGATACAACTGCTGGTATTGATAATAGAATTATGAAATGCAAAAAATACAATATCAATGTTACAACATAAAAAATGGATTCTTAAATTTACTAGAATTTACTATGCTCTATTTTGTTTTGACTTCAGTCACAAAGTTATGAAAGGGTTCAAGTAAGCAGCAAGCACATTCCAATATATGCTTCGGACTGATTCTTGAATTCTACTTTTATCTTGAGTAAACTCTGACAATTTTTTGCTATTTTACTCCCGAATGTAAATAAGAACATGCTACATTGTGATTACAATCTTTGACTCCTTAACTATGCCCTCCATTTTAAATATAATTTAAAAAAGAAAAAAAACCCCAAAACCAAAATAGTAAAAATCCTACCCCACCTTTATTCAATTTAAGATATGGAATACTTCCAGATTTTAAGGCTAGGAATAGGCTGTCAGGTTCCATGCCATGGCTTTCTCTTCTGTAATAAGTCATAGAGCGAGTGGTGGGTAGCAATCAGAATGGCAGTCTCACATGATACTTGGTTTCATGGAGTTTGTGGTTTGGTTTTGTTTTTTTATTTCTTTTAAAACCATGGACCAAGTATCACTCAGTGTTTGGGGTCTCTCTTATCTATGGTAAGCTCCCTATTTATTTTTGTTTTAATACAGCTTCTTCACTTTTCCAGTAATGATTTGACCCCCTTTATATTATATATTGAAAATGCAGAGTTTCCTTAGTCTTATTCTCCTAAACAAAAGGTGCAGACTGCTTGTTGAAGTCTTCCAATAGTGTTGGAACTTTATGAATAGGTCCATAACAAATGCATGCTATCTTGAGAGAGGTTCAAGACAGATTAATTTCATCATTGTCTTGTGTCAAAAGTGTGGAATATTTTGAAGAATAATGTAAATTTTGAAGCTCTGTATCCTTCTGTATCTGGTTAAAAGTTTATTGTATCATTCTGAAAAACAAAGCTAAGACTTGTTCTCTGAAACTGAGCGTTTATTCAAGTTCAACTCAGGTAAAATTTTGTACTCTAAACTATTCTACCCAAAATAGTTTTCATTCAAAGATAAAGCCACAACTTTAATACGTAGGTATGGTTATTGTTTTTGTATCTGCTGTGGGGTTTATGTATGATACAGATTGATAAGTATATTCATGTTACTCCAGTGTTTGGTAACATAAATGAAAAAAAAAACAAAACCCAATCCAAACAACAAACCTCTTCACCAAACCTAAAATACAAAGTGTATTGTGCTGTTGACATCTCAAAGCAAAATCTGTTTGCCAAATGTATTTGTAAAATTTGCTTGGGCTTTTAACAAACCTAATAATCCTAGGTGTTGTACTGCCTTGAAGACTTAGATGTTGATTGTGCTTTTTAAAAAAATAAGTCTGAACCAATTCTTCTGCTGTTTTATTCAGAATTGTGTCTGAAGATACTGTTCTTTGTTTTTTAGAAATCGAGCGATAGCAGATTACCTTCGTTCTAATGGCTATGAAGAGGCATATTCTGTTTTTAAAAAGGAAGCAGAGTTAGATGTGGTGAGTTCAAGCAAGATTCTTCATCTATATTTTAAGTGAAGAGTTTATAATTTTATGGCATTTGCATCCATTCTGAACATGTATATCTATTATCTACCTATCAGCTCATGCAGTTTCAGAACTGGAGGTGATAAACTCACAACAGATTATTGCCTTGACATAAAATTAACTAATCATTGGATAACTCAGCGATTTCTAAGCAAACCTCTTACTTTACCTGCAACTAATGACTTAGGCATATTTTTAATCTTTTTTTTTTTTGTCTAGCTACTGCTCATCTATACAATGCTGAGTGTTTCCTGTAATGGTCTTATAAGGATCCAAGTCGTGAGAGGGCCTAGATACTTCCAAGATGAAAGGTGCTAGAAAACAAAGCTGACAAAAGGCAATGTGAATGTATAAGAAAGGTGATAGAAGATGGTATTAAAAAAAAAAAAAAAACAAAAAAAACCCAAAACAACAAAAAAAAAACACAAAACCAAACAAATGGTGGAGTCTCTGACCCTAGAGATACTCAAAACCTCATTGGACACAGTCCTGGGCAGTCTGCTCCAGCTGACCTTGCTTTGAGCAGGGAGTTTAGACTTCATGATCTCAAGAGCTCCTTTTTGACCTGAACTATTGTGTGTTTAATATTCAGAAGAAGTTCTCTTTCCTGCTGTTGTGTCCATCCCCCTGTCACCTCCCTGTAACTCATTTCCTTAACTGTTCTTATTCTTATCATGGAATTCTGCATAAAAGCATAAACTTTCTGCAGTACAAAGTTAGAAAATTGAGACTGTTCTCTTGTAATCAGATTTGAAATGGTATAAGCCTATGCAGCTTTGGAGGCTGACTTCACACGGTAATGTTTAAGAAACAGGAAGACAAACCAGGATTGCTTTTGTCCTCTCCTTTATGATACAGAGCAAATGGTGGATTTCTGTTTTGTGATTGCAGTTGGGTCAGTAGTTAAATCATTGCCGGAAAGCGTTGCATACCAGTTGGCTAACTGTATGGTTGGAGGGCAAGCCCAAATGGTTAATATAAGCTGGTCAGCTCTGGTAAACAACTCTACTTTGTTAGACTGTACGAATGCTGTTGACTTAGACCAGTCATTTCGTGCAACTTAATTCTGTTGATTTGCTGTTGTAACAGATGATTCTTGGTATCATTTTTAAACTTTCCACTTATTAGTATAGGAGGTGTGCATTTCATTTCTTTGTTTCTCTGGAGACACCTGGACTGAGTAGTAAACTTCTGTGTGCTGACTTTTGATAAATCCTTGCCTTTTCTCTATTATAAATCTTGCGTTGTTCTTTTTCCAAAACACTTGATTGAAATTTGACTTATTTTCTCCAATCTGCTTCCAGTATCTAATAAATAAGTAGAAATGACAAATTGGAATACTATACTTATAATTGAAAATCCTAGTACCATCCCTTATCTGCCTTATCTATCAGCCTAATTAAGTCTTCTCTTTCCCAAAGGTTAAAAAGGCGATCTAAATAGACGAGATGGTTCTGAGTGAAATAGAAAATGCAGTTGCTAGAAGTTCCACATGGCTTTCTTGCAAGAAAATCCAAATAGGTTGGGGTTATACTAAAATGACCAAAAAAAAGGTTAAAGGCAGAAATTATTTCAGTAAATTAGAAGGATTCAGGTGTAGCTTTACAAAGAAGGATTTCATTTTTTGGTGTTGATTATTCCTGCAGATGACTCCAGTTTTTACAAACGCCCCTGAAGTAGTAGGTTAACATCTGGTTTCTGACTGAGGCAGCCAGTCCTCAGAGCTTTTATGGAGTAAGAGCCATGCTGTTGTTACTTTCCCCATGCCTTTGTTATTCTCCATCTAATTTATAAATATTTAGTATGAGATTGTCATTTTGTACATGGAAGGAAAGTGTTTATTATACTCTTCTGTGCCTCAGGTGTTGGTTGTTCTACTGCGTTGCTTGTCTTCCTCTTTCTTGTGTTAATAGGTGGGAGGAAAAAAAAGAGTAATGCTGTCTTTTACAATAACATCAGCTGTTCATTGTTGCTCCTCAGATATTCCTTAGAGCCCAAAGGAGAAATATTTAGTGGAAGAAAATTATTCTTCATTAAAGTTTCATTAGAGGTCCAAAATCAGTGTTGATTTCTCCAGTAGCCGAGGTGGGTGTTCACAAGGGCAGGTGTAGTAGTCTTTCTGCTTCAGTTACTGAAGTAAAGATGCGGGGAGAGCGTACTTAAAGCTCGTCTTTGAGAAGGTAACACACAACAATGCAATATTATGGCGGTAATTTGAGGTTAACTATAATCAAGTTTGGTTTTGGTTTTGTTTTTTTTTTTTTTTTAATAGTGTTAGTTTTGGCTAACTGTTTTTTCAGTGAGATGGAGTATACGTAATCCTACCGTGATGGCTGGCTGCCCCCTTCAAACAGGGTGCTTTTCCATGGGAGATGAAGGGCGTTGTGCTAAAAAGTAGTAGTGCTAGCACAGTCTTAACTCTGAAGGTAGGAGTTCATCAGCTCCTAGTGCTGTAGTTGGTGAATATGAAAAAGGAGGCTCTCTTTGAGAATGTTTTCTTCTTTTCTGTGTATGTAAATCGTAGTGATGAAAATTTGAAGTGTGGTTGTTCTGTGTGACTAGTAAAACTGATTATAGTCTTTTGCTTGAATTCCTCTTTCTGTGGTCAAGAGATGTTTATTAAAATGAGCTGTTTATGTTGCTTTTGAAGAAACACTTCTACAGGCTTTAGAACTAGAATTTATTAATTTATTTAAATGCTCCTCCTCAGAATGAAGAGTTAGATAAGAAGTATGCTGGACTTCTGGAAAAAAAATGGACATCTGTTATAAGATTACAAAAGAAGGTAGGTAGAGATCTGATGGATTTACTTGTATAAAAAGTTATAACTGAAAGTGAACATTCATCGCTGAGCAGAATGTTACATAGTTTCCTTGTCAGACAAATGCAGGGTTTAGAAAACGATGCCTCAAAGACGAATTTTGAGGACTTGAGTAGGTAGTAGCTAAATCCATGTTGTAGAAAACGTTTTGTCTGTCTTGGTGCTAGCAGAGACATCCTCTCAGTTTCTTTATAAAAATTTCTTGACTTCAGTTTGAGTTGCATGTGCATTTTCGGAAGCTGGAAAGGAAAAAGGTGCCTTAAGGCAGTTTGTGAGTGGAAAGATTGAATAGCTGTCTCCAGAAGGCTTGACTGGTTTAGAAAGAAGGTAAAAACCTGTGCCACCAGTTGTCTTTGGGCATTATTTAAAGGGAAGAAACCATTAACTCCAGCTCATTAGAGCAAGTGATTCTACTGCAAGTGGACAGTACGAAACTCTGTTTAGTCATGCTTCAATGGATCTAGAGTGTATTAAAAGCTTAAAAAAAAAAATCGGTATGCTAACAGACCTATCTGTTGTGAAGGTTAATATATCTAGGGTTTTGTTACACCTTTAGTTTCTTTGCTCTTGATTAACATGTGTGCCATCTCAGGGATGGAAAAAATTATTGCAGTAGTAGCATTCGTTATTGTTAACACAACCTGCTTCAATAATTTGTTAAAATAGTAGCTCAAACGTATTTGTAGAGTATTTGAGTGAACGTGATTTTTGTGGGACTTTTTTTCCTGTCAAAATATTTGGGAAGTTAATAATTTAATCATTAATAATTTATTCTTCTCTAAAATATAAATGATAAAAGATTAGTTTAGATTTGATTTTTAGAAATACTGACACTATTGGATGTTGGTAATCAGTCTGGATACATGCAGTCTTTGCTTTACTGTGAGTTTGGGAACCAGTTGGTATTTGGATTATTAGCGAGTGAAGGTGAATTAGATCATGGTATAAAACCAGAAATGAATGGTTTCTTTAAAATTCATAAACTTAGGTAATGGAATTAGAGTCGAAGCTGAATGAAGCTAAGGAAGAATTTACATCAGGTGGACCTCTTGGTCAGAAACGAGACCCTAAAGAGTGGATTCCTCGTCCTCCAGAGAAGTATGCATTGAGTGGACACAGGAGTCCTGTCACTCGAGTAATTTTCCATCCAGTTTTCAGTGTTATGGTCTCTGCTTCAGAGGATGCCACAATAAAGGTATGTGTTTGCTACAGAAAATTGAACTAAGCAAGTCAGAGGATGTGTAATATGTAACATTGGTACTTCAGGTGGGGTGTGCATTGTACTGATGGAAGACTCTTTCAGATTCTGCTTTAGCTTTGATAGGACAGTATGATGTCCTGTGTAATCTACAAATTTTAGTTTTCTGCTGGTCCAATTAATACCTTCAAGAGTATTTTACTATCCTTTGACTTGAGGAAAAAATAATTAAGCTAATGTGGATTTAGAGGCTGGAGAAATAGATAAAGGATCGTTGGGGGAAGAATGCGTTTTGACTGCTCAGTAGGGGAGCAGTGGGGTAGTGCATAGAGCAGTGACATGATGAGAAGCAGAAAGTTGCCTCAAGTCATCTGAAGTGGTTATTTTTAAAGCTGAGCTAAAGTGGTTATGCGGCTGTAATCTTAACTGAAAATTAGTTTTTCCCATTTACTCTAAATGGGACGTGCAAGTTGTATGAAGTCCCCGTGACTTTCAGTAACTTTAAATGGTCTTCATAGGCCTTTATTGTGCTGTACAGTGGTGTGAAGATATTTGTTGCAATAGGCAAGTAGTTTCTCATTTTAGCATCCAGTAAAGACATGATTGTGCATTTTTTTTGTTGTTTGAATGTCACAATTTAAGGGAATTATGCCAATAAAGGATACTTCTCATTGTTCTCTCCTCCACTGGTTTTCAAACCAGTGGAAAAGTGCTGTTCGGAAAAAAGTTGAGTAGCGCATTAAGCAATGTGCTTAAAAATACAAGTTGATCTAATAGTAGCTGCTTGTTGGAGAAAATGAAAATAAAAAGTGTCAACTAGATCTAGTTCAGGAAAAGCTTTAACCTGTTCTTGTTTCTGCAGCAGGCTTGAACATAGAGGACTGGTATTTTTTTCTTCAGGCAGACAGGGCCAGCTGAAGCAGTGACAGCTGTGTGTTTGTTAGATGTTACAGGGGAGACTAATTAGCTTTGGTTTTGCTCCCTCTTACAGATACACTGGATGGATTTTCTTATTCTTTTAAGTCAAGCTGTATATCTTAATTTCTGACTGTTGCATTCCAAATGATTGCAATCTATTGGGATGATGGAATTTTTTTTGTTGGGTGTTTTTTGAAGTTTGTTTTGTTTAGGATATAATTTAAAATGAAATGGCCAGTTTTGTGCTTGAGAGAGAGGCAATAAAATCTATAGGAGCTTGTTTTGTTTCAAAGGCTTTTGTTTGTGACTAGGTGATAGAAGACTGACTTAATTAGGAGGTGAGAATGGGGACTTCGTGCTAGCTTGCAGTTATTAACTGCAGATGTTTAATCTCTGACGAATTCTGTAATCTACTGTTGTGTGCATACCAAGCTCTTCAGAGGGGTTTGGATTATCATCCCTAAACCAGTGCATTCTGAACATGGCTCCTGAGTATGCAGAATATTTGCGATTGGGTTCTGAAGCAGCAAGTAAATTCTGGAGCCACTGTAGAGCTTGGGAAAGGGTGAGGGGGGATTGTTAAAGATTATGCTTTTCCCACCAACCAAAAATGGGCTGTGGCGCTAGTTAGGGAACGAGCGTAGAAAGGGATGGAGAAAAACAATCTGTACAAAGTGGATTTGTTCTGTCCAGTGTCTTTTGAATTGATCTTCCTTATTTTTAAGCGTATTGGGTGTTAAGACAGATACCATGGAAGTTATTTTCCTGCTGCATCTATAATGCTTTAAAAAACAGTTTTCAAGATGCATGAATTCAGTTAATTTGTAAGTTACAAAGACATATAAAAATAATGCTTATTTTTCTATGCTCTTAGGCTTTTTAGGGCTGTCTGTCTTTGTCTGTTGTTCAATTAATTATTGAACAAGGTGCCAGACTGGCCTGCAGAGTGCAAATGTAAGGCTGGAGAGTACAAAGAGTAATAGGTTGCTGTTAACGGATTTTCTGTTCACTTGTCAGGTGTGGGATTATGAGACAGGAGACTTTGAACGAACCCTTAAGGGGCATACAGACTCTGTGCAAGATATTTCCTTTGACCACACTGGCAAACTATTGGCCTCCTGTTCTGCTGATATGACCATTAAGCTATGGGATTTCCAGGGCTTTGAGTGCATCAGAACTATGCATGGTAAGGTATAAAGGGAATTGATTTAGTCTGTAAAGTGAAGAGATTTTTTCTTTTTTTTATTTTATTTTTTTTTTTTGCATTCAGGAAGACTGCTGATGTGGAAAGGGGTTATAAAACAGAGTATTGTCCAAAAGAAAGAGGCGGGGGATGTTTTGATGCTTTGAGTGCTCTGTAATGTATATGTTTAGTGTCTATGGAATGAAATAGCATGTCAGATCTGCTATGCTTGATGCTGTGGGAAGCATCCCATAATGATATTGAAATGAAATATCAGTTATAGGGGTTTAGTGCTAAAAATTAAATGCTTACTAGACAATAAAACTGTGGCTTCAAATCAGTAAAGATTACCTTTTTCACCCCTCTGTTTCCGTGATGTACTGCTTCAGGAAGGAAGCAATTAGTGCAAAAGGTGTACTGTATATACTGTGCAGTCATCTGTGTTCATGTTTGTCTGACTTCAAATGAACATGCCCTTTGTGTTAGGCTCAAAAGCCATAGGAAAAAAAAATGGAAAAGTAAAACAACCACAACTATAAGATTCTATATTGACAGCAACTATTCATTTTATAGCCTTGATGTAAAAGCATTTTTATACTCCTGCTTGTCTTGCTTTTAATATCTTGTAGAAGTGGTGAGTAGGAATAGAGAATGTTTGAGGCTTATGAAAATAAACACACACATCTATACCAAAGAAAACAGAAAGCTGTTGCCTTTTGTGTGTACAGTTCTTTAGACACCACAGAACACTATTGTAGAGGAAGAACAGATGTTGCAGCTGGCTGATAGCAAGAAAATAAAGTAGTGCTACCATGGTGTGGGGTGGTGGTTTTTAAAGGCTACCATATGATCACACATGCAGTATGTGTATTTTTATGAACTGGATGTTGTAGCCTGAGCTTGGGTGAACTAGCTTCACATGTGTTGCCAGTTATATCCTTTCAACTCAATTTCCAGTAAAAATAAACAAATAATCTTTCCAGGGAGGATTTGTAAAGTACCATATTTGCACTGAAACTACTATTCTCTGACACTTCAGATACTTGATCACTGGTGTGATTGCTTTCTAGTAGTTCACCAGGGTCTCTGACTTCTTAGTGGAAAAAATAGAAATGAAAATTCTGAAGTTGAAGTATTGTAGATATATGGCTTGCAAGATGCAATGTCAATAAAAGAATAAAAGCAACTTATTAGTGAACTTACTAGCTATAACTTTTTGCACAAAAGAACATCAGATCTCCAGATGAAAAAAAGGAAGCTATTTAATGCCTCTAAGCTGTTGAGAAATTATTAAACTACTGATCCCAGAAGATCCATTTCTAGTCCTGACAATTTTAGAAGTGACAGTTTCAGAGCTTAAAGTAAGACAAATGCATGAGTTGTATACAGACTCTTATAGTCAAGCTTGTACACTGGACTTGTCAAAAAAAACCCTACCTGGATAACACTAAAATTTCAAAACAGTTAATTTTAGTGTAGGCCACTCTGGGAAGTTTAAGTTCTAATTTTTTTTAATACTGGAAATGAATAGTCTTTACAGAGTGTGTTATTTCCCTTTTATATGTTATGACCCATTGCTTATGGGATGAGTAAAGTCAAGAGCTGAAACAACATAGATGAGTTCATAAGGAGTTTGTGTTAAGGAAATGATCCGGATGCTTTTTTCCTGACTCAGCATTGATCAGCTTCCTCTCCAATCTCTTAACAGTAGTAGAAGTTGCTGTTGTATATATACAGTTGGTTCTTACTCGGTTCTTGAATCAATGCAGTACAGTGTTTTATTAAAGCCTAATATCAGATGTCTGAAAACATTCAGTATTTTAGCATTAAGTTTCTGTAGTGAGGTTTGGTGTGCCTCTTGCTGAAGACCTGTTTTCATTTTAAACATCTTCTGCATAGTGTACCAGCATGCTGTAGTCGCACCTAACGGATCATTTTAAGGACAGTCACTGTAGCAGCTCTCTTCTAACTACCAACTTTTGTAACGGTGTAGAAGTGTTGCGTGTAGTGGTGCATGTCTGGTTTTAAAGCATTTTAAAGAAATTTGTGAAACAATTTTAAAGGACACTCAATGTCTGGACTGTGTGGTTTCTGAAAATATAAATGATTATTTCATAAAACCTCAAGTTTACATGTAAAGATTATTCCATAAAACATGCACTACTGCTGTAGCTACTTGTCCAATATGAATGAATAGCAAGTCCTGTGTGCTTTGTAAAAAAAATATTACAGTAGCCACTTAGTAAAGGTTTGATTTTGTTTTTAGGTCATGATCATAATGTTTCTTCAGTAGCCATCATGCCCAATGGAGATCATATAGTTTCTGCCTCAAGGGATAAAACTATCAAAATGTGGGAAGTTCAAACAGGGTAAGTGCACTTCTGGCTCAACATCCGCACCTATACAAAACCAGCAGAAACCACTGCTTATAGGAAGTGGGCCACATAAGTGTTGAATGTCAGCAACTATTACTTGAATTGAGGTATGATATTGTACCCTTTAGAGTAATTCACTTAAGCATTATGCCTTAAACCATTAAACACAGGGTTTTAGTACTGACTAATTAAAACTTAACAGGCTTTATCTTTCTGGGAGCTATGAGGGTAGAACACCATAACTCAGGACCAGGTAGAAATATAAATTTGGTGGTTAACTGCAAGTTTAAAGGGAGCATGAGAGGAGGGAGAAGAAATCTGTTACCTTTCTTGACATAGCTCAAGGTGTCTCCTGATTTATTTTTTTTTTTTGTCATCTTGCTTCTTTCATTCATAAATTGTCTCTTTAATCCATCCATTTGCTAAAAGCTGTAGATGAAGGCTGAATGACCTGTAAATCTCTGCTTGTTCTTAAAATACCTATTAAATGCAAGCTGTCGCGTCAACTTTATTTTTTCCCCGAGCTTCCTGCTTTCTACCTTAACAAGGATTTGCCAGTTCTTAGCTGTCACTTCTTTGTCCTGTCAACTTCCTTTCCATGCGCTGTTTTACATCACCATCCAGGATGGACACGTGCATGCTAAAAAATTTTATCTTGCCTTCTAAGAGTAGGTCAAACATCCTTAAATTTCAAAGGCATGTGTAGTGGTTTTCTTGTAATGTTAACTGACTCATGCTGTATTTCTGTGGGTTTTTTGTTTTTTTTTTAATAGTTACTGTGTGAAGACTTTCACAGGTCACAGAGAATGGGTGCGCATGGTGCGACCTAACCAGGATGGCACCTTAATTGCCAGTTGTTCTAATGACCAGACAGTGCGTGTTTGGGTGGTAGCAACAAAGGAATGCAAAGCTGAGCTCCGAGAACATGAGCATGTGGTAGAATGCATTTCCTGGGCTCCCGAGAGCTCGTACTCCACCATATCAGAAGCTACGGGATCAGAGGTAATGTTTCCAATGCTAATAAATAAGATTTTTGACTCTGCTCTATATAGAACTTACTGGATAGTATTTAGAACAACTAAACTTTGGTCTCAAAGTGTTTGGCAGATATAGCAGGTGTACAAGTATTTTTTGCTGAGTGTACTTGGTGTGTCTTGGCTTCACAGGATCCATGCTTTTGTGTTTATTAACAGTAGGAGCCTACCTTTGCACTAATGAAAGTGAACTTTGGAGAGATGCTCTGTTTCTGAGAAAGCTGAGAGTGTGATCACTTTCACATTTCAGCAAAGAAATGTGGAAGGTAACTTATCTGGCATAAAGTGAAGATTATAAGGATGCTCAGCAATTGAAAGGTGTGGGGGAAGCAGTGAGTCAAGAATGCAGAAATGAAGCTGCCTTGGGTTTATTGTGCTGGCATAAGGCTCTGGCTGCCATGTCCTACTGTGCAAAGTTAATGATAGGAGCAAGCATTCTTCAACAAAAATAAAGCTCCATTTGTGTGATCACAGATACATCTTCTCTGTTTCGGTTACTAAATCTTCAAGAAAGACTTACTAAAAAACCAGCAAAAATTTCCTTTTAAGGATGATGAAGTGTAGAAGAAATGAACTAGAAATTACCTCCAATTTTTAGTTAAAAAAAACCCATGCATTTCTGCCTTGCCCGCTACCTCAAAAAGGATACAAGTACCCAAGGGGAAAAGTAGATACGCTGAAGACACAGGGATTGTCTAGTGATAGATTTTTACAGATTATTTCAGTCAAATTTTACTTGCATCCTTAAAAGATCCTTATAATCTTTTAATTAAAAATGATTAAAACTAAATTCCAAATGTTCACTTCCTCTTGCAGTGGTTAATTATCTGAAGTGGTGTCTCCCCTGCCCTCTGCTGGTCTGGTCAACTGTGTACATCACATTACAGTACTTAGCTTTGAGCAAGCAGCAAGTTAACACTAACTTCACAGTTGAAACATTTCAAGTTCTGAGAACTCTTTTTCTTTCATACTTTGTATGATTACAAATAGAAATAAGTTCAGAGTAGGAACTTTTCAAAAATGCTTAAACTTGCTTCATTACTTTTACGAAGAATGAGAACACAAAGGTATGTCTGAACTTCATATTCTTTTGTCCTGAGATGTCTGACTCTACTTGAACTGTGTCTACTATTAAATGAGGATGTCTTGTAGTAGGCAAGTGTGGATCCAAAGTATTATTTGGCTGGGTGTATCAGCAGGACATACAACCATTTCTTTTAACATTGCTTAATTCGTTTTGGTTTTTGATTATTTCTCCTAATGTTAGTAACAAAATATCTTTGACTCTCAGCTTTGGCATTGTGTGTTTATTAGCTTGTAAGCTGTCACACAATCTAAATTTGCTACTAAGAAATAGCACTCAGAAGGGATCTGCTTCCTCCCTCCTTCCCCCCCTTCCCACCCCATACATACCATAACTGAAAACATATTTTTCTGTAGACTAAGAAGAGTGGCAAGCCTGGGCCTTTTCTGCTGTCTGGATCCAGAGACAAGACCATTAAGATGTGGGACATTAGCACTGGCATGTGCCTTATGACACTTGTAAGTTCACTGATGTTTTTCTGGTGGTTGTAGCTGTGTATGTAAACCAGTTTTAACAGAATAAATTATCTTACATATTTATGTCTTCAAGAGAAGCCAGTTATTGAAATAAGACAAGCACTGGAAATAGAGTGTCTTAGTGGCGTCTATATTTCAGATCTTGCTGTTGCTAAGATATACTAAGAGTCTCAAAATACATAGTATAAATGCAGGAGTACTGTGGTGTAGTTTTGGTGATGAGTAGCTTGGTTTGTCTACAGAAAGGCTAAGAATCATGTGAATTTTGTCTTCTGTCAAATGTCATGTTCTTTCAATGCGTTGGTCTTCCCGCAGTCTATGGACTGCTGTTCTCCAGCCTGTATTCAGGCTGGACTGAGTGTTGGCGCTGGGGGTGGGGAGCAAAATCAGTGCAGACCACATGAGGACTTTTTGTTTGCCTCCAAGGACAGGAACTCATGTTGTTGGTAGCGCTGATATAGATGTAATAATAGAAACTGAAGATAAACTTTGAGTTCTGATAGGTTTTAGAAAGCTAAATGCTGTCCTTGCAAGAACAGCGCAAGGAGTCACTCAGTTTGCCATAGCATAAATTATAGAATGGTTAGCCTTAAAACATGCGTCTGCTCACTGATTTCTCCTTATGCACAAGGTGGGCCATGATAACTGGGTACGTGGCGTTCTGTTCCATTCTGGGGGAAAATTTATTTTGAGCTGTGCTGATGACAAGACTCTACGTGTCTGGGACTTCAAGAACAAACGATGCATGAAAACCCTCAATGCGCACGAACACTTTGTTACCTCTTTGGGTATGTATTGTTCTACAGTGCTTGCTGCAAAGTACAGAGCCAGAGATACAGATATTTATTTTTTTTCTACATCTTTACCAGCTGAAGTTGAGCACCAAGCTAGGCATTCGTGTCCTGGATTCCAGTGAGGTTTTGTGCTGTGTGTATTTTAATCAAGTAAGGACAGTTAGGAATTTCAAGTGTGCTGGGTTTTTCCACTTCTGTTGCCAGTGTTGCACGTTGGATAAAGACGTTAACTGCCAGGGTGTTCTGGAACCTTTCACCACTGAGTATGTAGGCATTCGGGGAGTGCTGTATTGCAAATGCTTNGCGGGGGGGGGGGGCGGCGAGGAACAGGAAGGCAAAGCAAAATGGTCAGAAAAAACATACTTTGAATTACTGGGCATTCCTGGTTGGTATTACCAGGTCTTGGCAGGTGTTAGTTCCCCCCTGCCCTGGCAAAAACAAAACCCCTCCCTATTCAACAAAGCTAGTTTTACTCTGGAATCATCTCTGTTGTTTCTTTGTGCGCTGCTTTGGCAGTTTCTAGCTTCTTAGCAAAGCTGTGTAAGTTAGGTTATCAGCAAACCAGGAATTGGCTACTAAGGCTTCTTAATCAAACTTCGGGTCTAATAAAAATGCAGGGTTTCTGACTTCACTTCACTCTTAACTTGTTGAAGACAGCAGATCAGAAAGGGGCAAAGAAAAGTTGTGAGCTGAAGATGATTAAACCGTTAGCATGGATTGGCTAACCTTGGAATCAGCTGTGTCAGTTTACAGATTGCTTTGCTGAACCCTTTCTACACAGCAAGGCTTTTTGATTCCTCGTGGTTAAACTTCCCAGTACTGTCTGCTGATCCAGCCCAAAATTGATTTGTATATATGAAATATTTTGCCATCTCCTGAGAAACAGTACACTTTACATTTTTTTAAATACTAGCTCATACTTTGCAATCTCCTGAGAAACAGTACATTTTACATTTTTTAGATATTAGCTCACAGCCTGTACTGTCTACAGCAAAAAGAAAAAGTCGAATTTCTTGACTTTTGATTCTTGGATATCTCTTATGTAAATAGATGAAGTTCTGTCTTCTGGTAGTACTCAAGGGTTTTATCAGTTTGAGATGTTTTGGACTCCTCTCTGTTATAGCTTTATCTGGCTTTCTTTTCCATGAAACCTCCTTTAACTGAACTGAAAGTAGATTTTCATGCTTTACAAAATTATAGCATGAGAGAATTTGCCTTCAGAACTACAGACCTGAGCTTTGAAATTAGTCTCTCGAGCTGGTATAATTTTTCTGAAAAAGTAATGACGTTCAGCGAGAGTGGAAAGTACTAAAGTTTTGGATTCATTCTTAACACAGGCTTTTCTTTCCTCACAGATTTCCACAAGACGGCACCGTATGTGGTTACTGGAAGTGTAGATCAAACAGTAAAAGTGTGGGAGTGCCGTTGATTGAATTCACATTTGACCCCTTTTTCCTCTGGATGCACTCAGATACCATGGTTACCCATTGAGCTCTGTTTAAATAAATATTGTCCTTTCATGTAAATTATTCTGGATGTAGATTGAGCTTATTAAATGTTACACACAAAGTATTCATGCATGGTGAATCCAAATTGTATACTGTAAATTTACATACGTTGTCTAGAAGTACCATAGGTTTAAGAACATGGGCTGGCATTGGTCACATCAGACCTAAGAAGGCAGAAGTTGGATAATTGAAATAGGGCACTTAACTGAATAGTTGACAGTGTCGTTCTATGTCGGATAACTATACCTGTTTTTCTTTCTGCTGTCTGTTGGTGCCTGAATTGGTGACCTCATTTGGGAAAAGTTTTGTAGGGCTCTTTCAGAAATGTGTATCTATGTAACATCACTTAAGTGTGCTTAATAAATCTTCTCTAAATACTAGATAATAAGGCTGCAATTCAGAATCTTCTGAACCTTATGTGTAATTAATGGAAATTAATTAAACTCTGGAATATTTGTCATGAAACATTTGCCAAATCAACAGAATACACTTGTTTTGGCCTCCTATCACGCAAGGGTTGGTATATTTATATAACTAACTGTAAACCTGAAGTAAGACAACAAATCTTAGTAGCAGCTGATGTGATAAATGTATTTATTTTTTATTTGGTCATTCAATGGTTAAGCTGTGCTGTTAAACTAAGTTTAAATGGTTCTTTTGTTTGGTTTTTTATGTTATGCTAGACGAACTTCCAGGAGGAGTTGTCCATCCCACTAGAATTTAGTGATCTAATTTCCACTAGAGCTTAATCTCCCAAATGACTGCCATGGTACAACTTGCTGTTTGCTTTCAATGTTTGTTAGAGATGTGCAATTCCTACTACGCAACAGTATCAAAGTACACTTCCCTCTTATTCACTTGCAGGAGGTTGGGGTATACAAAGGTTTCTTGGTTTCTTTAGTGCCTCCTTGGAAACCCTTTGAAAATGAGGTTATACTTACCTTGACGAGACAATGTGGCTTGAATAAAAACGTACTGTGGTTTGCATATTGAGAAATATCTTGGGATACAGTATTTAAATGCTTTAAAGAAAGCACTAAATACCTTGAGAATCAGATTATAGTGGCAGATACAGATCGATACAGGCTTCTAAAAGAAAAACAAAACACCATCAACAAAACAAAGTCCATCTGTGGGAATGATGCTATTGAGTAAATATTTAAAAACAAAACCAAATCCTGTCAGCAAAGCTAGCCCAGCTTGGGTATTAGTATTTATGTTGTTTGGTGTATACAATTTTTAATTTGCATATCCCTGGAGTTA
This sequence comes from Ibidorhyncha struthersii, assembly GCA_013398815.1. Taxonomy (NCBI): domain Eukaryota; kingdom Metazoa; phylum Chordata; class Aves; order Charadriiformes; family Charadriidae; genus Ibidorhyncha; species Ibidorhyncha struthersii. The sequence continues at coordinate 45,279 of VZSZ01011118.1, read as the reverse complement.
CCTATTTTGATCTGAGGTGAATGAAAATATTATAAATTAATATTTTAATCAGCATTTTTGTGACAAATTCCATTGTAGATAACTAAGAATTACAGTACTTACCAAACTAACCAGGTCTTTTTAAAAATTCACTTTAAAATTTGCAATATAATGAAGTACCAGTCTGATGTTTTAACAGGTGAACTTGTGCTTTGTTTTATTCATTTCGTTTAATACATGGCTTTTAAAACTGTCCCTTTTAAACATAAGAATCCTTGACGAACGTAGGGTTGGCTGGCGGGTGTACACACGAAAGCGGTGGGGGTGCGGTGGTTAATTTCCTACAGTCACCCGCAGAAGGATCCATCCTTCTGTGGGGAGGAGACGGGTTTCGGCACTGGTCCCGGCGCAGACTTGCCTCTGGGAAGGGGTGGAGGAGATGGAGTTCTGATGTGGGGAGTTTGTGGAGCCAGGTTAAGATTCAGGCTGATCTCTTAAATCCAGTGGTTCATGTAATTTTCAGTGTGTGTTTCTGCAGTTAAGCATGCACAAATGAAGTATTTTTTTGTTTGTTAGCTGCTTGGACTGGAAAAAATTTGCTGCTCTTTGTCCTATTTGAGAATTCCAGATACACAAGTAGTGCATCTTAAAATTCCTCAGTGCATCTGCAACTGTAGAGTAATACAGCTGTTTAATTCTGATAGGACCTATAAACTTTATTTAAGTATAAAGTAAACCACACTCATGTACATAATTCATAAAGATGAATGAGAATTAAAGGTACCTGTTAAGTGGAAGTTGTCTACTGCATTTTTTCCCTCTAGCATACAACTATTTACAAGGACAAACAACTAACGAAAGTCATGTAAGCAGCATTTAATTGCTCGTGTGAAACACTCTGCTCAGTACTTCTGCAGTGCGATTTGCAGCCTTCTCCTTTCAGAAGCAGTGAATAATCTCAGGGATGGTCCCGCCTGGATCAAAAGCTAATGCCCTGGTTAGACAAAAACGTGAAAGCCACAACACAGGAGTTGGGTTTGTGAGGGTTTCCCGCAGTGTCGCGCCGTGAGACTCCGCTGGGCTGAACTTCTGCCACTGTTCATTGCAATGTTTTCTGTCGCCTGATCCTGTGCCTTTCCTGTGATAAGAAGTACAATAATGAGGTTCCTGGTTTGGATTACAAGATAACATTTATTGGAGGGTTTAAGAGGTTCGCTGCTGCTTTGTCACTTTCCTTACTAAAATTGGCATCGCTTAAGAAATGACTATATATAGACCGTATTACCAAATAGACAAGACAGACTTTTTGGCTTAAAACCAGACAGACATTCCAGTGCCACACTAATGTAACGTGCCCAGGAAGTCTTAGACGCATTCTGAAAAGTGCAACATTTATTGTGGTTTAGACATAATCTGGAAGCTGATGTTTTCTAGCATCTTGCACTTTAGAAGATTAAAAAAAACCGTCCTGCTTTTGTGTATGGTGTGACCAATGATGTGCCCGGGGCACTAATTAAAAAGAAAAAAAAAAAATCTAGTTGCTAGCAAGTTGTGGGAAGGCTGTGGAGCACTGTAGTGTTTTGAAAGCTTTGGCTCTAGACTCACCAAGCCCAGTCTACTTACCCTGTCAGTACCCTGCTTCTCCCTTTGCCTCCTCCTGTTTTTATGTGAACTGCCTGAGAATATCCCTCTTAAATAGCTTTTGACTCGCATGAAAGCTATTTAAAAGAAAAAGATTATACTTTGTTTTTGTAGACAGTGGTGGCTTGATAATCCTTTTAATGATTTGAATATTAAAAAAATACTGAGTTGAGTGAAGGAAAAACGCACTTAGAATGAGTTATTTGCTGTCCAGTTGTACATAAAGTCCAGTGTATTTTAAAAAAGTCGATACTGAGAATCTTCCAGCAAGAGTACGTGCATAACCTGTAGGGATGAACACGTTAGGAGCAGGGAAGGTGGAGTTGGATTTACAAGTCACAACTGGATTTAACTGGCCTTTTTATCTTTCCACTGTGTCATGTAAGTAGCTGCTTTCTTGTCCTGCCTGTCCCTCGGGCTTCCCCAGGCTCTTTCTGAAGAGAAGTTAGCAAAATCTTCAAGTTTTAGAAGTCGATCCTGACATTGACATGAAGGCAAACGTTGAACTTTTTCGTAAGAACGATGTTAGAGGTTGCAATTGGAGAAAACAGTTCCCAGACTGTAGGAGTTAACTGAAGCTATTGACACAATTTAATTAAAAAAAAAAAAAAATCAGTAAAGGAATGTATATAATACTGCTCTGTGTTTTACAGTAAGATTTGTTGCTCTCAGACTGTGTAAAACAAAATTTATTCATGTTTTCTGCATATTAAAAAAATCTTATTGTACCAATTGGTAAACTATTAAATGCATATAAAACTAGATGTGGTTTTGTTTCCTTGGATGCAAGAATTAAAACTATTTTGAAAAAAGCTATTGGTGTTTCACCCTTCAGATTTTGCTCCACACCTGCTTTTTATCTAATTTTAACTTAAATTGTGCCAGCCTGCAGAAATGTGAAGCATTTTTAAGGCAGTTGGTTACAGTTAGAATAGCCAAAGGTTTTCTTGGTTAATGTGGTGAAGTGACATCTTTTCTGAAGCAACGTGATCGTGTTTGTGAAGCTGATTTCAGGTTTGGTGGGGAACAGCGGCGTTTCTGCTGCGGTGCCGAGCGCAGCTCTGCTGCCTCCTGCGTGCAGAAGCCGTTGCTGCTTTGATAGGGGTTTGGGGGGGGGTTCCTTACCTTGAACCTGCTGTTACAGCAGAGATAGTAAGAAGAGCCCCTTTTCGCCCTTTCTTTCCCCGGTGGGGTTGGGGCTGTTGCGGGCGAAGGCTGTGCCCTGTGGCGAAGCGCATCCTGTGCGGCAGGAGGGGCGCAGGGGGCCGAGGCACCCACTGGCTCCTGGAAGTTGTGCTTCGAGTGGTGTGTTTGCAGCTGGTGGGTACGGGCGTTCTTTCCCTGTGGTGTGGCCTCAGTTGCTTTGAGAGCTGCGTGTGAATGGGTCGGTCAAAGGGAAATGTGCATCTCTTCAGCAGTGGAGGGGCGAGGACGTGACCTCGCGCTTGGAGGGAGGAGAGAATGCAACCAGAGCTCCTACGGGCGATGTTCTGCGTCAGCATCTGCAGGGTCTTTGTGGCACGAACAGACCTAGGTGCGGCTTTTGGGGGACACTGCCTTTCATGTGGGAAAACCAATGGAATGTGAGGCTGTACCGGAGCAAACGTGCAGGTCAGCTGTACTGGCCCGGCTGAGGTGGAGGGGTGGCCCGAGCAGTTGGTCCAGAGCTGGCGTTGGGGTGTGGGTTGGAAAGGAAACACTCCTCTACGTTTGCAGACAAAGGGACCTTAGTGAGAGGGAGCAAAATGTAAGTTGCTAAGAGCAATTTGGGTTGTTGAAGAATTTCATTTTCCCCTTCAACTTGGCGACCTGTTGGTTGTGCAGCGAGTGCCTTACAGAGAGCGGCTTTATGAGACGAGTTCCCACCAGTTGCTTCCAGTTTTGATAGAGCACTGATGGGTGTTAAAATGCTTTTCAGCAGACAGGGTTGACTATGAAAAGAAATTACAGGCATAGAACTTTTGGTTAACGTTGGGGAGATAATGCCTGCAGGTGAGCAGGCACCTCACTGAACACGGACTGCTCCAGGCAGGGAGGGTTTAACGGGTGACTTTTCCTTGGAAGAAAGTTATAGCTTTTATGGTGTGTGATATGTCTGATGATATTAAGTGTTGGAAATCCCTCTGTCTGACAGCAAGGAGGATAAAAATAGTGTATTTCTATGTGCCTCCTTCAGGATCGCTGGTGGTTTTCATCTTTCTCCTGAAATAACTTCATTTTGTTGCAGTTACTGTTCTCGAGCAGTGGCATAGTGTCACCTGCCCACCGCGGGACCGGGTGAGGGCTGCGAGGGGACACTTGCACATGGGCTGTCCAGTCCTCTCTGAGCCAGCGGTGAATAGCTGCCAGCTGGTGTGGCGGTGGGACTATGAAGCAGGAGCAGAGCCGGGCTCCTGCAGGGCTGTTCCAGGGAGAGCTGCCGTCAGTTCCCAAACATCCACCCTCCTCTTGGCCTGGCACACCCTCAGCGCTGGAGTCACTTCTCGTGTACCTGAGCACACCCAAACCCCAGAAGAGGGAATTACAGAACTTAGGTTGTTAAATGCAGCTATTTAACAACTAAAGATGGCTTAGCTGTGTAGCCTCATTAGCCGGGATTTGCATCCTGCAGCTTCATTTCATGTCTTTATGAAAATCCATGGAACAGCCCTTCGCCCTGCGAGCAGGCTGGGGAATTGGCTCTCTGGCCGGAGGGGTGGGGGAGTCTGACGCAGCGGCTGCTTCAGTGGGGTTTTGGGGTGCTGTGGGTGCGATTCTGGCACTAGTGTTATTACTGATCTTTTGGAGTCAATTCCCCCCTACAGGGGCACTTTATCAGAGGAAGAGGGTGTCCAGAGCAGAGGCAGCGCTAACCTGCACAAGCCTGCGAACTGTGCAGCTTACCGAGCTGTTCCAGTGAGCACAGCCCCTTCCAGCACAGTCCAGGAGGCCACAGCACTGCTCCCGCCTCTGCGCACACCACCCCGAGCATCGCTCAAGGAACCCAGGGGAGAAGCGTGTACTGGCCGCAGAGAGCCCATACTTGTAGGCAGAGGAGTGCTTAATAGGCGCTGAACCCCATAGCGCAGCGTTGGGAGCATGATGGGTTGTCCCTGTTCTCACCTACTGACTCCTGCTCAAAGGAACAGAAGTGGTGGCTCCATGACGGTATCCGACACCCTGCACCAAGCTGTAGGGCGACCAATACATAAAGGTACCTAAAATAGTTTTGTTTTGTTTTTTTTAATGGACTGAAAGACACTAGTAAAAGAAAAATGTTGTAGGAAAGATGCACTGTAGTCATTTATTGATTGCTTTCCAGGAAATTCAGAATTTTTCTAATAGGAGCAAGTTCTTTTGCAGTAAAGACTCCTCCTGCTTTGTTGCCTCTCACAACTCAGAGGCTGCTCCCCCCTTCCCTTATCCCCCACCGAGCGTTACAAATACCTGTAAGGTCATACAGGAAACCAAGGGTACAGAGCACAGTGACAGCACGTGTTCTCTAGAAGGTCAGTAAAAGAAGCAACGCAAATTAGCACAGGGAACTACCCATGACAGACACCACGCGCGGGGGGGGGAGCCTGGACTCTAGTGGCACGGGGCAGCGGGGGCGGCAATCCCACCTCCTTCTGCAGCTCCCGCTGTGCGCAGAAAAGCACATTCAATTCCGTCGGCAAACCAGGGCCAGCAGTGGCCACGTCTTACCTGCGCTGTGACCAGCGCGGCCAGGGGAGCACGCGCTCATCACCGACAACCACCACGGGCTGTGTGTGTGATGGGGAGGGGACATAAGGATTTGTTTAGTGGCACCTGTCACTGCTGTAAGGTCCATTGCCAGCAATGGAAGCTCCCCTGGCACCAGCCTTAAACCAGTGTGCAAAACCAAAGTTAGTGAAGAAGGCATTAGCCGTAGGTTTCAGTGCTGTGGGAAGTTTTAGTTTTTATTTAAACCCTCTCCCAAAGCCCAGTAATTTCAGGTTGTGGGAAACAGATACCCGATTCCAATCTGGGAAAGCACCTGTCAGGTTGAAGTCCATCAGCTCTGTCTTACAGTTGCTATTGCAACTTTTCCTACCCTCTTCCCCACCCCTTTAATAGGACCACAATTTCCTGCTAAATCACCTTCATTCAGACCTTGTTTGATGCCATTGCCAGTCTCTCCTAGGCACTGGGGTTTCCATTGTAATGGAAGTTTGTGCGCTTTATTAGACATCAAGCCCTCACTCTTTGGATACAGTACCCTAAGTTACTCAGCTGCAAGCAGAGCAGAGAGGTGGAACTGTGAGTATCATTTTTTATATATATATATATGTATATATCTCTCTCTCTCTAGCTATATCTTTACCTTGAAAATTAGAATGTGTATGTTACAAAACCCCACTGAATTGCCAAACTGCCAACCAAAAGTAGAAAAAAATGGTTAAAGGAATCCAATGGCTATATCCTGATGTAGAAAATGCTGTACATTCCCCCGCGTACACAGACATTACAGGCGTCAGTCATCTGAGCGATACAAATATGGCTGCTTGGTTTTCCTTCGCACAAACGGGGAGAGTGACTGGGGGGAATAAATCTTTTTGGCTTGGAATCCACATTTTACGAGAACGCTGAGCAGTGGATGGGGCTGGTTTTGTACTGTTTTAGCAAAGCAGTGTCCTTAGTCAACATAAAAATGACCTGAGAAATGTTACATACCTCAAGACAGTTCATTTGGAATTCATATGTACAAAGTAGAAATAACTGATGATATGCGCACACACACAACACGTACACACACACGCAGGCGTGACAGCCTCTGGCTGCGCTCACCTAGGATGGGTCTTTTGTATGCTGCTGCATCGTGGCCACCTTCCCCTTCGCGTGGCAGACACAAGCTCAGGCAGACAGATTACATTTCTCAGATTAGTTCTTTGCATTGTGTATTAATTGTACCAGTGCAATAACATTGTCAAAAAAGGAGGAGCTGCTCCAGGGGAGTCCGAGACCCTGGGTCAGATTCAGAAAAGGGTGGTTTAAACTTTTTTTTTTTTTTTTTTTAAGCGAGGTACACATTAAGCAGAGCTCTGTGTTAAGGGGATCTCAGCAGAAGGCATGCTCGGCTCAGCCTCTTTCTCCTCCACAGCTTTGTCCTCTGGTTCCAGCTGTTCGCCACTTTTTATGCTTTCTTGGAGCTGCTGGCGCCGCTGCACCTCTGCTTTAAGGTTCTCCAAGTCTTTTTGGCTGAAGGGGAAACCAGGAAGGGTAGCAAACATTAGCCGAGCTTTAGGAACGGCGTGAAGCACAGGCACAAGGTCGTGTTCAACAGAACAGGAACTGCCCCGAGCACTCGCCCTCCTCCCGCCGGGTCCCAGGTCTCAGCTGTACCTGAGCGAGGCCAGGCGCTTCGTTTGCCAGTTGGTTTTGAACCAAGAGGCACCAGGACGTGGCCATCAGTGGCCACTCAGGGCCGAGGCAGTGAGGTTAACGTTGTCTATGTCCAGGCAGCCTCCAGCTGCTTCTGGTGAATTTTTACCACCAGTGATTATTTGTAGCCTTAGAAGAATATGGTCTCAGTTCAGGTCATCTTTTTCCACCACCACCCCCAATCAAATTTTCAACTAGAAGTCTAAGAGACAATTTATAATAAATGAAAAAAAATAATTTAAGAGTACTGCTGTTGATAGTAGTCTTAAAGATGATGATGATAATCAGGGCTAGTATTACGATCACAGCTAATGTACTTTGTAAACAAATCCTGTGGAACTGGGCAGGGAGTAAGTCCAAGATGTGCTTAAAGCAACAACCCAGCGAAGCAGCCTTGTCTGTGGAAGAACCAGTGCTGTTCCTCACTACCCAGAAGAAATTAAGTGAGCGGTGCTGGACTGAGACCACTGACCGTGCTTCAGCTACCTCCCACTCCACAAACGAAAGAGTCCCTTTGCCGCCGGGGTGCCGGGCTGGGAACAGGCGATGAGGGGAGATGCCAGCTCCCAGCTGCTTGCCGAGTGACCCGTGGGACAAGTCACACAATAGTGGTCGTGCCCACTGATGCATCAGCTCTCCAGGAAGCTTGTCTGACTTCCTTTGGCTCCCCAGCACAGTTTGGGGTTTTTGAGATCAGATTGCTGCTACAAGCTCAAGGTTACAGTTTTGAAAGAGACACCTGACATTTTATGCAATGTTCTTCCAACAAAGAGCTTTTTTAGTGCCACTAAGGATTGCCCAGAGATCCTGTAGAGCATCCCTTCGCAAGTGCTCAGGAGTGCCTTCAGGGGACCCACCACCTTCAAAAGCAGCTTTTATGCAGAAGTGACAATTTCTGCCATTATCTGCCCAGTGGTGCCTGAAGAGAAGAGGTACCCACAGTCACTGGGAACTCCACATTTCGGGTCAGTGACTCAATGCAATGGGGAGCGTTGGGTTTATGCTGTCATCTCAGGAACAAAGATAATACAAAAAAAGACTACTTGATTTCTAATGGTACAATATACAGAGGTATCACTGTACCTTAGTGGAATGAAGAGAATTCCATTGATAATGTTGAGCTGCTCCAGGACACTGGCCATACTGGGAGCGGTGAACTACGGTGTAAGAGAAAAAAAAGAAGAGTTTTAAAAGTCAAATCCCACACAGAAGAACTCGGAGCTCCTAAGCAAGTCCAGTCACCATTTACCAACAGCTTAGAAAGACCTAGGTCTCACATGACATGCTAATAGCTGTAAGGTGGCATAATTTATATTTTCTGTGTCTTTATACCCATAAATTGAAAAGCAGCATCTAGAGGTCCCTGGGCAGTCACTGGGGGCCACCCCCCCTCTGAACTCCGCAGGACTCCAGTTAAATGTAGCTTACATGTCAGTTCAAAATGTGTTGGGTTTTGGTTCCCCCCCCCCTCCTTCAAGTGTCGTAACAAGGGTGAAATCTTTATTACCGTTTTATGGTTTGAGCCTCTTAGCTGGACACTATTTCCTGGACTTGACCATTTACTCGGTTTAAGGTCCTTATGCTCAAGTTACTCTGCCATAAAACTCCTCAGCTCTGTACCCAGTTCTTCGCAGTGGGAAGAAAACCCACCCACTTCCACAGAGCACCCTCCCGCTTGGCCCCTTCTGCAGGGAGGGAGTCTCTGTGGCTGGAAGCCTCTTTCCCAGCCCGCTGGCAGCCACTGGTGCACGGCACGGCAGGGTGAGCGCCCATCGCGCTCCCCGAGATACGGCACAGGCGGGCTGGGGTGATCTGCCGGGTGCAGCGCCAGATAAGAGCAGTGGGGTTTGGCCCGAGGGGCCAATCTGCTCCTGCTGCGCAGAGGGTAAGGCAAGGCAGCCCTGCCACGCTCCGCTCTGCTGCCCAGCTCCCCACGCCACAAAATCCTTGGAAGGAGAACAAAGCACCTGGTGAAAGATGACAGCATTTTTTAGGATGAGGAAACTGAAGTACTTTTGGATTGAGCAACCTGCCTACAGCCAGTGAGTCAGCAGAGGGGCAGGTTTGTGCGTAGGCGTCCCGGGCTCCCACATTGCAAGCTGCCCAGCGCATCCCTACCCATTCCCCTGGGTGTCCTGCAACGCAGTCGGCTGCGCTCAACTGCCCGAGCTCAGGAGAATGAGCCAGAGCCCAGAACCACTCTGTTCAGAAGCGGAGGGGACAAATGCTCAGACTGTGTTGGTTACACTACGTTGTGTCTGTCTGAGCCTCTGCTTTTGCAGGGACTTCCTGCCCGTGAAGGGTCCACAACTGGCACAGCTGTTACCACCTCCTGCATAGGCAACGTCCCCACGCGTCGCTCGGAGTCCTTCTGGAGCAGCTAAACACAACACTCTGCCTTCATGGCAAGTACTCTCCATTGCTCTCAATGCATAAGGTTACCTTAAGTGGCATGATGTTCGCATTGGAGCCATTCTTGTAAATCTCGTTCATTGTGCGTTGAAGAGCGACTGCTTGCTGAGTCAGGTATTTCAAGTACTCGGAGCTCTCTTTGGTCTTTTCATGGTGTTCTCCAAGCTAATCAGAAAAGGGGAAGGCAAAAAAAAAAAAAAAGGTACAACATTACAAATCAGAACAGGACTCAAACCAGGGTGCACTCCTAGTCTCTGCTAGCTCAACGTCTTCACAGAAACTCATCAGAAGTGGATTTCACCTGCCTTGGCATTCAAAAAACAAACAAACAAAAATTCCTCTAGGAGCCTTTTATCAACATTACACATTTCCATCAAGTAGGAGCACGTTCACAGGGTGAGCGGCATTCCCTCCGCCAGGCTGTGCTTTCAGCCAGTGGGGTGGCGCTGAATCACCGTGTACAACTGCAGACGTGCTCAGACAGAGCCCGGGCTGATGCAGAAGTTTCACTGTGCATCACCAAGGGCTGCGCGCGGCAGAAAGTATTGCCCACGAAACAGCTCAACTACCAAACTAGTTTGGATCTGGTATTTAAAAGACAGGTGGTGTAAAAAGTGGAAAGAAGAGCCCCAGCTCTTTCAGTGGCCGGCCAGAACGGCGGCCGTGCCACCAACAGAAGTTTCTGTCCAGCGACAGGGTACAGCAAGAACAAACTTGCAGGAAGGCTTCTCAAAGATTTTTGGTGTAAAATCAGTCAGTTACTGTACAGGGCAGCAACTCCACCCCGTCCCAAGAACGGAGATTCCCCAGTGCCTGCTCAGAGCCGTCTGTGAGAGGCCTCCCCGAGGTCCACGGTGCGGCACTGTTTTGCAGTGGTACTGCTCGTTTCTGGCAAGAGAGTGACATGACACAAGTTGGCAGCACGCACACTCGTTACCTGGTTTTTGTAGATGGTGTAACCTTCCTTCTCATGCTGCAGAGCTGACCGGAATTCTGCTTTGCTCTCGTACACTCGGGCTACCAAGTGGTGGCTGAGGGAGGGAAAAGGGTTTAGAGGTACTTTAATGAAGAAACATTTCTGCACCACAGTGAGCGTGACTTCAACTTAACCATGTTTAGGCTAGAAGTCTTAAAACAGTGTCAAAAGAGGCAGATACTGGACTCCAAATACAGCACCCTGGTAGGTACTTCTCCCCACCCCGTTTGGGGATGAATGTACTACACTGATTTGGGCTGGATTTTTGTTGAAGTGTTGAGAAGTGACCTACAGAAGTAAAAAAAACGGGGATTTTTCCTCCTGCACCCAGGAAAGCTGAAGGCCACAGTGGTGAAGCGAATAGAGGCAGCACATCCACAGGAACATCTCGGGGCTAGATTTGTTAACTGGAGAAGAAGGAAGCAGCCGTAAGCCCTTACCCTTCAAAAGGGTCTTTTTGTTTCTTAGAAAGCAAAAAGGTGTGAATTACTTCATTATTCACAGCCAAAAATAAAATCTTCTGGCACAGAAACAACCAGCAAAACTGTGGCAGAGCTGGGGCCCAGGTCACCTGGGCTCTCTCCAGTTGGGAGAGCTGACTTGGCTTGGACTTTACTCCCTTGGCGTTTCTGGAATGAAAAAGATTTCTGGTTTTGGCAGTATTACTCTGTGGGAGGTGATGAATCTCATCAAGCATCCCAGCGCTACTAAGGGAAGGCAAGATGCTTTCTGCAGAAGGCATATCCATCAACTGCTGGAAAACAAAACAGACTCTTGTGGGCGCTTAATAAGATTTATTTTCACCCTGATGAAGAACAGATGGGTTGCAATGTGGTAGTAGTAATTAGGAGCGGGCCACTGCTTGGTTGATAGTGAACCAGTTTTGCACTCAAGGACGATGCATACAGCAGTGAGGAGCAGTGGGTATCCAGAGCAGATCCTAAAGGTGCCGACCACTCATAGCTCCCTTGGAAACACAAGGAAGCCGCTCAGTATTTTATTCAAATACAAGGCTTTATGGTAAAGGACAAAAGCAAATTACATGCTTCTCAAAGATAGCTCCCTGAGGGCTGAAACAATTAAACACAAGTGTTTACGTATCATCCCAGTCTCCCAGTATAATTACACTAGCCTCGCTCTCCAACCTTCACTTGCCACATGCGTTTTGCTACTGAGAGTCCACAAAGACCAGGGTCATCTTGACAGATTTTTGGGGAAATCAGCATTACGCCAGATCCCACAAATTAACTTTAAGAACAAGGGATGTCTGTCTTTTGAGATCAAACTTGGATGCTGCACCGTGACCTTGACTCAGGCTGCCCCACAGTCCTGAGGAGTCTGACAGCTGGGATGAGACCTAATCTCTAATTTAACAGGATACAGCTGGACACAGCTGGACCAGATCCCTCCCTTGTGAGCACACGGTGAATGTACTCGCTCTCTTGAACGGTACGGTGGCCCAGCCCAGCGCTCCACCCTGCCTCACCTTAGTGCAACTTTCAAAGACTTGGAGCCGTGATACTTGGAGCTGATGGCCAGCGCGTTCTCCAGGAACCGGAGGGATAGGTCATACTCCATCACCCCGTGGAGCACCAAGCCGATGTTGTTCTGCACAAAGAAGTCAAGCAGACGTTCAGAAAGGCAAATTCAAACTACGCATTTACTGCCTTGTAAATACCAAGACCACACAGGTATTTCACTGTTGAACAGGCTGTAGCAGCCACAAGTCCCCAGCGGATCTCTCTACGGCATGTAACACATGCCAGGAGAGCATTCTCCCCCTTGGGAGCTCAGTCCAAACAAGCCAGACAAAAGAGAGATAAGGAACTCTCTCCATTTTATGGAAGGGCAACAAGAACAGGCTAAATTAAGGAATTTGCCCAAGGATTACAGGCTCTTGAACCCGCATCTCCAGCGTCCCAGTGCAGAGCTCCAGCCACAGACGGCTGACCCTCCCAGCTAAAATGTCAAACTTCTTTTTCCCCTCCTCCTAACAGTACTAACTGGTAGTAACCCAGGGAGGAAAAGGCACTGCCTAAATGTTTATTTTAAACAGCCAGCACTGTGGGCACTGTAAAGGCCAAGAGGTTTCTTAGAGATTAGAAACTTGAAGAGTCTAAAAGATTACTTACATCTAAGAGTGCCATTTCTGGGTGATCCTCCCCAAATACCAACAGCATGAGGTAGCGTGCACGGTACAGTAAGTTCAGCGCTGTAGAGAGCTGGCTGTTTGCAAAGCAGTAAAGAGCAAGGTGCATCTGTAACAAAAGAAGTAATCCAGCATTAACTGCTTTACAGAGTGGTAAGTAAAAACCAACTAATCTCTCCTTTCTACTCCTTTCCTCAGCTGCACACAAATAAAAGGTCATCCTTTATGGTTAAGAAGGATTAACCACTCAGATAAGTCCAAGTCTGCTGGTTGGTTTACAGCTCCCCTGAGGTATCACGTAAGACACAGTACCGAGGAAGTTGTTGAAGTGTTTCATTTTAGTTTCTCTTATGCACCTCAAGGAATATTTCAAAATTGACCTGTATGCATATGATCCTCTGATTGCACTTTTTTTGGGGGGGAGGGGGGTTTCTTACTCTTTTTGTTTTTTACAGAAGCCCAGGGCAAAAAGCAGCAGAATTAATGATTATAAATAAACATTCAGCAGACAAACCCCCAAAATTCTAAATTAAGTAGGACAAATACTGACCACACATACTTAGGTGTTGGGTTTACAAAATGGTAAGATACAAAACTGATGATGGAAGTGGAGGATTCTGGGAAGAACACTGCAGAAAGAAGAACTGCAACTGTCTTCTGGCTGCAGACACGAATTAGGGCTCACAAACTCCAGGTGGACACAGGAGGTGCTGCTTCTCCCCCAGCACCCTGTACTTACGTATTCTTGAATCGTGTTGGGATGTTCAATACCCAGGACCCTCTCGCTCATTAGCACCGCTTTCTGCTGATTACTTAAGGCCTAAACAGAACAGAAGACCCAAGAGCAAGTCACACAGTGCCGCGCACTTGAGCAAGCAAGCATGGGGAAGGAATGAGAGGACTAAACAGACCCTATCCGAGCCCTTCTCACCTCTGAATAATCTCCCATGATATAGTTGAGACGAGCTAGCAGCCTCAGGCAGGCACAGATTTCTACATGCATAGCACCATACACATTGTTGAACAAGTTTAAGGCTTCATTGATGAGCTCACAGCCCTCCTTCAAGAAACCTGAAAAAAGTTATATTCATGTAAGCACATATGTTAAATAAGCCCTAATAGTACCAGAGAAGTGCGCTGCCTGCGAAGTGAGAACAGCAGTGGGACACGCAGCCACAGCTCACTGCTTTGTGCAAGGACTAAAACCTCAGAGAAGGAAACCAGTGCCCTGCACCCACCCTTGTTCATCGTTGGTAACGTTAAAGCAGGTGGTTCAGATGGTCTTGGAGACCATGATTCTCTACCAAAACCAGGTGGGTGGGAGTACGCTGGCAGAAGGCAGCGGGCCATGCCACACATACCCCGCTCTTCCTTTTACCAGCAGCTGCCTCAGGAGGCAGAGGCGTGTTGGGTCTGTACCTTGCTGAACCTTTGCTTGCCCGCTCTGGAAGAAGTGGAAAGCATCTGAGGCTTTGGGGTTTACGTGCTTCACTACAGGGAAGATGTTGAGAATATCCTCTTCCGTGAAGGTGGGCTTGTGCCTGTTGTCAAAGTTGTACTCTTTGAGCAGTATCTAGAGGAACCAAAAAGAGCGGAGGTCACAGTCACCACTTTCATCCGTACTTGGCAAGAAAAGAGGGGAAAATGAGCCTTAAATTCTGCATGTGGATTCACAGTCAAAACGTCCCCAGTGTCACTACCTCGGGACAGAATTTTGAAAGATGGTGACACGTAGGTGTGCCAAGGCATGGTCACACCAGTACTTGAAGCCCTGATGGGGGAACCCCGTCCAGCCAAACTCCCGTGCCCCAGAGAGGAGTGAGAAGGCAGCGCTGTGGGGGAGGAAACCCCCTGGCTCTGCAAGGACAACCCCAAAGTCCCGCTCTGCTCAGCCAGGAGCTGCTTCTCTCTGGACGGGGAGTATACGTGTGCATGAACCTAAGGTGTGAGTTTGGTTTGTCCGACAGAGCAAGCTCCAGGAACTGTATTCAGGCTGGCTGCTCTTCCAAAGGAGGCGCACAGCAAAGTTTACCCTAAAAGGGAACTGGATTAGAAAATCTCTTTCATCGGGGCTGGAACCTGCATTCCAACACGAACACCACGAAGACCTTTAGGGGCTCGCATTGTCTGTCTGAACTGCTGTCCCCTGCAAAGCAGTGTGCACTTACTCTTCATCTTTCTCAGTCTAGAACATGATGGGGAAGGGAGGGAAGACGCGGATCTTACTTGGACTCCAGTTTTGAGGGAGATTTCCCGAAGCAGGGTGATTTTCTGCAGATTATACACTTCAGCTGCTTGGTCAGCATTCTCACTGCAAAAAGCACACAGGAGCTTCAGCTCTCAGGTTAAGATTCTGCCCAAGGCCATCCCCCCGCTGCGGTGTATCAGGAGCACGGTCCCCTGTACAGCTGGGTGCTAACCGAAACTACTGACTGACGTGACACCGCTTGCTAACGGTCTGTTACAGCTCACAGAGGTGCACAACAGTACTTTTTACTGAAATCCTATGTGTGTTCTCTTCAAAGCTCACTGCAGAGCTCAGGTGAGAATCTGAATGCCTTCAGCTCTTGGTAAAGCGCAAACTGTCCCCGACACGAAGGGATGAGCACTGATTTAGCCAGCTAGTCACAGCTTTTCTCTTGGGTCACTTTGCTTGTACTTCCAGTTTAACACTCACTATCTGCCCCCTCCACCAGCCTTATTCACCAGTTCCGTTTCAGCTACAGGAGAAGCTGTCCTTGTTTTTGGAACATACGCTCCCTTTAGCCTAAATCGTTGTCTATATAAACAAATATCTTTTGACCACACT
Source organism: Ibidorhyncha struthersii (assembly GCA_013398815.1). Lineage (NCBI taxonomy): Eukaryota > Metazoa > Chordata > Aves > Charadriiformes > Charadriidae > Ibidorhyncha > Ibidorhyncha struthersii. The sequence continues at coordinate 29,931 of VZSZ01011118.1, read as the reverse complement.
CCTTCAGCTTCTTGCCTTCTGCTCCCCTCGGCACCACTAAAGAGGTTTCCCTTCCTGCTCTGGTTTTCCTACCTGCCTTTGCTTCATAGGTTTAATCACATTTCAAGTTTCAGTTACACTTCCCCCTGCTGCTCTTTGCCTGATTTCTTTCCATTATAAGCCTGTAAAACTCCCTCAAGATTACAGATTTATATTCTAACAGAAAACAAGTCAAAAAGGCAGGTCCAATTAAAGAACAACAAGAGCTCCAGACATTTGGTGAGAGTCCAGGCACGAGCAAGGGTAATTCGCTTTGCTTACCATTCGAGACTAAAATCGAAGTAGTTCTTTGCTTCTGAACAAATATTCTTCCAAAGCTCCTGAGGGGTCATGCTGGCCCATGCAGTGTTATCAGCATTTCCAAGGTTCCTGTTTTTCCTTTTCTTATTCTTTTTCTTGGAGACCAGCTCATCAGCTGGAAGATGGGCAATGGGATTTGGAAAGGAGCTTAGAAAGCAATTGAGGAAGTGGCTGATGGCTGCTGATAAACCCGACAGCTCCACGCCCTACAGCGAGACACCAAAATCAGTCATGGAAGACACCTGCCATCACACAGGCACTACTCCGACCCTGAGTCTCACACAAATCCAGCCCTACCACAAACAGCAAAATCTTCCGGAAAAGGAAGAGGAAGGCAATATTTGCAAGTGGAAACAGCACAGACAGAATTATGGAGATAGAAGAGATAAGTATATGCCTACAGACACACACACAAATATATAGTTCCATTTTGGGGCTGCTACCTGGGACAGAGAAACTAGAGAGTGTAAAGACAATTTTGAAACTGGAATAAAGCCAGGTGTATTGCTATGCTACGTACGGACAGGTATAAGGATGCACTGGTGTTCATGCAATTAAAAACACTTCTTAGAAGGGCAAAAGCAACAGTGTTTAAGAGGAAAAGGTATTACAAGCTGTGATTTCACTTTTAAAAGCCTTCAACATAATGAGTGAGAATCTGGGCAAGAAAAGCATGAATGATTACTCTCTGGGAAAGCTATCTTCAAGTGGGAACTTGTTTTCCCTTACACACGGGCCTGTACCTATTTTAGTGCTAATGAGATTGTACTTCCCGTTGCTAGGCAACCCCTATGAACTGCCTGATGAGAGGAGAGACTCAAACAGTGCTCTGTTTGGGGGGAAAAAAGTCATTAGAGAGGACACACAAGACAAGACGTTAGACTGCAGGTCATACCTGGAGGTACGTCTTGAAGATGTGTTTAGCCGATCGAGTGATCAATTCACTGATTCCTATTTTCTACCCAAAGGAATAAAGAACAGAGATTAAAAGTCAGTCGGCAATAACAATGAAAAACACGCTTTGCTTTTGAAGTGGGCTTTTATCAAGATCCGCGGAAGACATTCTCCAGGCCTTACCCTGCAGCTCAGAACTGTTTGGCATGTGACAAGACTCCTGGTGGCTGGGAAGAGTCCCCTGCGCCCCCGTGCACAGGGACCACAGCCACCCCATGCGGCGCAGCTCAGCTCTAACAGCGCTTCCAGGAGCCACTGCAGCACTCGCCCTGCGCACGCTCACAGGCAGCTGCTCACACCTCCCAATCTGATCCAAAGCCCCAGTGGATCTTAGAGGCTTAAAAACCACATGGCTTAAAATCCAACTGTGTGTTACTGCTATTGCACTTGGGAATCCCTGAAGCACTTCTCCATCCCAAATGGCACTCAAAGCCCCGAACATTATGAAAGCCATTAGGAATTTAGGAGCAGAACTCCCCATCCGCCACTTACAGGTCCTTCTTCCTCCTCTGTTTGTGAAGCTGTTTATTTTTTTACATAGAGAAAACAAATGGCCAAGTTGGAATCTATACAGAGCAAATTATGTCAGTGGCAACTGGTTTTAATTGTCAGCCTGAAGTTAAACCTGATGCTTACGAAAATGTGATCCAGCTGAGCACGGCCAGGGGTCTTGGTGATGAAGTTGATCACTTTGCCTAGGTAACGCATGTTGATGCCCCTCTGGTGCATGGCCTCTGCTAAGGTAGCCCCATCCATCGGGAGCACTGTGTGATCCAGGCAGTCTTTGACCTGCAGGATATATGCAAACCAGTTACAGAGAGCAAACATGAAGGAAAGAATTTCCATTTTTTTAAAAATGAAATAAATAAATAAAAAGACCAAAAATAGAGTGCCCTGACAGAGAAGGCAGTTTCCAGGGATGACATTTAAGTTACAAGCACAGTGAGAACTGGCAAGCACAGAGCACTGAGCAGCCGGGTGCTCCCTGCCCTGGGCCATAGGCTCCCACCACTGGCAAAGCTGATAAATTCCACCTGTAGAGCTTCCTCAGGAGCTCTTGTCTGTGCCTCCTCTGCTCTGCCTCTGGGCTAGGACTGCTGCTCTGGGATGCAGCAGAAAGGAAACCCCGAGCAGCCGCAGCCTCGAGCCCCCGGCAGGGCTGTGAGCGGGAGCGGTGCTGTGCCAGCAGCAGGAGGGAGAGCAGTTTCTGCAGCGCTGATGGGGTGGCTGCGAGGGCACGGGGGGCAGCACCGCTCTTCCCCTACTGCCGGTAGCACACACCTCTTACCTGGTGTTTGGGGTCACCCCGAAGGCCCACAGTGACCCCGAGCAAGGCTCTTTCGGTGGGTAGTGTGCTGTAATACCAGAGACCACCACGCTATGCGGGCAAGGGGAACACTTGCAGCAGAGAGCCCAAAGCAGTTTGCGCAAGCTCCTCGCCACTTGTACCGTTTTTACTCTTATGTCTCGGTGGAGAACGAGATGCACTCCCAATCAGCACCAGGAACTGAGGTGCGGAGAGATCAAGAGTCATGCTAAAACAGCTCAGGCTTCATCCAGTTCCCTGTGCAAAACAAGCAGAGGCAAAGGCCCCGCGGAGCAGCACTGAGGATTGTAACCAAGCACTGAGCACGCAGTGTCTCCAGTGGCCCAAAGAGACCGGTGGGGACAGTGACAGCGTTCAGCACAGTTCAGCACACGGCTTCCAGCAGTTTGCCGGAGGCCACGCAGGAACTCAGTAGCAGAGCAGGGACTCGGAGGACTGTGGCTCAGGCAATGAGAACCGCTTTCCCTTTGGCACAGTTTATTTAACGAATGCTTGTGGAACTAGCAGCCTAACCCTCCTTTAAGGGCCTCGCAGTCACTAACTAAAACCATTTCCAATTAAAAGACTACATGGAGTTGTGTACACTGAGCTGATAAGGGGAAATGGCACTTGCATTTTAAGTTGTGTTGAGTGCTGATAAAGAGTCACTTAATTCACATCATGGAGTAACACCAGTTACTCTCCGATTCACAGGGTATGGGAGGACTGCCTGCTTACAGCAGCTGACCTGTAACTTGCCCTCACACATTTATGTAGCATTTTGGGTTTATATACTAGTGTATCAACTATTTTGTAAACCAACAGTCACCAAGCCCTTTTCTGATTCACTCCCCCTCCTTTTTTTTTTTTTTCTTATTTAAAGGCTGAATAGCTGGTCTTAAAGGTTATGCTGACTAGAAAAATAGTGGATTCATTGTTCAGAAGAAACTTTCCTGCAAGGAAGATCCCCTCCTACATAAGACCAACAACTCCTGAACCCCTTGGAGTGCAGATCATCAATTCTACCCTCCCAGTCACTGTGCCTGCTGTAACGTACACATTAACAGTCCATTTAGAGAGCATCTCGAGAAGGGAAAAGCTGGTATTTCTTATCTAGCCAGGTGCATGGGTAAGCATCCAAAATGCTTAGGACTTACAGAGAGAGTTTTTACAGCAGATATTAGCAAGAACAATTTCCCACTTCACTCCAAATTATTAATCACCAATTGAGTCACAATCAGGGTCAAGTAATACAATAAGTTGTGCAGAACGCCCAGGGCTAGGGAGGATGACTTACGTGGTCTTTATTGTCCCAAACTCTTAGCAATGGCTGTTAATTACTAGTGCCAAAACCTCATTGTTGGATTGAGGTGGGAAAATTGTGCCATGATGCAAGACGGAAAACAGAAACCCCCTTTTGTGCTTGCACCAGAGATGCTTGCACTGTTCACCGCACTTCACCACAGCTGCCAGAACTCGGCTGCCAGCAGGAGAACTCAACATTTGTTTGGGACGCGAAGTTGGCGTGCCGCCGCGTCAGTGCTTGCTCAGAGCGGCCAGGCTTGAGGCAAGCTTTCAGAGGGGACATTACTGCTGGTCCTCAGTTCCTTACCAAACCTGGGATCTGGCACGACAGCAAGAATGCAGCAGCATCCTTCAGCAACTGCTTCTGATCCTGCACCTCCTCTTTGCTAGACTCGGGAAAACGAACACCTAGGAGAGGAAAAAGAGAAAAACATAACACATCAACTCAAAGAAGAGACAAGTAATATACAGAAATATATAGTAAGAGCAAGTAAGAAGTTAAAGTGACTGTCTCCCTGGAATTAAAGATGCTTCTTAAAAAACTCATCTACTCTACAACGTTTCAATGGAAAGGACATTTGCTGCTCTGCTTGGTTAGGAGTTGTGCTGCTCTTGGCCACTCACATTCATTCTTAATGCAGCTTTTAAAAGCCCAAATTCTGCTCTTTATCTGGTCCATTCTACCTATTGCAAAGTGCTGTGTACACTTCCAGTGCGAAAGAGTCAACTGGCTAGACTGGAGTGAGAACACTTCAGTAGATGGACCAGCAAATGCTGCAAGCGCTAGAAACTCAGAGCCTTTTGCTTTTGCACACCAAAATTAAAATAAGGCTTTAAGTTCTAGCTGCTTAAGTTGGTGCCAAAGCACTAATCCTTACCAGCCTTAGAAGATGCTTGGGCGTTTCAAAACACATGCTCCTTCTGACACATTTGTTCCGGGCTAAATTCAACTATATGGCCATTCCCCTGCAATTTGCACGCATACAGCCTGGGCATTCATCCCCATAAACCCCCTGGCAGCGTCTTCTGTATTTCCAAATTAAAAAAAAAAAAAAAATACAGATTCCAGCCACGGAAAGCTCCATACAATGCCTGCGACTGATGCATGCATTTGCAAGGGCACTGTGACCTGCTTACCATAATGTTACTAAAACAAACCCTGCCCTTCCCTGACGATGCAACATCAGTCGTTCAACTACAACTGCTGTTTTTTGTGTAAACTACTACATTAGGATCGAATTTATTTTTTCCCCCTCCCTCTGCTTCTTTTCATGTGGTCTAGCAGCTGGGATGCTGGAGATTCACAGGAAGATTCTTGGCAGCAATCTGCAGACCTCCCCCGAGCGCGGCAGTGGGAGAGAGCTTACTGCCTGCATTTGGTAGCTTGAGCATTGCAATCAATTACACTTCTTTCTCTTTTCTGTATCTTTGTGCTTCACGGAGAATCCTGAACCATGCCCAGCTAGCCAAAAGCCAGCAATATTCTTAGCTACAGAAAACAATTTTTTTTGTCTGTAGCTGGCTGGACACAACAATCCTCTGAAGGAAGGCTAAAACCATCTCTTTGTACACGTACCTGGTGAGAAAATATCTGGGTTAAACCGAATGTCAAATGATGTGTCACTAATGGAGCCTACAGCCTTGCAAGCATTTCGAATCACTTCTCTGCTTTTGGGATCCACTGGAGCAGGAAGAAAAATAGAATACAACTGAATGTAGATTTCAGAAAATGACAGGCCTAGCTATTAAATTAATAGAAAAGTTATGTTACTAGAAGCAGCAACAATGGCACATTCTGCAGAAATCCATTATAAAAACAATCAATTGTAAGACATTTGGAAAGGAAGGTGGCTGCAAAACGTGACGTCTGAACAAGAGGATGTAAGATGACCCAGAAACCCATCAACTCCCACCCCCCAACCACAGATACTCATTAATCCAAATTCCCAGAGGTGTCTGTGCATTGCACGCGTCGAGCCCTGCCACAGCCCGCTCCCCTCCACCTGCACTAAGGCTCTGGCAGCCCTGGCCCCGGTAGCCAGCTTGCTGGCCAGGCTCTGGCTCCTGCAGCAGAGCTGGTGGGATTGCTGCAGTCAGAGACACTTGCCCATCGACCCGACCGCCCCCAGGGTGACTAATCCATTAGTGTGTGAACAGCTCTATGCAAAGAGCCAAGACAACCCTGCCAGACTGACAGACGCAGTCAGCGCTTGTCCTGTTTAACGACAAACAATCACCCTGACCACCCCCAGCCTGGCACAGCTCCTGCCAGTGGCACAGCCCACCAGCTAGGGCAGGAGGCCTGGGCCGCTTCTGGTGCTGAGGATGAAATACCTGTTCCATCATCAGATGCAATGGTCTCAGCAAGCTCTTTCACCTGATCAAGTCCAGTCACGTTATCGTCTATTTTACCATCCTCTGACTCAGACTTCTCGCTGTCTGCAGTACCGTTCTCTGGAGAGGCACCATTTTCCAGCGCACCTGAGCTCTCCTGCTTGTTGGCTTTCTGCTGCATCAGCTGCAGTGCGGCCAGCTTCATGAATAAGAGATACCTACAGTAAAGGAAAGGAGGAATTCAGCACAGCAGGAGAGTCCAAGAGGATCACCACTGCTCTGTGAGGAAAAACCTCACAAAGTCAGCATTATAGACCATAGAGTTTCCCTGTGGAAAGACAAGATGTACACCCTCTTCGCACGAGCTTTCCAAAATCATGTGATTTTGGAGTGCACATTAGTTTATCAGAAGAGGCAAAAAAAAAAAAAAGGTGGGTTTTCATTACCCATCACAATGGGAAACTAATCTCCTTGCAGTGGTTACAAATTGCCTTCCACATGCAGCATCAGCAGAGAGCTTGGGGAGACTCACTGCCAGATGCGCAGGGCTAGTCAAACACAAACCAGCAGCCACTTTGCCGGGAGACCTTAGCAGAGAGGCGTCTGCTAGCCAAGGAGGAGCAGCAGCACCCTACGGCCACGGTCCTCCAGGCCGCTGGTCTGGAAGCTCTCCCAGGGAGCAGCAAAGCCTGCCTGCAGGCACGTGGCAGAACTGGGAAGGGCGCTGGCTGCAGAACTGGTTGCTCAGCGGGCAGAGCTCCTCTGTCAGCAACTGGAGGGCTCGTCTTCCCAGCAAGTGAAGCGCAGCCTCTGACCATCTGTGATAGCAGAGCACCTGTAGCCCTTCACATGGGAAGCAGGAGTGTTAACATCACCAGCACCACAGGGCCGCACCACACGACTTTGACTTGTCCTCCTCCCAGAGCTCCCACTTCCTCGCCTGCACTGAGCAAGCCCAAACGCCAACATATCCCACCACAAAAGTGTCTACAGCAGTTCCCATAGGTAACTTTTTTTCAGCCACTAGGAAAAAACAGGAGTATTCAAGACATGTGGAGAGCCTTAAAAAGAAGCATAAAGCCTTCCCATTCCCTAGCCATCAGGTGCCCAGGGTATCTGGAAGGAAAGTACTTCTAAATGTTTGGATAGGAAACAACAAACACATATCTGGAGACTAAAACGCAAACCACCTCTTTCCCTGGCTCCCTGTAACCCTGTCAGAATCCCTACTGTTTTCACCTTGCATTAATTAAGTTTCTACAATTGCACCTGCACAACCAAGCAATAGGGAAGTTAACTGCCCACTGCTGTGATGTCCCCGGGACAATGCAGCACGGTCCTGACTCAGACCATTACCAGTTGCAGGTGGAGGAAGGGAGGAGCTCAGCTCACCTGTGTTCTACAAAGGCATCGACAAGCTCTTGCCGGAGACAGCAAAGCTTGTGTCTGTGCTGCTTGGGGAACCCCATTTTCTTACATTCCTCGGGCATCTCCTCCCCTTCAACAGGCAGGAAGTTTAGATCTGGAGGGAAAGTGCGGAGCAGGTCCAGTATGTAGTGACGCCCGTCGTTGCCAATAATGCCTTTGCACTCCACGGAGGAGCACAGCTCCACCTCCTCGTTCTTGTCATTGAGGACTTTGTGCTTCTGGATCTTAAGCGGCCTGCTGGTCTTCTCCAGCAGCTCCAGGTACTTGGGGTGCGAGACAACTGTCTTGCCAAAGTCTATTGACCCATAGATGACGCTCTGTTCCTGCTCCCGTTCCAAGATGCCAGGAATAATAGACTGAGCTGTCACCCTGTAACCTCTGTAATCCACCACTACAGTCCCCAGCGTGTACAGCCCTTCTACATCCACAGCATTATAGGTCCGCACACCATTGAGATCGTTGGTAGGAGCTACATAAGCAGCAACATCTCCGCCAAAGTCCTTGTAGTGGTCACGGACGTCAAAGCCCAGGCTGAAGAAAATGTTGTTCCAGATGAACATCTGCATCTTGGTCTCTTCACTGGGGTTGATGGCCATGACATTGCCATCAATGACAGCCATAGCACCTCTTGTTGCTGCTGCAGTGAAGTCGCTGTGAACCTGGCGGTAGGTGGAGAGAGAGCTGGGTAAGGAAGGGCTCCCACCCTCCCAGCACCTTGTTCTCAAAGCTCCCCGCAAATTTCTCCTTCGCTCCTCTCCTCCTGATAGCCTTCCAGCAGGCAGGCAGGTCAGCTGGCTTTTACTTTTGCGAGCCTGGCTAGTGGCTTGGATACAAGCTCCAGGAGCCAGAACATTAGGGATCAGCACGGCTCAGCCTCATTAGCTCTGTGCAGAGGACAGCTTAGGTACATGTCCCCTCTCTCCCTGTTCCTCCCACCCACTCGAAGGAGGACTGGATCAGACACAACAGCATAGGACTGAGAAGCGGCTGCCTCGGGGTCAGCATGGAGACACGGGGTCAAGGAGCGCAATTCCTCCCCGTGGGACTGGGAGCGGAGAGCAAGAGAGAACAAGACCCCACAAGACCCCTTAGTGTACAAACAGGGATCCTCCTCTCGCAGTTTTTAAAGGGTAGCCCAGGTGAAGTGTCCAGATGTGATATGCGCAGCAGAGAAGGGGCTGTGTGAGCAGTTGTCTGCACACAGCCCAAAGTTACCTTGAAAATGGCTCGTTCTCTCAGCAGCCTCTCGGGCAGGTTCTTGCGCGGCAGCTCTCGCGTGGTCTGCAGCTCCTCGTTCCAGTCTCTGGTCTGAAAGAGTCAAAGCCTTGTGGGAAGCAATGCATTGCGTAGGAAGGGGCTGGCAAGTCAGTGTTTCTGTTTTATGAGGTGTTTTGGGAGAGAAGGAAGGGGAAGCGGCAAGAATTCAGGCTGCCACGGAGTTCAGAGGAAGTGAATTAGCAGCAGGAATGAACATTCCTCGTGAGTGGACTTTATTCAACAGCAGTTTGGGATAGATCTTAGATTAGCGCAGCTTATGCAGTGCAGTTTAACCAAAATAGCAGCTTGCTAGCTCTGGAGGGGCACGGTGCAGGTTTCATTAGCCAGCACACTGCCATGTGGTCACACCGCAGGCAGACAGCCGCCCCCGGGCAGACGGTACAGCCCTGCACCGCTCACGGCCTGCAAGATTTTATGCTACAAAGCTGCAACTGAAACATTTAGAATAGTTTGCTCACAGGCACAAGAGCTGTTCCAGGCCTGACTAGCACAGAGGAGTGCTCTGCCTTCTGTGCAGTGGCGCTTGTCGGAGCGGTGACATGGGATTTATAAACACCTGAGCAGAAGTTGCTCCTCTCAGACCTTTACATGCTCAGGGAGTTGCAGCCTGAGCAGCACAGCCCCTATAGTCAAGGACACTGTCAAGAACAGGGACTCCTGCAAGTTTTCCCTTGATGAGCAAAACCCTTCCATAAATACCAGAGGTCTGCTTGTTAAAAGTCAAACGGTTCCCAGCACAGCCGGCAGCAAAACTCTTGCCAGCGTTCTCAGGCAAAGCCAGACCAATACCTGTCCAGGTATGTGCTCTTCATAGCCCAGTCTAGAAGTATAAGCATCTTCTGCCCGGACACAGTCCATGGCATGTTCTGCTTGCGGAGCCGTCCAGCTGTACACTTGGAAAGGAGTGGCTATCCTTTCAAAAGGGTGTCTCTGAACCCTGGTTTGGGAGCGAAAACAATTAGACATTATCCAAGGGAAGATTTCTTTCTATTCTAAGAGAATTTTCCCTCTGCTGCAACACCAGTTTCTGACACACAACAGAACAAGAGCAGGCCTCACGAGCACACAGAGCACTTTCATTTAACAAGCACTATATCCCACGGTGACTAATTGGCACGGGCAGCGTCTCTCAACAGCAGTCTGCAGAATTACTGGGCTCTCCCCATCGCCTTTTCCCCAGTTTTATCCTCGGTTGTATCTCCAGAGATCACCATCACCCTCTGCATTCGGAGGGGGAGGATGCCCGCTCCCAGCTAGCCACCTCTCAGACTGGCTCTCGGCTTTCACACCAGCCCATATGGGTTGCACTACAGAACCAGCCTACAGCACACATCCACTAATGAAGTGAAAAAGCAAGCGTCACCGAACGGCCTCTTGTGTAATCTGTCTGCTCTCAGCGGGTGCTGGAGTCTCATCTGTATTTACTTCTGGCCCAAGAAGCCACACAGTATAATCATTTTTAAATGGCCAGATAGTCACAGTGGTGGCTGGAGGCTAATTCCCAGCCCTTGTCTCGTGTCGCTTTCATCTTCTTAATGAGAGCAGAAGCAGAGCTCCTGAAAGCCACACAATGTGCCTGTCGATTTGCACCCTGCTGAGCACAGGCATTAAGTGGACTCTAAAGAATGACAGGCGTTTGCACAGGACCCACTGTCCTGGAGCAGGATAAATGGTCCCTGCAGCAAGGACAGGAGAATAAAACAATACATTATTGTTTGGGGCGTTTTATTACTATTATAGGAGTTAGAGGAAATTAAGAGCAAATGAACATGCATGGACATGTTTAAAATAATTATTCTCTCTCCACTGTAAGCCTATGCAAAGCCCTCCTGTGTTACTTTCCCTAGTATTTTACGCTTCAGTCCCTTTTTTGGATTCAGGGGAGAAGTACCTACTGACCAGGCTATCAGCCCAGTCCATGCTGCAGCACGTGGCCGTGCTTCACGTGAACTCTGCTGCCTGGCTAGCTGGGAAGTCATCAAGTCTCCCACGAGGCATGTAGCCAAGCTGCAGACTCAGTGGGGGGAGCCACATCTCAGGAGCTGGTCAACACATCAGCAGTTTCCCTTGTATGAACACTTGTATGCACAAATATCTCTGGGCTTTCCCTCCCACTGCGCAAGCTGCCCCACATGTTCCGTTTCTCAGTAGGGAGAGAGCGTGCTGAACTCCAGGTAAGCCCCACAGCTGATACTGCCCTAGCAATGGAAAGCTGTCATGCCCCCACCCTTTCCTTTAGGCAGAACCAAAATCTGTAAATCTACACGCTGTGAGCAAGAGTCATCTGGGAGCTACAGCCAAGAGAAACCATCCAGCGGATAAGGATCAGGGCTCCGGGCTTCCACTGGCCTCTGTTACTGTCACGCTGAACAACAGCGGACAAGTCACATCAGCTCTGACAGCTCCATGTTTTGAGCAAGGGAAAGCCAGCTACATCAGGGTGCTGCCATGACATTTGGTCAGGCGGTTTGTGGTCCTTGCTGCATAGACTCGCGTGTCCCAACCACCCCACCGCTATGTGGGCTCAGAGAAAGCAGGCACTGCAACCCTTGCTGCATCAGAGGAGCATCCAGTTCCCACAGAACCAGCCACATAGCTGAGCCTCACCACGCAACTTCACAACAGACTACTCAAGGCAACAAGAGAGGAAAAAGTACTGCTACCGTTTCTTCTGCAGAGCAGAAAAGTTTTTTTTGAAGGTAGGGCTGATCTGGTTAAGTAGTTCCACCAAGGAATGACTGAGAAAACTGGGGTTTGCAGGTTTGGGATTGAAGTTGTACGCAGTAGACCTGCAAGAGAAAAAAGAAACAACATCACAAGCTGTTGTCATACCCAAGACTTCCCACACCCTAGGAAAACAGTACACAAACGAGAGCTTTCTGTATACTCACTGCACGACCCGCCTGCTTGCCTTGCTAGCAAAATGGAGACGACGTGGCCCACAGGCAGATGGGCTGCACGGGCCCTCTCCTGTCTCTCCACAGGAGATACAGCGAGTAACCCGCTACCTGGGCCCCAACAGACTGCACGGCACATTTGATTTAGACCTTCAGCCACCACCAGGCTCAAGAAAGGCTTATTTTTTTTTATAGCTGTGAAGGACTGATTTCACAGAGCTTCCCAAACACACCAAGAGGACCGTTGCTTAGAGAACCCAACGGTAACGGCACCAGCTACACCACAGTGGGTGCCCTCTCAAGATACCTCGTCTCCCGCCTGGAAGGCTGAGCACCAGACCTGCCAGGAGCACACCCACAGCTCCCTCACTCCCGGTCACATTTTGCCAAACTCAAAAAGGCCGCTTGTTTCATGTTCATTGTGCCACTTGGTCTCCTGGGTCCTGCACTCAGATGTGTACCTTTAGACTCATTACTTTTAACACTTATTTTTACAGATCTGGGGGGAAACAATGGACTACAAATTATTTATTTCATGAGCCAGTTGAACACCAAGCACTTCCACTTCATAATGAGACAGAAGGTGGAAATGTGCTTGAACTTTATCTTCTATATTTTAAGCTCTCCCTCTCTTCAGGCAGCTTCATTCTCTTTCTGTGAATTATAACCCTGTATTTCAAACATGCAGGGATGGTTGCCCAGGCAATTATCTGGACTGCAAGATCAAGGCCACGCAGAGATGGTTCTGAACTGATGGTTGCTCAGGTACAGCAGGGTTTGCTGCTCTGATGTTCTCTCCTGTCCACCCTCAACTCAACAGGTCTCTGTTAGAGGCTACTGGGCTGGATGGACCCTGCACCTCCCTCACAGCCCCCTCGCGCAGGCACCAGCACAGCGCGGCCACTTCAGCAGTCTCACAGGCACTATGGCAAAAAAAAATAATCTAGTCAAATCTGTGCCCAGCTTCAGAAGTTCTGACAGGCTGTGCTTTTGCTTTAGGGCAAAATGAGATAGTTGTAATGGTCAGGAAGGAATTCCCTCCCAACTCAAAATGCTCTAATTAGCTGATGACATTACGGGATGTTTAAACTTTCCCTAAAGCATCAGGCATTTATCCACTGTGAAGAAATGGTACCAGGCATAACTGAACAGCCCAATCCAGTATAGCAACTCCTACAAACACATGTAAGCAGTGAATTAAAATAAGCTATTTTCCACACACACACACACAAAAAAGGCAGCAGCAATTGTTTGTTTGTGGTTTTTTTTTTCCCCCAGTTGGCTATCGCAAGCTCCCTGCTGCAAGGCAGGACAGGAGGAATTGTAGTTACTCACTGATTCAAGTAAAATCCTCGAGTGGATGCAGTGATACTGACGTGCCGATCCTCCACCGTGATGACGTACAAATACATGAGGTCCCCATGCATTTTCCGGTTACCAGGTGGAGGGTTCCAACCACTCATCGTCAATACCTTTAGGCACTGCAAAGGCTACAGAAGAACACAACAGAAGCAACTCCTGTCAGCAGGAATTAATTGCCTTGAGTTACAGAGCCATTCCATGTAAATACCAGATTCCTGACGCCCTCACTTGGCTCCAGAAACAGAGATCACAAAAAAGACTGGTCTCAAGAGCGTAGCCTTCCTTGAGCCGTTTGCAGTCCACTAATTTGCCTCAGTTTGCTGCCTTTCACACCGTAAGACACAGGTAAAAACAGACACCCTGGGCCTTTGGGCTGCACAAGGCATGGATTTCTTGCTGTACTGGTTTTCAAATGGCAGCTTCTAAACCGGAATCCAAGTGGGAGGGTATGGGAAAGCTAAGGGTAATTTGTAGTGATCTGCGGATCCTGTCTCCAGGACTTTGCAGAGAAATGCTGTTCTCCCTTCCCTGCCACCCCTCCCAACAATACTGGCCAATTTACACTCTGCAGATGTCCAGACACGATGTCCAGGGTTTTGCACACAAACTCTTGGACTTTATTCTTTTGGCTAAGCAGTGCCGTTCCAGCACTCATTAAGCATCAAGCAGAGCAAATCCCAAAGTCCACTGCAGGGCGGCTTTCAATCCCTGAACACTGGTTTGCTGCAAGGAATGTGCCGATAGCTGTTTTAATGACATAGGAGAACTCTACCTTCCAGTCTCTGTTCTGGGGCTGAAGGGCACACAGGGGTCTCTCTTTGCTACCTGGCAGGATATGTTCGGGAGGGGTGCAGTCAATTTGTTCCATTTCAGTACCTTTCTTCTTCCGTTTTCCGCTGTCTAGAATGGACAGAGATAGAACATCAGTGCTGAAAAATGCAGTAATCATTCAAGGAGGAATGCAGAAGTGCTCCGAGTGTTTCTCTGCACTCCTGAATGACATGGGACAGCTGACTATTACGGTATGTTTTAACGAAGCAAGGAGTCAGAGGAATGAAAACACTGACCACACCAGAGAAGCCTTTTTGCCCCGTACCTCCCAGGTCTCCTTCAGTGAAGACACTCAGGAAGGACAATGAGTTACAGTCCACACCATTGAAAGCATCTGATGGGTCAAGACTCTTCAGAAGGTCCCGAATGTGACGCACGTGTATCCTGGCTTCTCGCACTGTGTATGGCTCTGATAAGCAAAAAGGGAGGAAAGAAACTGGAATTACACAGTTGCTTACTCCTTTGGCACACAGTTCTCAAAAAGGAAGCACAGGAAAGGTCTGCTAGGTGGCCAAAACCGCTCCCTGTGAAAACCCTTGCTCATTCCCTCCCAAAGTCTGAAGGAACTTGCCTTCCACCACTTTCAGCAGCGAGCCCTCCTGCAGTCCTTCAATAGTTTTCAGCTCAGCAAAGTTATCGAGGACATTGCCATCCAGCTGCAGAGAGAAGCAAGTCCGATGGCAGGTATCCTCGCGGTCCATCAAAACTTGGTGGATCTCTTGCACCATCTCTTGAGGAGAGACCTTAAGGAGGGAAGAACCCAGACAGTTACTCTCAGTCCTCACACGTGTTCTTGCCAAACTTTGTCCCTCTGCTGCAGAATCAAACACCTTTTGTACCTCTCCAGGCTTGGAAAGGCAGGCTCTAGCTCTCCCTCCCAAGAAGATCACTTCTATTCCTGCTGGGAGGACACTGCCACCTCTGGCAGGGTCGGCCACCCCAGCTCCATCCCACACAGCTGGGCGCGCAGAGGTGTCACAGCCTGGTGCTGTGCTGAGCACTCGGCACGGGAGAGAGGCGGCAGAGAGGGCAGTGAAGGAACAGAAGGTGGTGGGGAAACCAGGGGCTCTTCCCTTATCCATTCACACTGTGCGTTTGTGGTGAGGCTTTGAATGATGCACGTGGAAAACAGACCATTTCCTCCACTCGATCCGCCGTGGTATCTGCAGCGCCGTGTGGCATGTCCATGCCAGTGCCACACCTTCAGGGCACGCCGCCTGCAAGCACACAGCTCCCGTGATGCAAGAAACCACCCCGGCTTGTGCACCAGGGCTGCTCTCCAACCTGCCTGCTCTGGCTCCAGCACCACTGACACCACGAGTGAGCGAGGAGGACTCCGGGTAGTTTACAGAAGCTGCTGTAAACAACATGGCCTGCTATTATTAGCCTATTAAAACTAACAGCCAAGGGGATTTAAAGGAGAAAAAAGCTAGGCTGAGGTACAGCTAGTTCCATGGGGGATGCAATTTCACTGCACTCTCCGCTAGTCTTGGGGAGATAAGACTTCCCACTTGGTTTAGACTCCAGGTGCCTCCCCCTGAAATCAGAAATACTTCATCCAAATGGTTTTCAGCGAAGTATCAAGCTAAATCGGAGTATCAGCTAGGCATGTCAAAGCCCGTCCTGATCTGGCAGCACATGCTGTTGTCCGATGACACATTCAGAGCTCTCTCTGCAGAGGGGAAGTGGAGACCGCATCGTTCCCTTGATCTTCAGCCTGGTGCTTGCGCTCCCTGAGCTGTGCCAGCGCCTGTCACTGTACCAAACCCACGTAAGCCTGAAGGAGCATCATGCCAAAACTGCTGGGCAAGCAAGGGATTTTCCCTTCTGGAGAGTCAGACCCAGAAATCATGATTTCCCATCCGTCCTTCAAAACAGCCCAGAAGCAGGAAGGCCATTTCCCCTGTGCTCAGCTCCACATCTGAGCCCCTCTGTGATGGAGAGGGGAACAGCTACCTCTCGGCTAATTCCCCCTACCCTCGCTCCACACCTGGAATCCGGAGCAGAACACCCTCCCCATCCTTGCAAAGCCTCGGCAGGCCTGTGCCAGACTGCCTGTTTCTCACATCTCCTCTTCCTTCCTTTTTCTCTAGAAGCCACTGGTCAGGCAGCTTCTCCCCTGCACCCTCCATGCTTTGCTGCCTCCTTCCCCACTTAATTCCATCAGAGGATGGAGAAGCCAGGGAGCTGTGAGCAGCCTGGAGGTACTGCCCAGGCCGTGGGGGCTAACAGGGGTCTTCCTGGGCACAGTCCCGTCTCCTTCCCTGCCTGACTGGCTGAAGGGACAGCGCTGTGTGTGCCCTGGCTCAAACACTTCCCACCTCCTCCTCCAGTGCCGCCTCCGTTCCCCTGCCCAGCCGGCGAAGGGAGGTACCTGCAGGGAAAAGGGCTCTATTCCTGGCGCGCAGATCTTGACGGTAAATCCCGTGTCCTGTATGACAATGACCTCCTGGTCGTTCCCATCTTCTCCTGGGTCAGCCTCTTCGTGACCGTTCTGCCTGGCCTCCTTCTCGCCCTTGAGGCTCTCGTGTGGGCCACTGCCATTCATCAGTGCCACGCCAGACGGGTGATCTGGGCAAGAAGAGAGGGATTTAGACAAGATATGAGCAAACTGACAGTCCTCTCTGAGCGGCTGGAGAGATTGGTTCGGACAACACAATGGTCCTCCGACCAACCCAAGCGAACCAGGGGTTAAAAGGCAGCAAGCGTTTTATTTTGCACTTGGTGTTTACTAGACATAGGTGTGCCAGGCCCTTCCCTCCCTTCGCCTCACAGCATAATTAACACGCTCTCACTCGCCTGCGGGGTTTGCATCTTCCACAAACCCTGTGCAGAGCGGGGAGGGAAGGGAAGCAGGAAGGATGGGTCAGTGTACAACACATTCAGCTTAGTCTTAAGAAGCCCCTTAATTAAAAGGGATGGGTGTGTGGTGCTTCGTGGCCCGGAGGCAGCTGTAACCTCTGCACCAACATGTTACGCAGCTCCTAACATACCTCCTGGTATGCTACCGTTCAGCCAGGAGAGCAGGGAGGGGAAGACGCAGTTGCATTGCTAAGCTGCGCATCACGTGGGAGCCAGGTTACTCCACAGGCACACAAACAGCTCCCACGGCCCTGCCCACATCTGGCCACCCTCTGCACTTCCAAAATACTTCGCAGAGATCCCATGGTGCCAGGGCGAGGCTTTGCCTAAGCAATTTTATTCAAGAAAACAGTGACGACATTTTAAGTGCTCATTTGGACAGATGCGTCACAGGGATGGGGACCTCTCTGCACCTACTTCACTGCTCCCACAATGGTTTGTTTTCTTTTCCAATAAGGCGGATAATGTCAGAGAGACGATAAGATCTAGGAAGCCGCAGGTCTGGAGCGGCCTACACCCACCAAACCGGGCAGGGGACCACGCCAAAGAGGATACACCGTGTTGTTGGACTGAGGTGATGCCAGGGTAAGCTAGAGTCGTGGAAAGAACCACTGATGACAGCTGTCGAGAGAAGGAAGAGACACCCTTGTCCCCAGCCTGGGAGCAGGGGACTGCTCTGATCCGCCTACCCTGGGCGGTGAATGCTGGAAGGGAGCAGGCGTCACACACGGCAGGGTCCGTTCGCAGCATGGCTGTCCCGTCCCCGCCAGCACAGCCAGCACACCCGGGTGCTGGACCCCCACTCATGCGTGGTGGTTCTAGCTGGGTGCTCCCAGGCACCCACTCGTAGGCAGCATGGACAGAGCGGGCTGAGGGCTTTCCTGGGCACTGGGAACAGCCTTTCCAAAAGGCTGCAGGGGGTCAGGGCGGCTCAAGGCCAGGATAACGCCCCAAGGCTGCTGAGCACCAAGCTGCAGTCCTCTGGCCAGCTCCACCTGGCAGGTCTCTTTCCTCCTCCTCCTCACCTCCTAGCAAGGCATCAGTCCCAGCCCCAGCTGCGCACCGGGGGAGATGGCAGCTTAACCTCCGTCATTTCTGAAGTGCAGACTGGCGCTGTGGCTCGAAGACCTAAAGCTATCACAGCTAGCTCTCACGGCAGCTCCAACTGCTCCAGCAGCCCAGGAAAGTCACTCAACCTTCACCACGTGTAAGAACAAGGACGGAAACACTATATCCCCTTGCACACCTCTGGTGCGCAACATGAGGCTGCAGCAACGAGCCCTGCTGAAGTGTCCCTGGAGGGTCATACTCCTGCTCCAGACTACGACTGCCAACAGCAAACCCACCTCAGAGATGACTGTCAAGGTTGAATTAGGACAAGGTGAAAGAGCAAGAAACGCAAGAAAGCACACCCGTTCCAAAAGACTGCAGGTAACAGAGTTACCTTATGCAGCCTCCGCTGCCTTCAGCATCTCGGCAGCTGCTGCTCATGTTCCCTGTCACTTTGCATACGTCCCCAGCGTGAGCTGTTCATTTCTTTGACAGATGAAACCACGGGCAAGCCAGACAAGAGGCCTGGCTCTGGCTCTAGCAAGCTGCAGTCATGCTAGAAAGGAGGAAGAAAAGCTCCACACAAGAGTGCCCCAAGAGATGTGGTTTCAGAAAAGCCACGCCATGCCCAGAGGGCTGGGGAGAGCCCCTCGCCACACCCTACAGCCAGCACAGCCACCTCCCGGACTGCCTGAACACATGGGGACGAGGAGGGAGAGCAGAAGAGCTATCGCAGAAATGCTTCACCCAGGGCTACTGGTACCACAGACAGGATGACTCGCCAGGCTCCTGAGCCAGGCTTGGTCCAGCTCCTGCCTCCTCCAACAGGGCCGGATCACTGAACTGGCTGTAGCAGCCAGAAAGAGGAGGCAGAATTTGGCTACAAGGAAGGCTGTAGCACTGACTGATGACCCAACAGCGCATCTTCAACCACTGTGGCAGCAGCCAAGGGAAAAATCCAGGCACAGCCGCAGCAGTGCTGCTCACCACCCCAAGACCCCCAGTCTCCACCTATCCATGACCCAGGACCTTTTCCACCAGCATCACCAATGCCAGACTTGAGGTGCTGCTTATGACCAGCGGACTTTTACTGGCAGCTGAGGTGTGGAAAGAGCAGTCAGTGGGATGTGCCAGCTTCTGCCTCTCTGCTCTCATTCCCAGCCACGTTGCCTGTCCTGATGCTCCGGCAGCCTGCCCTGTGCCTGGCAGTCATGCTAAAGGCTTGACCAGGGATGCTCTCCAACCGACTCATCAGCAGTAGTGAGGTGGGCACTGAAGCTACTTCTGTGCCACAGCAGTTGGCAGGATATGCCTGAAAGGGACACTGTCATCTCTGAGTAAATGTGGTTTTGTTTTGTGTTTTTTTAAGCAAGATCCAGCAGAGAAGGTGCCTCCATAGCAACCAGAAATGAACTGGCCAGCTTGGAGCCGGAAGCGGGGAGGAGGACAGCAGTGCATAGGGACTAACCAAACCAGAAGGAGACGGGCTTCACATGAGAGCTGAGTAACCCATGCACATGCTGGTCTCGAGCACAGCAAACACACACCTTCAGCCCCAAAGCAAAGCGAGACAGGGAAAGGTTGCATGCTTCAAGGAAGAGTTACCAACCAGGACCATGCTTCTCCTTTTCACTACTGAGTCGTATCAGATCCCCAAACTACCAATTGTTTCAGAAATCAGAAGACTGTTTCTTGTCTGCAGAAATACAACATGTTCACACCTTCCACCCTTATTTCCCTACTGAAGTGAAGACAGAGCTGGTACAGTTCTGCACTTTGTGACAGAAGAGACATGTAGAGGCAACACCTTCACGTCTCCTTATGCCAGAAGATCCAGCTCCAGCCAGCACTGCCTTAAGTTCAGAAACAAAAGCTAAGCATGGACCAAGAAAGAATGGCTGTCCAGCAGGTTAACCCTCTAATTTAAGGCCAGCGAAGGCCTTCTAGTGGGGTTTTTACAGAATGAGTATGTTTCAACAAAACCAGCGCGTTTTGTTTCAACCCCAGCTGACGGCAGCGCAGGCGAGCTGGCCTGGAGGACGCGTTGCCTGCGGGGTGCTGACTCACCTCCTGCGCTCTCCCCCTGGGCAAGCAGAGCTTCACCCACCTGCCTTAAAAGTGGGTCACCGGTTCTTACCGCCTGCGCCACGGCCTCAGCAGTGCTGGCAGGGAGAGCGAGGCAAAAGCATCGGGCGCTTGATTTCAGCGTACTCAAGATGGCAGGCAGAGCAACAGGGACACCTGAAAGACACCTGCAGAGACCTCCCTCCTGTTACTCACTCTCAGTTCAAGCCCCAAACGGGCCAGTAGCTGCATTTAGCTGCAAGCTCTCGCCCACAGGAGAAAGTGCCGTGTGATACAGCACGGACGATTTTGGGGAAGGCGGCTGAGTCACCGGGAAGCAGTCCCACGGCCCCGGGGGCACCACCCAGCCACTCCTCCCGTGTACTGCCCGCTGGAGACGGAGCAAGGAGATCCCTCCTGGTACAGGTTGGCCTCCAGACGCAGTGACCTCCAGGCTCCCCTGTCATCCCAAGGGATGCACCAGCGTCCCAGCAAAAATCCTCCTCCTTTCGGCCCTCGGTGTGTACCCGCAGGCGCGTCGGAGGCTAAGCTTCAGCTTGCGCTGGCTGGCAGCCGGGCTGTAACACGATGTTCTCATTGCTACTCAGAGCACAGCGTGAGCAAACCCCGAGCACACGCAAGACTAAAGCGTCAGGAAAACAGGCAAAGCAAAACACTGAAGAGGGGAGGAGGTGGCACCACCTCACCAGGAGGAATTGACTGCCTGACTGCGGCTCGCACCTGGTAGAGAGGTTCAGCAAAAGGATTACGTTTCATCTCTGCACCCGGACAACGAGCACACACGCCAAGGTGACGGGCCCCAGTTCCTACTCACAGCGAGCCTGCAGAGGTGGTGGGCACCTCGTGAACCCGTCTTGTCAAGATCCCGGCATGAAAGAGGGTGCACACCTGAATGTCATGGGCTGCACACAGTGGTAAGACAGGATAGATTGTGGGAAGTGTTAGTTAATAACTAATTAATGTTTCAACAAGTCTTCTAAACCAAAGTCAGTCACTAATCCTTTTTTTAAACAATCAGGTCAAAAAGATGGCAACATTATGTTCTTATAAGTTAGCCTGGTCTGGAGAGTGGGGGAAGCAACAGTACCAAACCCCCGAAATGCTCTGTACCAGAGACGTTCCCTTCCTGACATTTAGTAACAGCCGAGATTATTAGAGACACAAAAACCAAAAATGAAAACCCTACCTTTTCCACCACTGAGTTTAGGAGTGCATTTCTTATTGTCAGCTCCAGTGGCACTCTGAGGGCCCAAATTCTGCCTTTCCCTCAGGATTTTGAATTCTGAGCAGCACAGGACAATTTCCGTGCGGACTCCCGTCCAGCTGTGCCTGCAGCCTCAACACCCACCGCTGGCGCGCCGACAGGCATGGGGAAAGCAAGCAAGGCACGAAACCACAAACCAAGGGACCAGCTCAGGTCAGTCACGCTCCACATCGCCTCATGCTACCAGGTGCACCACAAGACAGCATTTGAGACCAAAATTCAGCTGCTGCACAGGGACTGAACAAAACCAAAATACAGTGATAGACAGGCAAAATACGACCTTGAGACTTGAAAAACAATAATTTAAGTTTCTCGTATCCTAGAAGTCCTGGTGAGGACAAAAGCCAGTCCAGCTCAGTTACCACTTGGTGCTGCATCGGAGCGGTGCTGTGGCAGCTCGTGGAGAAGCAGGAGAGGATGAAAGCAGGATGGGGCCGAGCAGCTGCTCCCCTCCACTGCACCAACTGGCTGGAGCCCCGCTGCCCCCACAGCGCTGGGAGGATGCTCAGGGCAAAGGAGGAGAAAGAATATGCCGTCCCTGGGCGCAGGGCAGCCGTGGAGCTGCTCCATCCCTGCAGTTCAGGCATCTCCTCCCACCCGCACAGGGCTGAAGGGAGCCAAAGGCTCCATGCAAACGCTGCTCCAGTCCCTCACGCCTGTCTGCACTGCTGCAGGCCGGGACTGCCAGACCTGCTCCCATCCTTTATGAAGGCCATGTTTGCAGTCACAAATAAGAGAAGGATTTGCCTTATGAATTAAGAAAAAAAATAAGCAAAACCCTTTTATGTTTGTTTTGCTAACATGGACAAGGCCCAGACAGGTCCCTCTGTGGTACACACCCCGGGTGGGATTTCTCGCCACCTTCCTCCTTTTCCTTCTGCTGTGAAGTTAAAATGTCACCTTGCCTCCCCTCTCCTTCATCCTGCCCCATGCCATGGGCACACGCAGCCACCCACCCCCGTTACAGCCATACAAAGCACAAGAGAGTGCCACACCGCTGAGCACCTAGAAGTGTGAGCTTCTTCTTCTTCTTCTTCTTCCTCTGCTGCTGCTGCTTTGAGGGCAGTGCCTGTGCCCGAGAGTCACGATCACAGCTTGACCTGCCGCCGGGGCAGGCAGCGGGGTCCGTCACTACAAAACCCATACTTGCGTCCTGAGCCTTAGATGACACCTCACCAGTGGGGACAGGCAGCACGACCATCCTTTGGGCCAGCGGGGTGTTCTCTGCACTTGCTGGCAGAGCAGGAGAAGGTGTCCCAGGGCTCCCTGGGGAGGGAGCAGTACCTCTGCATTTCGGCACGCTGTCCAGACCCACTAAGGCTGCTCGTCCCTCGCCGTGGCCCCGGCTGGTGGGATGTGCTCCAGGGGCCACATCCCCCCCGTCAGCTGCCGCCACGTGCTCCTCCCAGCAGCAAGATCTATGGGCTAAGCCGCTGTCCTCAAGTTTCACGCAGCTCTGGCAGGCCTCAAGCGACTGAGCATGATCGACCAGCCCTGCCGGCACTTCCCCAAGGTCGGCTGGAAGGACAGCCACCGCCCGGGATGCCTCTGCCTGCTGGAGCGGGCCAGCAGCGCCAACGCTGGGTCTCAAACAGCTCTTATCACAGACCGTCACCGTTCCTTCTTTGTCCTTGGCCTTGGATAGGTCTTGGATGTATTCGGCGCACTTCTGAAGGCTTCCAGTCACTGCCTCACTGGGAATGATGTCTGGATACAGCCCAGCACACTGGGCAGCTTCTGGCATCTCCGGGCAGACGGTGCAGCTCGTGGGAGGCTTTGGTAAGAGGGGTGACCTCTCATCGGCCGAGTTAAAGCTGCGTGTCTGGAAGATTAGATCGGTGACGTGCCTGCAGCAGTTTGCAAAAAGGCTGTTCCCCATGATCACAAGTGGCCTGGCTCATACAGCACCGGATTAGAAAAGTTAGTTTTGTTTGCACACATATATTGAAGTCCCCACAAGGCAAACTCCCACGCGGGAGCCCTTGCCCTCCGCAACCCAGACCTGCTCGCCTTCTCACACAGTTGGCCGCCTCCTCCAAAGAAAATTCCTACTTGGCCCCAGGGTGGCGGGAGGCAGAGGACTGGCAGCAGGCTCCACGCGGTGTCCTGCGCACCCTGAGCTCACGTCCCGTGTGCTCGCCAGAACAAGACACTGGGCTCGCAGCGGTTCTCCCAACGTGCCACCCAGCGACCTTCATCCACCGCGTGCCTTCACCCCCTCCCAGACCGCCATGCTCACACCACCACGATATCCACGAAGCCCAAGAGCAGCTCCCCGCAACCGAAGCTCTCCTCTCCCTACCGCGTCAGAACAAAACCAGACACATATCTAACAGGTTCCTCAGGCGTGCTCGCGGAGGGATGCCGGCCCGATCGCCCCGGCCCAGGGTGGTTATAAATAGCCCGACCTCGAGTGCTGCACCAGTGCAGCCTGGGACGAGTGCTGGAGCGCTTCAGCGCTGCCAAACCAGTAAGCAAGTGAGATGCATTGAATTACAAGGCGAGGGCAGTTACTATGGCACGCCGGGGCCCAGGCACAGCCATCCATACTAAGCAGGCGAGCACAAAACAGCCAGGCAGTGAACCAGTAAGTAGTTTCCAGACGAATTTTCTGTCCTCTCACCCTGCTCTGCCATATCAAACACAAACAAACCACAAAACCACACACACAACCCCCTTAACACCACTCCTCTCCCCGTGCTAATTTAAGAAATCCCGGCAACTGAAGCAGGGATTACGGAGCTGGAGATTTCTGCAAGCACTGGGTGCCCCGGGGAGGCTGCAGCCGAGCAAGCCACAGCATGCCTCCAGCGAGGCCGTGCCGCAGCCGCCTGCTCCTCGCCTTCCCCCGGGGCATCGGCCAGGCACCGCGGCTCCACGCGTGCAGGCACACATCCCGTACCGACACACACGCTGCCCGGCGTTCAGCTACTTGGGTCCCTTCAGTGGTCCTGGTTTCCAGGGACACATGTGAAGAGCCGGATCTTTCAAGGCGACACGATGTGCAAGAGCTGCAGCCCGTACTGACCTTGGACCTGCCCGGGAAAGCCTTCGTGTCTGGTCAGCAAACCTGACATCCCCCCCACTCCTGGGCAGGCCAAGTTTCAGCACAGGGTTCCTCGGCAAGTCTCCCCAGCGCTCAACATGGCTTCACGGGCAGGAAGGGGCGCAACTCTGCACTGAGCAGAAGAAAAATACATGCCACAGCCCTAGCAAAAAGATCTCAAAACTAGACCAAAGCCAAGACCACACAGCACACGTGATCCCGTGTTCAAGGCCAACACAACACACGCACAGGGGAAGGACAACCCCTTCTCCCAAGAAGGCCCTGGGAAGGCCAGGAGCAGCCCCCAGAGCCTTCGTGCCAGCAAGCCACCTGCCAGCAGAAACCAGCTGAAAACCAGACCAAAAGCTCTCCACAGAAAACCCTGGCTAGATTCTGTTGTCCTTTTAAAGAGAAGAGGAATCAGAAGACAAGTCTCTCCCACTCCAATTCATTTGAGCTCCTGTCCCAATAAGCCCCAGGCACCCCCACGGCTGCTCCTTCGGTGCAGGAGCCACCAGGCCTGGGAGCCCCGAGACAAGACACCCCTCGGCCACAGGAGCCAGCACCAACTTTCAGATCCCATCAGCATCGGTAACTCATGTTTTTTTCTGATGATTTCTGAAGGACTTTACATGTATTGGCAGCTTCAACTCTTCCTCCATATCAAGAGGCCTCTGGGAAGAGGCAAAATCTCCTCCTGGAGAAGTACCTGCTCAGGAGCTCTCACGAAGCTGAGCAGCATTACTTCAACTCAAGCCAAAGCAAGTTCAGAGCAGCGCGGTACGTGCCAGCTTTAACACGTGAAGGCTGGTGTCAGTATAGCAAATGCAAATTAAATTTTAGCTGAATAATAAATTAAATGAAATAAATAGTTTAATGAATATAAATAAATTGACTACATGAATAGGCATTAGCTCCGGAGATGGCCCTAGTGGAAACGTTTCTGCAGGACATCCCGTCAGGGGAGGTGGGAGACAGCACTGAGGAGCCTCCCCAGCACAAACCACAGCTTCCCAGAAACTTTAAGCACTTTAGGTGCAACAAGCACTCCTTTTAATAAGGTCCCACAGTGAAACATTAGAGCTGCTCTACTGCCGTCATTAAACTCAAATTGGTTATAACCCACCTGTGGGTAGAGGTATAAGCACTGCATTTAATTTTCAGCAGCTTTACAACGCCGGGGACTGACTCACACGGAGAGGACAACGGGGCTGCAGTGTGCGGCTCTCAACAAGGGCCCCAGGCTCACTGGTCCCAAAATCTCTCCTGCGGCACTAACAATCCTGAGGAGGCAAGTGGGGAAATTCATTCCTAGCTCTTGCGCATCCACAGTAAAATTGGGCTGGAGAGACCTAAACAACTCCAGCCACATTCCAGCCTACTTAGAAGTTTGTGGCTTTTCTGTATTCGTATTGATACTGGGACATTCGCATTGCAGCCGTGCCCTAGGGCGCTCACGGGGTCCCACAGCTGCTGGCTCAGGCGCTTACAAGCCACTGAAATGCCTCGTGCTTTGCATTTGGCACCCTGAGTTACCCACGCTGTGCCCTCCACACCTGGGAACTACATTTAAACCCGTCCGTAAACTTTCTATCTGGCCAAAACTTTGGAAACGTAGTCCTGGAAGTAGCTGGCTGAGTGACCCTGCTACAACAACATGCAATTCAAACATCACAGAGACCGGGAGCAAAGACTATGACCTAAGGCAAAGTGCAAAGATCAGCACCAACAAAAAAAATCAACTATGTTAGGAAGAGCATGTTTCTCAAATTTCAAGAGAAGAGAGCCGGATGAAGGAGTCACATTTCAGACAGATACCGAGAATCAGTCGATAATTCTCCCAGTGCGTGTATTTTATTCTGGCACATACCTTAGGTTCAGAAAGCTACTGAGACAGCGAGAGCCCAAGAGAGCGAACGATCCCGTTGGACTCGCGTGCAGTGGGACCAGCAGAACATCGGGCTTGCAGACAGAAGCAGCCACACCAGCAGGCAACAGCCACAGCTCCACAGTGTCGCAGGGGAGACTCCAGCTTCACCCCACGCTACTGCTGACGCCAGTCACCACAGCAGCTCTGGAGAAAACTCCACGCAGCACAAGCCTGGAAAGACTAACTTTGCCGGTTCTGAGAGCCCTATATAAACCTTAACATGGCTGAGAGTCTTCTAAGACCTGCAGAGGCGATGGCAGGGAGCTCTGGGTAGGGTTTGCAGAGGAGATCTGATGGCTGTGATATTGTCCTCAGCAGCTCCCGCTGCCTTCCTGCATCCTGCAGTGCAGATGTGCCGATTAGCCCGCAGCCTCCCACCTGGCCAGCCCTGTGCCAGCCGCCTGTGGCTGCCCCGGGCCACACACCGCCCCAGGGAAACAGGCTGGATGGCCGCTCCCCACGGCTCTGCGAGAGCCTGGGAACCTCACCCGTCCCGCAGAAACCCCTCTGCCAGGGACATGGAGCACCCTGTCCTACCTTGCCCAGTGCCATACCCTGAGCTGGCACCAGAGCCCACCTTAACCCCAGCCAAACCTGTGCACCGAGCTTCCAGGCTGGCGGAGGCTTCGCGGGGTTCAGCGCCACCGGCAGTACGGACAGTCTTACCCCCAGTGCCTGCTCACAGGGTGCTCGGCACAACACTGCTTACTAACAGGCAATACCCCCGTTACCAGTTCCAGCCTCATCCAACCGCAACAGTGGGAGGTTAGCTAGCAGAGAGCCTGGGAAGGAGCGCTGGTGTCAGGCTAATCCAACCCGCAGGACCTCGCAGCAAGCAGGGCAAGAGTCACGATCCTACAGTTTTATGGTGTTGGACAGTAACTACATAAAACTCCTCTGAGCCTGCAGCTTTGTCAAAGGGTAGCAGTAGAGCTCTTCTCTTTAAAGAGAAAGAGAGGGGCAAACTAAGGAAGGTATTTTTTTAAAAATCCGTGCCATTACTCTAACATCACTTAGCTGTAGGGAACCTTACTTCAGTGGCCTGCTTCACGGGATTTTTCCCCTCAGGACCAGTCAAGCGGCTGGTGAGCACCACAGCAGTTATTTCTTCAGCTTGAGAAAGCAGCTTACTTCTGTGAGTGCAGATCTATTTTCCCACCCAAAGAGGGAAGGTTTGTCACCTGTGTAAGTGCATCTATGCTGAATTGTCAAGAAAATGCCAGATAACCACTCGTTCCAGACTCACTTAACATTCAAAAGGCGGAATGCAACAGAAAGCTCAACTGCCAAACAGGCATGCGTGTGCTCCGCTACGTCAACCACACACTTGCAGGAGGCGAGAACCAAATGCTAACCCTTAGACAGCCCTGCTACTACTGGCTAAAACCTGACCAGCTTCCAAAAAGTGACAGCCACCACCGCCACAGGAGTATCCACACTATGGTTTCCACCTTTCATGCTCTGCCCAAGCGCTGCCCCGTGGACTGGTTTTAGTTCTCAAATGCAAATAA
>VZSZ01011115.1:0-159496 GCA_013398815.1 Ibidorhyncha struthersii | reverse complement strand
CTTTACATCCTCCACCAGTCCCTCTTTGTTAGTCAGTACCATGTCCCTGGACATCTAGCTTGATTAGACACCTAATTTAGAGAATATCATGATTTCTGGGTTATATTTTAAGTTGTCATTCTAAGTTGTCCAATATACAGAAGCTTTTTCATAAACAGTTTCAGGGAAAGCTCAGAAAAGGCAGGAGTCAGGGAAACGTGGATGGACAGGAGGCTGCCTTCCCTTGGACGCAGGAGCTGCACAAGGGGCTGGATCCCATCATGGTCCTTGGGACCCCAGAAAAAGCGAACACACTTGTTGGTTGGCAAATGAAAAAAGATTTGTAGACGTACAGAGCTTCTCAAAGTTAAATAACTTTGATAACTTAAGAGGATATTTCCCACTATGTAGAGTGAAATTTTAGAAGATAGATTTGATAACAACTCCTTTTTTAGGCTCAGTGTCTCAATATGGCCCTCAAACATGACTCACAGAAAAATTTCTCTATGTATTTGCTACCTGTATTGCTCTGCCATGTTCACCATAAGAAAGGCCTGTGATTTTGAACTTACAAAGAGTGCTGAATTTCTCAGTCATGAAATTTTTATCTAAGAAGAGACCAGAGAGGACCAGAATTGCTGGACAGCCCTGGACAAAGACAAGATTTGCTGGGCTAAAGCTAGAGGCAATGTGCATTTCCCTCTGTAAAAGAAATTGCAGCTAGAAGTCAAAACCATCAAGTTTACACAAGCTTTACAGGAAACTGAAGTAGTCACCAGAACACCTGGCATTGATATATTTCCTTGGAAATTTTTTCAAGCACTCAGTCTGGAGTACAACTATGTTAAAATGTCCAGTGAATATGGCTGTCAGTCTACACAAAATATTTGAGAGAAGGAAAGTAATAAATAACTGAAGGGTCCTTAACCCCTAAAATGTTGTTAGAATTAGCGGGAAACTAAATTCTCGGTAGCCATGAAGGTTATTGGGATAGTCATTTTACATCACTCCAGTGAAAACTGAAGATACCTCGATATGTATTGCAGGTTTCAGTAAAAATGGCATCTTAATATGCACAAATAGACATGGAAACTTTGGCCTTAGTCCATGGGTTTAACGGGTTTGATTTCCTTTTTTCAGGAAAGCTATAGCTAGAACGGACTGTAACGTATATATTTCCATTGACAAATGAGATTTTCTTTTCAGTGACAAACACATCACTTACAAATTGAACACCTGTCCACTAAGACTGATAATATTATGGGGAGGAGAGGGAATTGTTGACCAAGGCTTACCGGCAATTTCTTAAATAAAGTAAATACAAAAATGGCCTGGCAGTTCTTACATTTTCCTAGTGATAAAAATATGGGGTTTGCAGTATGTAACCATCTTCTGAGGGTAAATACATGGCTAAACAGCACTCAGTTATTCTGAACTAAAATTCACCCTGTTTCTCGAGTATAAAGTTGAAGTCACCTCAGACAGAAGCTTCATGGTGCCATTTCCCTCCTGCCCCTCACACTCTGAGGCAGCATCCTCAAGCCCAGTGATGTGAAGTGTCCTAAATCACTGCAGTAAGGTTGGCCAGGCCTCATCCATCTGCCAGTATTTTCATTTCCTTAGGATAAAAAGCACTAAATACCCAAGTGCTGAAAAAGAAGAAGAGTAAGACCCTTGGACAGAGGTGTCTCCCAGTTAATATGAATGGAGGTATACAGAATAAGGTAGATTATATGTGATTTTCTTCACTTTCAGAAAATGGTATGAAGCTATTATTTTACATTTTCCTAAGTTATTTATTTACTATTGGTGGATTTATTTGCTGTCTTGTTAGGATATATTTGCTTAGACCAGAAATACCCTTTTTGAAATTGCTCATGGCCACTTAATGGCAGGAAGGCAGAGGTGCAACAAACTGCACCTTGGAAACTGTGCAACTGAGGACATCAGGAGTCCTGGCTGTAGGCGAGCAGGTGAGCTTCCATCCCCGAGTGCACATCCCCACTCACTTCCACTGCCCCAGTTATCAACGGGGTGGGGAAGGAAGGTGAGGAGGACAGAGGAGCAGAAGCCACTGTACACTGGTGGAAGAGGCAGAGGAAGAAAAGGCATGAAAAAGCCTAACTAACTCAGCTGTTTCCAGGTGAAATCTCTTTCCTTCCACCCAGAAAAGATGACTTCCAGATACTTACACTATCAAAGGCTTGAAACAAATGCTGAGGCGAATACGTGGGCAGTTTTGAAGGTCAGCACTGTCATCAGCTTGGCTCTGAAGATTTTAGCATACTAAAATTAGTACAATATTTAATGTGAATCCTCAAGAGTAAAGTGATTTTAGTCCTAAAATATTGACGGTTGCCTGTCCCTTTATTAGCCGCTGTATCTCATAGTACAAAATTTTCTCCTTCATGTTTTTCTGAAAATTGTCTTCTTAATTAATTTCTTTCTAAAACTCTTTGTCTCAGTTGTACATCTTGTAACTCCACTTAAATCATGGCCAGACAAAAGAGTATTCCAGTATTTTGATCTGAGGTGGACAAACAGCAGAAGACATAGGGGGAAAAAAAAGCAACCTAAAGCTCATCTCATTTAACAGATAGCAGTAACTATCTTAAAAGTGATTGGCTTATTATGGATACTTTAAGCATCTACAGAAAGCAGCTTTCCATACCCACAGTGAGGTCATTAGTAAGGGAGGGAGGGAGGGAGAGAGTTAGTTGATACTACAATCATCTTTCCTGTCCAGACACTGTGCTGGAAGTTCTGCATTTTGACAGATTTCCCTCAAAATAAAGATTCTTGGCACTGTAAGGAAGGAAATGTTAGTTGCAGCAGGAAAAAAAAAGCAAAGCAAAACCCTAGCTTTGAAGAAGGGACTAAATTTAGACCTACGTATGTGTAGATTTTGCTCCTAACATAAGAAGTTCAAAGAGATATATTGCTACTAGGTATGACAGCAAAAGTAATATTGCCACTATGCTCCATTATCATTCTGTACAAAATCAATAACAAAACAACCCAAGTCTAGACACATAAATGTCAAACTATTTAACAAGAAGCAGTTAGTGCAGAAAAAAACACTTAAATGGCAATTGAGGTAGTCTGATGGGTCTTAAAGTAGCTTACCAGGATTTATGTAAGATAAAAACAGTTTAACTAAGCATGTAGAACAAAGCCTGGGGGCTTATGGCTAAGAACAATATCAGAAGAACATCTAAGCTCTTTATCGTACCTGTCAGGTCCTAGTACTTGGCTGTTCTGTCAAAGGTGGAAGGCTTTCTAAATCTCCTAATTTCCTCCTTGATTTTAGGTTTTAGGTTACTTTATAAAATTACTGTTCACCTACTACTCACAAGATAGAGTGCCCAGTTCACAAAACCACATTTGAGTTATTCCTGCTACTCAGAAGAAATCTATCATTTTCAGAGTGCTTTCTCCACTTTTTACATGTCATTCCTTATTGAGAGCTGACAAGGAGGTTGTTAGCAAGTAATATCCTCCCAGAAATGGAATTTTGGAGTGAGATGGGCAGCAGAAATTAACACTTAATTAAAATGCTAAAATGGCTAAGCACTGAAACTCATTTCAATCAAGGAAATGAGAGGGATGGAAGATTTACAAAATATAGAGGCATTAACTTAAAAATGACCCGATATTTTGTTCTTAGTTTCTAAATATTATCTTTTAACTCAAGCAGCTTTCTTTTGGCTTTCAAATAGATCTGAAATAAAAAAAGAAAATGAAAAACAGTTAGGGCCTAGGTGGAGAAAACCAGGTTTACTTGGTTCATAATTCATTTTTTATTGGTTCACAGTTCATTGCTGCTCTGTGTGCAACCAAAAGCCATTTGGATTCTGACAGGAATCAGTTTTTTTCTGACCTGGTCACAAAACAAAACAAAAAATCCATCATTAACCCATCTGAAAAAAAACATACCTTCAATGTAAATAGAACTAAAGGAGATTTTAATGTCTAAGACATCTTTCATTTCACAGCCTTCAGCAGAAGTCATTAACAGACCTCTAAAACACAGTGAACTCTGTGGGGAAATTTGTTGCTGATTTCCCTGACTAGAGGAGAAGGCCTGTGCTTTATATAGGAAAACTTACCCAGTAACTGAATAAATATGAATCTCAATAGAAAACTATTACAATCTCAACACCAGACCTTCTGTATTTTGAGCAGTGTTCGTTATTTAAGATAATTAAGGCAATTTACAATATGCAAATTAAATGTCTTATTTGAAGTATTCAACTTTCCCAAATGAGAATGGAACAACTCATGAAATGGCCGTTTCTGGAACAGCTCTTGTAGCTTGTGATGCTTTTGCTGTAACCTGCCCAAGAGGAGAGGCAGTGCTACAGCGGGTAAGGCAAACTGTTATACATTCAGGTGCATTAAGCGTGGCTCTGGACAGGTGCCCATATGGCCAGCTGTATGAGGGGCACAGGTCGCTGAGGACAAGAAATGGAAGGTCTTCAGGTGCAACACCAATCACTTTGCTCCTCTGTGCAGGTTGCCCAAAAGCAGATATTCCTTATCTATACCTAGAAGAGCTGCTTGAGGCTTGAGGCTGGCTTAGGCTTTTTAAGTGAGTAAAAACTTTTGTTAGATTTTTTTTCTTCAAACCCTACCACACAGCAAAAATCAGGAAATTTCTAATAAAATGCAGTATGTTTTCAAGGCAACTATTAACTGTCTTATCTATTTTGAGTGATGATCATGAAGACAACTAAGTAATTCCTGACTTCAATTATGACAGCAATCCCATTAAGTCAGTGGGGTAATTACAGGCTTAATGTTAGGAAAAGATTTAAGGATTTTGCAATCATTGTATTGTCTCCAATATCATTCTATTCTGCTTAGGACACCCTGACATGTTGACGTGCAACGGACTATTTATGACCCACTGCCTTCTTCAGCTGGTGTGTGACTTCATGGAGGAAAACAATTTGCTTTAAAATGGGATATATCAATCTGGAGAACAGGATTTGAGTGATACGTCCTGTGCGTTTATACCATGGGGATGGCAGTTTATACTTGGACAAAGAGACTTCACAAGTCCCATAAAACTAAACTGTCCAGCCACTACACGCAACCGCAAGGTCTCTCTCTGAGTTTTGTGTTAATATGAGGGGGAGGATGCATCACAGCAGAAGAGTGAGTTTGCAGCTTGTAGTTTAGGTCTTCCATTTCTGATTGTATCCTCATGCAGAAAAAATCACTGAGCACAAGGAATAAGGAGCCCTCCAGTCCTCTTCTACCGCTTTGGCTGAAGTCCCTCTGTTAAGGCTCAAGCCATCTTCTGTAGCACAAAGGTGGAAGTGACATTAAAAGAGACAATAGAGAAGGTAAAAATATTTATCCGGAAAGCCATCACCCATTTTTCTGCTCATCACTAAGAAAATTTATGTAGGTAATCAGTGCAGACTGTTTGCTGCTTCCTCCTCTACCCCATACCCTCAATTATTTCTATAGATAAGCAGGATCTCGGCTCAGCAGAAACCCATTAAAGCAAGGAAGCCGGCTCCCCATCTGTCTCCATAGGTAAAGAAACTCTTCTGCAAAAATCTCATGTGAGGTCTACCAGGACTGGGGGATTTAGGGGATAGAGAAGAACAACTACTCTCATTCTGCCAAAGAAACCCTGAAACAATGAGTTGCTAAATGATCCCCATCTTCACCATGCTGTGTTCGGGCTGCGATTTTCAATTCTGTCAAGAAGTCTCATCCCAAATCTTGATTTCTATCAGTTACTTCTAAGAAATCAGTTTTAATCTGCATGTATTAGTTCTTGGCTAATCACAGGCATTTATTATCAGACCAAAGCTATAATTTGCTTTATAGTCTGGTCCCTGTGCTCCTCTAAAAGCTTGGCAACTGGCAGCTCAAGGCGGCACCACCTTTTGTGCCTTGGCTTTGCGCAGCCATGTGCTTTCGTTATAAGCCACTTTGGGTACAGTCTCAGTCAAAGCAGAGGATATAACTGACTGTAAGGAGTCATGGCATTACAGCATGGGTGCACTTAATGTCATCTAGAGACACAGTTTGCTGAAGACAGAAGTTTAGAATTAGCGCTGGAAGTTAAATGTACTGACTATTTCTAAGTGAAACCAATCCTCTAAACACTTAAGAACTTGCTTAATTTTCAGCATATGCCACAGACTTCAAAGGAGGGTCAAAGTCCAATAGTTTGAAGTAATGACAAGCAAGAAATACCCTGGAATATTGGCTAAAGAAAAAATATACTATTATGGCAAGTGTTTCTAGGTGCTACTTTTACTTTTAGCTTTTCAAGTTCCTAGCACGTGTGCAAATTTTCAGTTTGAGAAGACACGTAATGTTGCTTTTTTGGAATAAGGGTCTGGAAAAAGGTAGAGGACTGGTATTTGTTATGTACTTTCTTCTCTGATTAAATATTTATAATTGAGATAATTATTGTCTGACAACTAAACACGGGTGTTAAGCAAATATTCCTTGAAGAAATAATTGCCCAAAGTGTTGTTTTACCACTTCTACTACCAGGCCTGGTTTATATATGTAAACAAAACAATTTATACTTAGAATATACCCAGACATTGTGTCACTGGTTTCTCCTTCCCTGCAAAGCTGACTTACAGGGCCTCAGGCTTACACTATTGCTCTGTGGAGAGACGCTTTTGTCAGAATGGGATATTTGTGTCAGAAGGAGCAATGATACATTATCATCACTGTAGATATGAGCCAGAATAAAAAGAATCAGAGAGACTAAAAACAATAATTAAAATGCCTTTCCCCCTGTATGTGGCAGTCATGATTTAACATCCAGGACAGAAACAAGAATGACTGGAATAGCAAAGGAGAGGTCAAGGATTACACAAAATCATTTCCTCAGGTCACCAATTTGTAACACACATCACATTCACTCTATGCTTGCAGTCAATGGCTGGTCTTTTATATATTTTTTGTTATGCTTTATCATTTATTTGGTATAAGATCTTGAGCCAGAGAGCTGGACAGATGAAAGGAGACTGAGGGAGGATGTGAAAAAAGCAAAGGCAGGGGGAGATGAAAAATTGAAACAGCTCAAGGAAGCAGCGTAAGAAATGCTTGGCAAGTGCTTGAAAAAACACTGGAAGAGGATGCAGGAGTGATGAGCATGGAGATGTCTTTTGTGTGATGGATACATCACTCTGAAACATCACTCTGGGTCACCTCCATTTGTTGTGTTAAAATTGTGTCTTTTAATCCCAGACATATTGTGTAAATGACTTTGACCTTGGCAGAAACCCTACAGAGAGAGAAAATTCAGTCATATTGCTGCAATTTTTTTCCTGAGGTGACAGTATCCAGAATGACAATCTTTTTCCTTTGCAACTATTTTTTCTTGGGTAAATAGCCCACTCTGGTCTGTTCCTTTTACTCCTAAAAGGCTGGAGACAAACTACATACCAAATTAGTAAAATTTCTACCTATTTCTTATGAAAAATTTACAAGATACATGCAACAAAACAATAAAGTACAAATTATTAGCTAAATCTTACATTTCCTGCCAAACCATGGTACCCTTGCTGTATCACTGAAATATTAATAACTTGCATAGGGGTCTTTGTTGTGGTTATAAAACACCTACATTCCTTGGTCAACAAAGCTGGGGAGGAAAAAAAAACAAAAAGACAAAAAACCAGGGACCTCAAAGATCATCTGGGACCTCTCGTTTAGGAGTCTTTTCACATCAATCACAGTCTCAGTGTCCCCTCAGTAAGGGAGTAAAATGATGGGATATTTCACCTTTCCAGATGACCAGACCCCTTTGCTTTCAAGAACGTCTAAGTGAGAATACATTGCAGGTGGTTGCAGTATTGAGAACAGTTGGATAATCTTTCACTCTCAAACATTGACAGAGTAGCTTCAAAGCATTCTCCTTCTATCTCTCATCCTTGCATGTCGGGCTGTGCCGTAGGCAACATGACAGCTGAACATATGGGGCATAGGTAAGAATGTACATAGATGGTCAAAGCTGGGTTCTGTCTCAGGGAAGTGCTGCATGGATTTGTGTGTACACACACATGTATTTCTAAGGCATGGGGGGTGTGAAAGCATGGAAAATGTTCATCTGTTGTTACAACCATAGGTATTATAAGGCAAGATACAGGGTTTGAACTTCTTTCCTTAAATCTGTGGTTGCATATGGGCTATTTTCACTCAGTTTCTAACAGTAGTTAGTGTAGCTGACATTCATAAGATTTACGAATTTTGAAACAATGATTTGATTGCTCAGANGGGTAGACCAGTTGACCTCCAGACGTTCCTTCGAACTTCAACCATTCGGTGATTCTGTGAGCAGTGTAGTAGTGAGCTGGAAGGTCCAATCCTGACTGAAATGTTAAGGTCTGTGTGAGTAGCATTTGACACTTGTGTGAGTTCAACAGGCTGAGCCTCCCTCAATTCTGAACATCCACTGAGCAGGAGAAAGAGAGCATGTGTGAATCCATCTCTTCAGTATATCATTGCTTCTGATTTTCTCATGTCTAGAAATGCAAATAATATGATAGCATCCTACCAAAGCAAAGTGAAACTCCTAAGGGATTTCATGTAAGAGGAGTTCCTTTTAGGATTACCACTGTAGGGATAGCAATACAGTGATAACAATGCATCTAGACCAGTAGTGTTTCTAAATAAAAGCGATTATATTTGCTAACACAGAAACCCCTTCAAATTATTCTCGATATCTGCTACTTACAAGGCTGATTTTGGGTTCTAAAGACAGAGCTCTTTAGACCTCAATGAATCAGATTAACTCTACTAAGACTCATGAACTTCTTACAGAAGATCACAGAGATGAAAAGGAAACTAGGGCTTGGCATCTTACGCTGTATCTCATAATCCTCTCCCCTGCAGAATTCTGGTGGTTTCAGCAGATGTAGGAGGAAAAACGCTAATAAAAAAGGTAATGCTGTCTTTCATGTAAATACTAATGTTATACGCCCCAAAAATTAGTAGACCTGCAGTAATTTTTATGCTTACTGCTATTTCTTCCTTTGCAAGAAGTCAGGTATGTTTTTTCCCATCAGAAATTGCTAAAAATGAGGTGGTGATGGTAACCCTAGCGCATGCTAGGTCGTTCCCAGCACGCCTTCTGGAGTACAACAAAACACAATGAAATTCATGGGTGGTTCAGAGACTCAGCTTGTGGTTCTGCTCAAATAGACAACACAGACAGCTCTTCACATCTTAAAATGAAATATAGCCTACAAGGAGAGCTGGTGTGGTTGTGTGAGGAGTAAGGAGCAGGCACGTGCTGTACGTGACACAGTCCTTGTGCTCAGGAGCTGCAAAGGCAGCTGGGGGTCAGGTGCAGAGACAGGAGCTGTTAAAAAGCTGCGCATCATGGCAGCAGGCATAACACTTGGTGTGCAAATGGGCCACTCCACGTCAGCTGGCCAAGGAAAGGGTTCCTATCCTGGAGCAAATTGCAGAGGCAGTATAGGTATATAGCCAATGTGAACGTAGGCTGAACTGTGCGATCTCACCATTGGCTTTGGCAAAGAGCATGTACAGCAACCAGGAATTTGGTTTTGCTGATGGGCAATAATTTGTTAAGCTGGTGAAACAGTACTGACATTTATTGTCTCTATACCATCTATTTTAATTTGTTACTTCTACTCAATTTTCCCAGTTATTCTTCTTTACTCCTTTACAGCAAATTATTGCAAATCTGCCCTTAACTGGAATCTTACTAAAGTCGATCTCAGAAAAGTTTGCTATCCGTGTTTTGAAAAGATGATAGTGTTACCCCTTAGTTACATTTTAGGCAACTCAGAATAAGGAACTATTAGCGTTCCAGAAAAGTTTCTTTTGCCACAAAAATCCATTGTCTTATGATATCCTTCATTGCTTTGTATAATCTAATTTTAGAAGTTCCAGGTGATGAGTCTTTTGTCTTGGACCATTCCAGAGCTTAATAATTATTTTTTTTTCTTCTTAGATCAAGCCTAATTTGTTGGTTTGTTTTCCATATGGAAACCAAAAACATTATAAAAATGGGCTGGTTATTTTTTGGGTTGAATTTATCTGACCCTTCTTTTTATATTCTCATTCCACAAATATTCTACCAAATAATCAATTAATTAGAATGTTAGCAAATATTACATATCCTTAGGAAAACACCAATTCTATCTGTGAATCACACTGAAGGAAAAACACCAAAAGTTTCCCCGACAATAAAAAAGAGGAACAGTACTGTGAATTATTTGCCTAATGAGATAAATGTCTTCAATTCTTTTGTTATTACTTCTAGATAAAGAGGCAAAAGCATTACTTTTTTGTTATTATTTTATCACTGAGACTGAAATTTAAAGGTGGGAGCTACTTTTAAATTGGGGGTCATCCTTTTTTTTTAAAAGTTTCCTTTTTCTCTGATATGGGGGGGGAGAAAGAAAACAAACAAACAAGAAAGTGTTTCCCTCCACCCCTGTGTTTCCAGAGGAATTAAACCAAGAAGAAGTAGAAAAAATCTAAAGAATTCCAATTATACAGTCATTTGACATACATAGCTTGCTTTCTGGACTGTTCATGAATAGAAAAATAAGTAAAATTGTTTATTACATGTGCTTAACCTTTCATCTCACAATATTGTAACCAACAAGTCCTCTGGTAATGCAGACAATTATGCTCCTTTATAATACTTATTAAGTTAGCTAATTTGTACAGTTAGAAGCTTTTTAGAAATGCTCACAAACATCAGGTTTGAAAAAGCATGGAAGAGTTAAGGCTAGATTAGGAGTTGTCTCACCAGATTAGACTGTTCAAACAGTGAAGGAAAAAGATTTAAAAGTAAATAAAAATCTCTGTGCAGATTGAGGGAAATTAGGGCTAACCAGACAAAACAAGAAGCAAAGGAGCCTTCCAAGAGGGATTGCTATGCATTGGCACTAGCTCCTCCAGGCCGCGCAGAGCAGTCATGCCCTTATCCTTGTCCTTTGCCTGGAGATCACCTCTGGCTGGGAAAGGTCCTGAGCTGCAAATCTTTGGAGGCTGAGAGTATTCAGGGGTTCCTCGCTGTGGGCTTTCCTGTTTTCTTACTCGTCTCTAGACATCTGGTTTTGGTCTTTCCCCCCCCTCACCATAAATAGATGATAGGGTTCTGAATGCTTGTACACATTCTTCTTGATACCCCACAAAGAGCTTGGTGATGACCCCAGAAGGCAGGTCCTGGGACCTGGAGAAATCTCCACATCCCCCCCAGTGAGGATGAGATGGGTAGAGGGGTGCCACAAGGCTGGAGGGGGGCTGTGGGGATACCAACTCAAGGGCCAGCACAAATTTGCTATTAGTCCTGAAAACTAAATGGCACTTCAGCTGTAAACAAGCACTGGGCAGATACCTTGGCTCTAGAAACTATAGCCAAAGAAATGCAGCCAGAGCCATCCAAGAAATTGTCTATTGGCTTCAGAAGTCATATAAGAGGTAAAAAATGTGGGTTCACCTCACTGCTCTGCTCCCTTCTGCCCCAAGCGAAAAGTAAAAAACATAGGCATGTAGATGACCAACTCTTTTGAGAAATGATCTCTGTAACCTAATGACTAGAGAAGTCTGTTACAATGCTGGAAAGCTCTGCTCCAGTTCCTGCTCCGCCAAACACTTGTTTCCACAAACAGAACACTAAGATTAGGAAAAAAAAACAGGACAGACTATATCTTTAAGACAAACCTTTGGCAGCACAAGTGTAAAGTCTGACTGTGCTTGAGATCAGTCTCAGCAGATGTAGTCTTGGTCTACCCCATCCCACCAGAACAGTGTGACCAGCAGGCCGCCACAGCCACAATCACATTTAGGGTGGGATGAGAAGTTTCGTCCATGACCTGAGAGCTGTTTCACCTCTGTTGAGTGAACACTTTATTATAGGCCATGCCACTTTCTTGTACCTCTTGCTTACAGATGAAAAATTCCAGGACACCCCCTTGGGAAAGGGTTTTTTACAAGTTTTTTACAAGACTTCTTTGCCTACTTGTCTTTATGCTATTGACTATATTGCCTTCCACCCATACAATCATCAATTTTTTTTCTCTCTCTGAAACAGGCCTTTGTCTTTCGCATTTTATTGGTTCAATGAGCCACAAGTTGGAAGGGAGTTCTCTGTGCACAGCGGGACTATGGATGGGCAGAGGCCCAGCTGTAGGCCAGGCCAAGAGATCTATAGACATGTTTGTTCCCAATATCTTCGGTTCATCATAAAAGCTGTAGCTGTATTTTTCCATTCCTGATTATGAATATGTCTCTTATAATCATCTTCCTACAGAAAGAAATGTAGGAAAATTGTTTTGCTTTTAATATCATATCCTAAATATTATAGGCATTCACAAAATAATTGCAAATATGTTTTTTGACAGTTTAAATGAAAGTGCCTTAACACTTAAAAACAGATTTTGTTGGATATATTCAGCTTTTAGATAAATGAAGAAAATAATAAAGATGACTGTTTTTCATTCCACACATTCAGTAAATTGAGCTTATATGATAACTTTCATAGGATAAATGTTAGTTTAAATTATCTGCATTTGACCTTTAAGCTAGTATTAAAATGCTAAACCAATTTATGCTGTTAAAATGCATTGAACAAATTATATGACAATAACTCTTATACAATGTGAAGCAATTTTGATGATCTTTAAAGATAGTGGATGGTATTTATGATAACAGCTCTAAGCGCCTTTATATCACAGCTGTGGTGAGGCTTAATGTGGCAGGAACTGTCAGACTGGATCAATACATGCTTTTCAGGCTTCTTTTGGTGCCATAATCCAGCCCCTGCAAGAAGTGACCTCATGAGCTGCCTAAGCTCTTGTTGTTCTTGTTCTGTTTTGTTAATTGAAGAATATCGAGGCTTATGAAAATGACAAAGCTGAGCAAAAGCTAATTATGAAAGAAAAACAATAAAGCCAGGGGTGAGTCTAGGTCAGCTTTCAGTGGGAGTCCAGAGTCTACTATATTTTTTCTGCCATCTGTCTGCTGGTGTTTGAGAGAAGAAACTAACATCTCTTGCATACTAAATTAGTGAGCAAAATCAAGTAAGTATTTTAGTTTTTCCAGAGAAGCCTTTGTTGCTTTAAGAAGAAAGCCATCAACTCACTAAGAGGAAGCTGTAAGTGACAACAAACGAGTTGCAGGCAAATAAACTGCTTGTCTTTCCTATTCATTTCTCTCTTATTTTACCTGTGGCCCCCTCCAACACCCAGCTCCCCTGCTGGTGTGTTACACAGCCGGGCGCAAGGGCTGTGGGATCGGGCCCTTTAGCGGTACGGAGGCCCCGGCACCTTGACTTATTCAATCTAACAAGGGCTGCGAGGGTAACAAAAAGAAAAGCTTTTACCGTGAAGGCGGAAACATCCTCGGCAATGAGAGTGAACAGTGTTAGAAACCTCAAGGGAAAACATAACCTCGCTGTTAAAATGAATTTTTGCTTTAATTTAAAAGCCTTTTGTATGGAGGCGCTAGGGCACACAGCTTAGCACATTCATCTGCTCAGGACTCGGCTGACTGTAAGCAAAAATATGACAGAGCCCTAAGCCAGTTTGTAAGAGATTGTCTAATACCTGGAAAGAGTCACCAAGTGACAGCTGCAAATAATTGGCTGCACCTTTTCTTAAGTATTTTAGTAATATACAATAGATTGTTAGCCGTAAAAAACCCTCTCACCGGAATCCCAGTCCTCGTGCAAGGTCTAATACTCCGGCAGAAATCCCGTCCTTTTCTGGGTCTCAAGTTTAATTATTGCAGCAATTTCTCTGCCTTTGGAAATGCTCTGCTACACCAAAGCCAGATGTATTTCTTATTGGATAATAGCTCCCTTCGCATTTCATCGAAAATATTGTGCTGAGTCCAGCTGTACATTATACATTCGATATGCAGACACTAAATTAAAATATAAATGGACTACGTAAGTGACATGTGGTTGATGTTACTGTTAGAGAAACCTAGAAATGAGATTAAAAATCTAACCTAAACATGTAAAAAATGTCTTATATTTTTCTACAGGAGGATTTCACGCTGGAGGAGTTTAGCTGTATGTTTTTAAACACAGGCTACTAATATTTTCAAACAATCCATATGAATTCATATAAACATATTCCAGAGCTATCTTTTCTGCGACTAAAATACTTGGATGAAGTGCCACTATTGAGATATGAGCACAGCTTCCATTTTCTTACCCTTAAAATTAAATGTGCAAATGGAGTTCATTTTTTCCTTGAACACCACAAAATGACAGTAACAGCAGCACAGTCCCAACAGACAAACAAATTTAACTGAAGATCTCCCAATACCATACATATGGACAGGGTAGTGTATTTCTACTTCGTGTTATAATAAAAATAATCTAGTATTGATGTGTCATTACCAAAAGCTGCTTAAATCGTGATGATCTACAAAGACAATCAGAAAGAGATCTTAAAAACAAAGAAAATGAGGTACTTAGGTTCTGTCTAATAAGTAGGAAATCTTTGAGCGCATTAAGGACCAAGCAAAGAAAATTGACCCACAAGGGATTTTTTGGGCCAGAAAGATGAGTACAATTAAAGCAGGTAGCTTAGAACTGAGGGGTAAAACTTGTGGTTTAGAATTTGTTTTTGTTTTTTCAAGGCATGCTTGGAGTTTGCAGAGGTTTTCTGCAAACAACTGGGGCAGCCACAGGAGCCAGCGTTCGGGAATTTTACCTGTGTGCGTTCCCTCTGGATGGGCTGGGTACGTTCATCGGCGACAGCCCTGGGCCCGACAGCTCTGCAGCACCATGGAACAGAAAGGTGTGGATTGTATTGAAGAAAATAGAAGGGTAAACAAAAAGATAGGAGGAAAAAGCACAGAAAACAAAGTTGTCAAACCCACCCAGGAAACACTGGTGTTATCACAGCACTGTCCTCCGTCTGGCAGTCACAGCCCCTCCGCTTGCAGGGCTTTACGGGGCATCCTCAGCATCCTACACAGACAAGCAGCCCCAAACCAAGCTCTGCCCACACGTGGGACCAGCTGAAGAGGGAAACCTGGGCTTGGTCTTGTCTCAAGTGAGTCTTGCAGGTCTGAGTATGTCCAGGAGAGAGGAGCAGTGCCCACACACCGGTTCTGCCCAAGCTCTCCCTGACTGGGACCCTCAGAGCCTTCCGCTGGGATGCAGATGCCTGCCAGGGATCTCCAAACCCCACTGTCCCCCAGCCTTGCAGTGGCCAGCCAGCCTCTGCATGCTGCAGGGCTGGATCCTGGCCTACAGGCTTTTTTTTAGCTGCATCTTGGGATGGAGAATTAACTGGGGATGGAGGCAAATCAGCTCCATCCCATCTGTGCCACGGCAGCCCACCCACAATAGCCTGATGAGCAGCGCACCCACTCAGGGGAAGCAGGGTGGGCTTGTTCGGGTTTTGTGGGTTTTTTAGCTTCCCTCTCAACCCAGCTGAGAGAAACGAAAAGGCTGAGTTTGCTGGGGCACCGTCTTTGTTCCCTTATCTCCTCCTCTTCCCCATCCCCGCAGCGCTCCTTGCTGGGGCTGGAAACATGTGCCTAGGGAGTCCCTGCCAGGCGTGGGCAATCCTGTCTAGGAATTTCAGCCAGAGTTTTGGCCCAGGAGCTTCACATCTTTGGGCGAACTCCCACTCCTTCACTCTGTCTCAGCCTCACAGGTTAAGAGCAGGCTCAACCTCCGCTTTCCAGCTGCTACCTCTCCGTTGCAATCTGCCTGGAGGAGCCATCCTCCAGATGCTTGAGGAAACCACTGCCTTTTTTTTAAAGGACTAAAGTTTATTATGAATAATGCTGATTATTAGTAGGATTGGAAGAGTCCACTCATGATTCAAGTCCTTTTTTCCAAGGCATTTCCCAAATTCAGAGCTCTTCCAAAGAACTCACGATAACAGTAGTGTTTGTTGCCTACTATTCATGGGCTGAAGAGAAATTACTTCCAACCTAAAAACATCTTTAACCTAAAAGCAAATATTGCCTCATGAATCCAACACTGATCACATCTTTTTCCAACATGACAGGAACTGAACCCAGACAGCCTTTTTTTCTCTGCTTATTAAGAAATCCTTTGAAGCTGGTGGTGACCCCTCAGAAAGTTTATGCAGGATAGCCATGCTTAAGGAAATCACATTAGTGTCCAATAAAGAGACACATTTTAATTTCACTCTGCATATCTCTGAGGAAAGCAACCAGTGGACAACACCCTGCAACATGGGACAATGGAAGTGCTGTAAACTGGTAAGTCTAACTAGCTCTTTTTTTTTTTTTAACACAACAAATAGCCGAATGCATCAATTAAGGAAGCTCCAGGAAAGAGCAGAAAAGAGCATTAAGCAGACAGAGAAGAACACCAGGAGGGAGAGAGCAACATGTTAAGGCATGTAAGGAACGGCAGAGAAAAAGAAGTGTCAAATGAAATATACGTAGTGATGTGAAATATGCAGTCACCAAACATTGCTTTGCATTATAAAAACTAGAAGATGGCCAAAGAGGAATTTAAGATCATGTAAAATGGAATGGAATTTGTAAAGAACAGGATTTTCTGAAGCATGAAAAAGCAGTCTGCGAAAATGAGCTCGATACGCACAGATATATTGAGAAAACTGGGTTGTTGGGTTTTTTTCTTCTTGGAGCACACGCTCACGCCAAAAATTAAAGCCTGCCTTCCACGCCAAATCCTGCACCCTTATTCTGTGCATGTTGCGATTAATAGGACCACTCTAACCTATGGCACCGAGAGCAGATCTCAGAGCCCTCTTCTGCACACCTAGCAGCTGTTTACCCAGGGATGCCTGAGTGACCCAGCCCAAGTGCTGCAGGTTTATAATCCCACTGCCAGACCTGTGTACCATCATGTTGCAGCGAGTCCAGGGGCCTCGCACAGGGTGCAGGAGGAACATCTTAGTATTTTATAGGTCTCTGTTTTTCCTTAACACAGTCCTTTTAGAAATGCTCTTCTCATCGTGCTCTTCTGGAATTCATTTTCTCATGCTGGTCATACTTCTTGACCAATCAAC
Source organism: Ibidorhyncha struthersii (assembly GCA_013398815.1). NCBI lineage: Eukaryota > Metazoa > Chordata > Aves > Charadriiformes > Charadriidae > Ibidorhyncha > Ibidorhyncha struthersii. The sequence goes on along the minus strand of VZSZ01011115.1, from coordinate 142,514 downwards.
TGTTTGTGTGTGGGTAATACATATTTAGTTAAATACATATTTAGTGCTCTATGGATTTATAATTGTTTAATACATACGCAAAAACCACTGGAAATTATATGCAATGGTAGAGCTGTATGTACTTAGCCTAACTCTAATGAACACATTCTAGATTATGAACTATGTAGTATATTAAAATCACTGCAGTTTTTATTAAAATGAGTGATATTTTCTTATGTGCCAAACTTTAAATAGCTTTTCACTAAATTACACTTCTAGGTTTGAGGGTTTTTTTCCTCTGCAGACATCAAAAATGAAATATAGTATGGTCAAAGATTTTAGTATATTCATAGTAATTTTTAGTTCTTTTTTGAAGCTAAGCTCAATGCACAGATTAGGTTTGCAGCAAAAAGCTCTTCTAGTCATCTGTAAGCTCTTCTAGTCGTCTATACGCACGTATTTGCACGTTATTTGCACGTATAGCCACAATACCAGTCAAGGCTCTCTGAGCAGACTTTGAGCTTCTCTGTCTTTGGCTGACTACTACATACATTCCTCCTCTCCCAGGTTATCTAAGCTCCCTCTGCAGTCAGCGAAGTCACCTGCAGAGGACAATTCCTCCAGCGTCTTCTAGGCACTTATTTATGGTCCACTGACTACGGAGAGAGCCTAAATAGCTATCTTAGGTTTGACACTTAACTTTTCCAAATCAGTGGCTAAGCAAGACATAGCCCTCCCTGCTCTAAGGACCTATTTGAACACACAAAAGAGTGGAGGAAGGTTGATAGAGGGGAAAGTGAAAATGCACACACTGTGCAGACACATATATACTGCAAATTTTTCTGCCAATGCTTTTTCATGGGAAATATTACCATGGGAAACACATGCTCCTCTCAGCTATTCCTTCAGCTTCTCATGCCCTTATCCTTTCAGGGTTTTTCTTCAGGGTAGTAACAAAGGTGGATAGTACATGATTTTTCTATCACTGGCAAAGAAAATGAGGACTTGCACAGCTGAATTTGCACTAGTTTTCTTACTGTGGAGCCCTACTGATGTAGGTACCACTTGGTCTGGTTATAAGCCACAGATCTGGGTTTTAAAAAGGTGTGCCTGCCACGTATACTTTCACACAAGAATGTTTTTCTTTGTGATCCTTAAGGTAGTATTTGTGCTTAGGGCCTCTTTAACAGCAAATTATAACAGCAGCAACTAATTGCAGAAGAGGAGGAGAAAGCTGGTTATTGTTTTCTGCCTTTTGCCCTCTTCTTCATACAGAAAAGCAGGAGGATAGAGCATTATTCAGAGATGGTTATTACAAGGTAAATGCTTACAAGTAAAGATGTACCAAGACAAAATAAGTGCATTTGGAAACCGCTCATGGCTATGCCACAAATAATGCACTTGCCTTTTACACAAGTAACCCTTCATAGTGCATTTGTTCACTGCGTCTCATAGGAGCAATAACACTGTGAGCCATACCTTTTCATGACTTTATTATCAGTAATCTTTGTTAGCCTGTCTCTCTTCATCCATGATGTCAAAGTTACAACGTGCACAAAGCTGCCAGGCTCCCAAGTCACACCTGGCCCTCAGAACATATCACACCTATGTGCTCATATTTAAACTGGCTTCTTGTCACATTTTTGCCTGGACTTTCAAAACGCTCCTTCCAACCTATGAAGCTTAGCACAGAGCCACCATTTTTGTGCAACAAACCATGTCTGCCTTTCTGCCCCGTTTCCTCTTTGATAGTATCTGGCAAAGGTCGCCTGGGGTCAAACCTTCCCAAATTACATCGTAAGCTAGAACCTCCCTCTTCTTCAAAATTTTAGAAGTGACGGAAAGGAGAAATAGATGACCTTCAAAATCTGACTGTAGATCCGGGCACAACTTCTGTAAGTTACTTTTCTAATGATGCAGTCTCCACTCCCCAATTTAAATTTTGCAGCCTGGGATCAATTCATAGGACCTAAAACCTGCAGCTCTGGACCTGAGGTTGGGGACGCCTAAAAAAATCTTGTTTAGACACATTAGCAGAATTCAAAAATCTGAGTAAATGTAGTCAAGCCTTCTCTGGATAAATGAAGCCATGTGAGGTTATTTGGTGTTGGGGCCAGGTAAGGAGGCTTTTAAATAAAATGTAGCTGACATATATCTTTCTCCACACTTTGTTAAAACTGGTTTTGAAAAAAATGAAATTATAAAACATACTTTTTTTCCTGCTGAACAGTCTTCAAAGAACAATTGTTAATATTTGTATCAGTATTTTCCACTGTGCTTGCTGAATAGAGTGAATTTAGGTTGTACATATTTGAGGTATTTCTGTGCCTTGATAATATCAGGCAATTGGTCTGCATGTGGGGATTTTCCATGGAAGCAATTATTTCTTCAAGGGAACCTATGATTTCTTCAAGACCAGAAATAGGAATGGAAATAGGACAAGAGGAAATGGCCTCAAGTTGCAGCAGGGGAGTTTTAGACTGGATATTAGGAAAAATTTCTTCACCGAAAAGGTTATCAAGAACTGGAACAGGCTGTCCAGAGAAGTGACTGAGTCACCAACCCTGGAGGTATTGAAAAGATGTGTAGATGTGGCACTAAGGGACATGGTTTAATGGTGGACTTGGCAGTGTTAGGTTAATGGTTGGACTCAATGATCTTAAATGTCTTTCCCAACCTATATGATTCTATGATTCTGTGTTCTGCTGCGCTAGTGTCTGTGCCTCAGTGCGTGAGAGGGCAAAAGCTGGGAGCAAAGCAAGAAACAGCCAAGGTCTGTCTCATATTTATCTGCCTAAAGATCACTGTGCAATGAGAGGCAGCTTGTGGATGCCAAAACACTCTCACTCCGTGAAATGCCTTGGGAGAGTTTGGGAGTTTGCTTGGTTTGCTTTCCCTGAATGGGAGTGGAAGAGTATTGGGAGCACCAAGAAACAAGCAGAAGGACTTGATCTCCAAAAATGTCTTTTCTTGCTGTTTTCCATGTTGTCTGTTCCCAGCTGGGCAGGAGGACATTGCAGCAGACTGGCTTGCCCAACTGCACGCAGCTACCAGCCAGATTTTGCAGACCAAAGAGGTCTGAACAAAGGAATCAGCAAAACTGGGCTGGTCATTTCTAACTGTGGCCACTGATACCTTTGAGAGTGCCCAGCCCTGGTTCTGGGACTGGTCCATAGAACTGGGGGACCAGAGGAAACTTCCGCCTGGCCAGAGCTTCCTGGTGCCCCATAAGCAAAAGCTCTACCTGGTTTCTGAGAAAAAGTTCGACAGCTCTGAGGTTTTGTCAAAATCAACCATACACATCGGCCATGCGCATTACACAAATGATAACTTCAAGCACCTGGCTAAGTCCCTGGCTCCAAGATCAGCCCCCAGAACATGTGGTTCCATATTGTTTTGCTGTAACGGAAGGATTTGCCAGTTACTTTTGAGCAACTAGGGTAAAAAAAAAAAAAAAGAAAGAAAAGAAAAGAAATACTTTCCTACAAAAAACAGAGATTCATTTGAACCAAAGTCAACCCCTTCAAATTTCAAAGGTGATAAGAACAGGCCATGACTGGTCTGTCACTTATTGTGGTAGACAGAAACCACATGTTACTCTGGGCTCTGAGACTGCTGCTCTGCTCATTCTTCCGGCTCTGGACTAACAGCTAAAAAATTGAGTGAAGCCAAGATCACAAATTTTCCTTTCTCGCCAGATTTGAGCCCTTTTAGTGGAGGAGTACGCTGTTTTGCTAACTCCAAGCTGTTGAAGACCACTGTAATCTGCAGAGCCAGGACTACGATCATTAAGAAAAATGTGTGCAGGACCAGTCAGGCACTCAGTAGTTTGTGCTTTTCACCCCCCCTCCCCCTGCCCCCCCCGAACATGATATTTTTTAAACTTAAGATTTACAGCTGTACTTAGTTCATAACTTTAACAACTGTCATGTAACACACACACCTGTAAGCCTCGTTTGTCCTGGAAAAGCAGGTTGTATCAATGCTATGTGCACTCTTGTGGAAATGAACTATGAGGACAAAGTGTAGGACAGATACGACTTTTGCCTTGTCTTTGCCTCACAGCTTTCTGAAGCTACAGAATGACACAAAATCCAGCTGTCCGGTATGGAAAATGGTTAGTGTTCCCCTGAAGTCAATAGAAATATGTGAACAGCGCCCAGGAAGGTTTGTTTGATTTTAAAACTATATACGGAAAGAGAAGGCTGCCTGTTGATGGTGAAGACTGTTTGTGTTAATGCCGTTTAAATAAAATGGTGAATACAGGATGGTGCATCAAACAATTACCCATCTCTGGAAAGGTCAAAGTCCTACTGTCCAGAAAAAAAAGGTACATACGTGGCCATATTTTTTCAACACTTAAAAGGTCAACAAGATGATTCTGCTTTCAAAAAAAAAAATAGAAAAGACAGACTGTGCAAACAGAGCTTGTAGTAGCATAAATATCATCTGGTTTTGCAGTTTAAACATGTTCTGCTCAATTTCCTACACTAAAGATAGTTTATGGGCCTTAACCCATGATGTATGGTCACCATCCAGTACACTTCATGACAGCAGATACCTGGCAGGGTGTACGCCTGCCACTGGAGATGCCCAGCTGATTTCTTTGATCTCTGTTTTTTGCATTCAGGCCACGTCCTTTGGAGGGCAGGTCTGTGTTACTGTACACCTATATCTGTTTTCGATTTGAGGTAGGCAGCATTTCTTTATGAAAAGGGATTATTTTTCAAAGTTTTGTAGGCCCCCAGGACATCTCAGTTCACGGAGGGAAGGAATATCCCCCTTTCACTGCTTTCCAAATAAGTTCCCATTCAAGCCATTTTTTCTCAGTTGTAATTCATTATCGGGGGCCTCTGTGCGCGCTGCATCCTCTTAACAGCTCTGTCTCATAAGGTTACAGCAAAAAACACACTACCCCTAAAAGGCCCCCTCCTCTTTATATGGCATGAATTACTGCTAAGGAGGTCATAGGGGAAGAAAAAGAAGAGGGATAGGAGGGATTTTGCTACACTGAGGAAGTAGCTCCTGAAGAAAATGCTTTTCTCCGCTGCTTGGGCTGACTAGGGAGCCTGGTGGACCCTGGTTTGTTGACGCTCATGTGAACATGGTAATCCCTGAGGGCTGGTTGCGCTTCTTAATTCATCCTGCAATAAATTCGCTCCTGATGGTGCAGATTTTGTCCTTCCCTCCCCACTGCCCTCAACAAAGCAGGGAAAATTACTCAATTAATTGCCTGGCGGTTGCAGGGGCTGCCTGGCAAGGGGGTACTGCCCTTCTGCGCCAAACTAGGGATATAAATTTTTCCCTGTGAGCAGAGCGCATTACGGCTGTGTGCTGTGAGGCAGGGAAGTGCATGCATGCGTGTAATAGGCAGCTGATCATTCCCATGACAGCTGCTGCGGGGGGAACGGGAAAAGGTGTGCCCACCGCCCCGTGCCGCCGCCTCCTGCCTGTGACCCCGCCAGGGAGTCACACAGGCGACCCTGCGCCCAGGGGATTTCTCAGCCCGTGACTTGTTCTCAAATGAGGGCTTCCTCCGATGGATGCTTATATTCAAGGGGGCGAGTCATGTGCCTTGTTAATTTGAACTGTCGGATTCACCAGGTCTGCGATGGCTGGCTGTTTAAAAACACAGTGTGTTCCCAGCTCTGCAACATAGGGGAGCTATCATTTAGTTTTTAGCTCTTTGGCAGAAGAAAACTGTACATGAGGGTGAGCAGGTTAGATTTGACTGGATAATTACGTATTATTTTGCATGAATAGAAATGTCACTGCTAATGACAGCTGCGGTGTGCTCCAAAATATTTGGGATTAAATATGTTTGGTCTTATACACCAGATGCACAAAAGTATTTTTAAACATTTGTATGGATTTAGTCCATCTGAGCAATTTCTTAAGTAATATGTGTGCAAAGCAGTAATTCTCAAGACTTCATGTTCCTGAAACCACCAACCCAGTCTATGTTAGAAGAAAAGACTGTAAAACACAAGAGGTATCTACCACATATTGCCTTCTCCACTTCTTCCTCTTGCTTCTTCTCCTTTAATCAGAAATGAAATTACTTTGACCTCTAAATGAAACAGGGCCAAGCGACTTTTAGCATTGGGTCTAACTGTGCTGGCCGAGTTCAGCGTCTCAGGACCCTGAGCGGGTATGTCCATGCCAATGGTTCAACAGCAAGACTTTGCAATTGCCAAGAGCTCCTGAACTCGTTGTCCCAATTAAAAATGGGAAATAGTTGTGTTTATTTTTACAGATATGTGTAGGAGCAATTAGGTGTAGGAGTTCTTGAATCCTGTGCTGAATTTCGAACCAAGCTGGCCCCTTCTGCTTTGCAATGAATGCTTTCCATTTGATTTGGGGTGAACGAGCTTTCCTTCTCCAAATCAACTACTGTTACTCTGGTCATTTTTCTGACCCAGTGCTGTGGGAAATGCTGTCAAAAGGCTTTCTAGTATTCCTCCAGGGTGAAGCTGTATAACAGAGCTGTGTAAAATACTTGCCATACAACTCTATAATTAGTAAAAAACTATAAGGATTTTTTTGTCATTCCAAGAACTGTTTCTGAAGGACAGATGGAAGAAGCATTTGTGTGAGAAATGGTAGCTGACATAGAGGCTTTTTAGACGTCTCATATTTAGTTGAACTCATTTTAACAAATTCCATTCTGGAAGCATTGTGACTCCGAAAATCAGACCCTAGATATAGCTAAATATCCTAAATGCCATCTTTTTTCAACGTAAAACATAGACATACAGGTTTTCAGCATTCATTAATATTTGCTAGAGAGCTACTTGCTTTATTCAGTGAGTTACAGTCTAACATTCTTTTATCTCGAATAGTAATTTTCCTACAAAATTTTTTGCTTGAGTTCCTATCACTACAATCTCAAATTCACTAGGAGCCGGGTTTGAGTTGGCAAAAGGAATCCCAATACAGAAGGACTCCCAATACAGAAAGACACGTTCTCTCCTCAAAATACAATTTGAAACAATATGCAGCACATAGGTTTTTAATTTTGTTTGTAGTCATTAAAGCATAAGCAGTTGCTCATTCACTGTATCTTGGCACACAAGGTGGATATATAAATTGTTCTGGGAATAGGGAAATTAGGCAAATAATGGCAGCCATAAGTGAAGATTTGAAAAGGAGACTACTATATGTAAGGAAGTCCTATCTACTCTTTAAAACTGGGGGTTTCTAATTGTGATGGCTCTGTTTTGAAGGGGAAAAGAAGAGATGCAGGATTTGGAATTGTTTCAGTACAAACCCAACCCAATACATTCAATGTGGCTATTTATATTTTATGAAGAAGAACGAGAGTGCTCTGGAATAGGCAATGAGGGCACACCACAGGAGGAAGGCAAAGCTGGCAGAGGTCTTTGTTCGGTCTCATGGCCCTGATCCAAATTCTCTTACTGCACTATTTGGAAAGGAGCAGACCTTCATCCCCTTCGAGGACCTTCCCAGCAGATTTCAGTGTCCTTCTCCAGATGTATTTCCACAGTGTTCCAGCGGACACACACCTCTTTTGCCATCGCGGCTGGTGTAAAGCTTTCCAACAGCTTCACCAGGCTCTGGGACAGGCTCTTAGCACATGGTACTACTCATTTTTCAATCAGTAGCAATTCTGTCCTTCATTTCAGTGATTCAGGAAAAAAAAGCCCTTAAAGCATAAGTTGCCAGAGTATATTAAATGCAGAACCATCCTTTTAGTGCTCTTACTTATTCACTACAGTAAACAATGCCATTTAAAATAATTTCCAAATCTCAATTTAGACCAAAAAAAAAAAAATCTTCTCTTTTAGCTGTTACTCTCTCTCACAATGGAAAGCTGCCTCAGAGCACGCTACATTTCAGAGGAGCCTGTGAGATTTGGTTTTAATGGGAAGCTAAATGAAATGTTTAAATTTCAAATCAACAACAGAACATGTTCAAAGAGCTGTATTTATAGGGTTTAAGTGAAAAATGCTCTGGCACCACTTTTAAATAATGCTGGCGAGGAACGGAGGGAAGAACACCACTCACTGATTCTTTGCATGGCTTAGTCCACAGCCTTATTCAAGGCTCACGTATAATGTGAGTTGTTGGCTGTGATATTTCAGTTGTAGTGCTAGTGGAATTCACTGTAGGCAAAGGCTCATGATGTTAAACAAAGTGGACAAAAGGCTTTTACAGAATAATAAAAACAACAAGTCTCCATTTATGACTTACAGTTAAATGTCCTCAGTGAAGACATTACTCAGTAAATTACTCTGTGGGAAAACCTGTAAAATATAAATGCCCTGGCAAGCTGGGGAAAACAGTGAGGTGACAGAAAAGCTTAAAGAGTCAAAAAGGTGAAAAAGGACATTGGGTCTTGCTCGAAGCTCAGAGCTCCTTGCTGAATTACTTCTCCTGCAGCTCTCAGTTCTAGCACAGCTCATGTGGGTGGGGAAGCAGGGTCCCAGTTTCAAGTCTGCTGAAACTGTGTCATTTTTTTGTGTTCAACTAAAATAATATTGAACTTGCATTGCTGGAATGAACATGCAGAGAATATCTCAGAAGTAGAAACAAACGTAGACAGACTGTGGGCAAAGGAGCAGAATGGGAAGAAAGAAAACTGCTAATGAGAAATTAAGGACAGAAACTGTACAACGCAGCCTAATTTTTTAGTAGTCTTCCAGGGCTGGTGAGAAACACTGCCAGAAGTTTCAGACTGAGGCAAAGCTGAGGGTGAATCACCTGATCACCAAATGAATCCTGGTAGGACGAGTAACTGCTGCCCTGGACCAGGTTTTGTGTCAAATCAGAGGTATCTCAAGCAGTTGGTCAACAAGCTTTTGGAGCTATATTATATTTCTTATAGCTGTTTATATTTCTGTACCCCTAATTTTCTACCAAAGTACAGAAAAGGAGACAGTAGAAGGAAGTCTATGGGAATGGTTTAATCTGAGTTACATGAAGAGCTGACACAGACCTGACTACCATCACCACTAAAAGAGGCCAAAGTATGGAAAATATTTTGGGAGAAGATTTGAAAGCATTCACGTTTGGCAAAAAATGAAAAGTGAATCTAGTTTGTTTTGTGGGAGTTTATTTTTTCATTATCTTTTCTACAATTTTTAGCCAAAACCTTCATTCGAAGAGCTTTTAGGATTCTTTTAATTACCACTAAAATGCACTTTTAAGAGATAATAATAAAAATTAAAATTGCATAAAACAACATGGGAAAATTTGGAAAAAAGGGAAGGTTTTATTATATTGCCAATTTTTAAATAATAGGGATTTTGCTTTTATAAGAAATGGAAAGCAAAATTTACTCTGGCCAGTTAAGTCTGTGGACACTTTTCAGTGCTTCATTCTTTTTCCGTAGTGTTGTCTAATGGTATAACATCATTATCTTCCCTTTAATCATAAGATCTCTAGGTTTAGGACAGAATTTTATGCCACATAAGCGTTATTCCTATGGCATGAGTAATTGGTTTGTTTGTTGTCTGCATTGGTTGTAAAGGAAAGATTTTGCGAGAAGAAAAGAAGGGACCAGCATCCTCGCCCAGTTCACTTTCTCAGGCCATATATTCAGCACTGTAAAATTGCTGCACACTTCACTTCTGCCTCACAGAGACATATGGGAGCTTTCATGTCACCTCCAGTGATGTAATCAGTATACGCACCAAATCAGCCACAAAGGCCCAGTATTGAGTTATAGGTCTGTCTTTTTGGGGGTTAAGCTGGGCAGGCGATTTTACCTCTCCGAACACATTTAAGAGTTTGAAAAACTTCTCTTTTCAAACTCTGTGTGAGTGTGAGGAAGGGGAGAAGGAATAAAAACCTTATTTCTATTATGGAATGGACATTCTATAACATTTTATTTAAAAAAAAATCAAAATGTTCCTTCTCACAAGAAGTGCTTCGTTGTTGAACTAAAAATGGTTCTCCATGCAGCAGGGAACTCCTCCAGGAATATGGGATCTACATGGTGACATTTCTAATTGCATTCTCCAAGGAATAGAGAATGTACTTACTGATGGTCCTGGTTGCTAAGTTTTGGAAGCTTGGGACTCTGGAACACCCAGCTCCATAACCAGCCGGCCAAGGAAGGGAGAGGATAGCTGGTGTTGGGAAGGTGTCAGAAAGGAACTGGAGCAAGTTTTGTCAGAATTATAATGTTCCCACAAATTTGCATGAACTGGATATATGTTCTAAAGGAAAAGCATCCCTGGGGCCCTGGAGGTGAGGCTGGGTGGCTCGGAGGTGGTCAACATGGACCCATCCTCTTTGGTCCCCTTCATCCCCCACTGCAGTGCGGGTTGATGATGCTGGTGCCTGAGCTGCAGCTGCACAGTGTCCAGCTCGCACTGAGAACAGGCACAGTAAGTGTGACATCAATGGAGACGTGCCCTTAAGGACTGTCTTTCAGAGGTGTTAGTGAGCACTGGCATTTTCCCCTGCCAGCTGTTAAGAATTTTTTCAACCTACATGCAAAAGTCCTTTAGGGAAAGGTATTTATTAGGCTTATGTGGAGATCATCTCTAATTAAAATTTACATTTCTTTCTTCTAGACAAGAGGAGCCTAATTCATTCTCTCTGTGGTATTGTTCTATCAATCTTTTCTCACTGACTGTGTTGGTGTTATTTTCTCTGTAAGTCCACCTGCAGCAGTAGCTCCAATGTGCTGGCAGTGTGTCACAGGTGCTACACCCCCAGAAGAAGGGGGAAAAGAGAGGGCACCATAACCTGGTACATCTGTAATGAATCTGATCCTGCTAAAGCTGAAGACCATGATGAAGCTTCAGAGGTACTAAACTGATCTTAATGTATCTGTCCTGAGGGAGGTAATGGAGAAGGTGTACCAGTACAAGGCTCTATTAGTACATGCAATTCGTGGTTTATAAACAGGAAAAGTAAAACCAGAAGACTCCCAATGACCAGCAAGGAGACACAAGCAGAGAAATAGAGAAATAACACAAGGAAGGCATGAGTATTCAGAAGCACACCTGCTAAAAAGTAGCATCATGTAGGAGATTATGATATCTGCTTCTGTCATTCACATTACAGTATCGTTACCCACAGGGATGGTGTTTAATTTAAAAATCACCTTCACTAACCATTTATTACAGAGTATGTCACAAGGTAAATTGAACAGCTAGATGTATAATCAGACAGAACGGCACACTAAAATAATTAAATACAGGCAGCCCCAGGATGCTCTCTGCTTAATGTAGAATGCTAATTGGTATTCGAATACCACACGGTGTGTGTTGAAGAAAGACAGTGTAACTAATGTACCTGTATGTTGTGTGTAATAATACAGAATGAGACCTTGAGGGTACATCATCCCCTGAGGATTTCACACTGCCAACAGCTGATACCAATAAAAACAGAGAAGTGTATTTCCCCTGATATTTTCCTGACATATTCTACCCCAGTTCCTGCTTCACTGCAATCTGTGAGAAGATTTAAGAGTGATATTGTACACTGGAATTAAATGCAACTCATGAAGTACATATGTCATCTTTTCAGTAGTAGAAACACAGCAAATAGAATTTTGATACCAGATTTTATAAATCCCTGCTTGGTTGCTTTCATCCAGTTGATTTAAAGAATTGAAGCAACCTTTTTTGTATGGAAAATATTTTTCTGAATATGATTTTATGATGTTTCAGTTTTTAACAGATGCAGTTTTCTGACTTCAAAGTGCATGGAAGCAAACTTGTGTTGAGGTAGAAATACTGTTAAAGTCTTCTTTTTAAAGAAATTGATAAATTAATTAATTTTCACGTTTTTGTCTCAAAACAGCTTAATGACAAGTCCTGTATTTATTTTTTGTTGTCAACTGGTAACAAATAAAATATTTTGAGCTAAAAGATACTTTTTATATATTCAATAGAAGAAAGAATATTTAAAGTAGATTGTGGAAAACATTTACATCAAAAATACAACATATAAAAATCACTCCTAAAACAAACAAGCTCCCACCCCCATCCACGAAAAGCGAAACCAAAAATGGAAGACTAGCTGTAGTACACACTTACAAGGTAATATTGTGGTCTCAGCAGTGGTTATACATCTTGGATGGTGTTACCCCTACTCTTGACAAGCAGTATTTCACTGTTCCTTAACTAGATAAAAGGAGCATTTATGAAATAGAATGATACTGAGTGTGAATGAGTAGAAAAACTGCGTCCGTATGCATATGGGGATATTTGAGATGGTCTTCTCTATATTAAAAAAAAGTTTTTTAAAACTGGTATTCTTATTCCTTCAAATACTTCTCTGAGCACAAGAGCTACAAATATAGTAAAATATTTATTTCACACATAGGCACACTGCATCAGAAATAATGTTCTTCTGCAGAACAACTTTTGCTCTGTCTTCTTCCTAGAAGATTTCCAATCAGAAATCCATTTTGCATCCCTAAGATTCATTTCAGTAGACACTAAGTACGGCTATTTTGCTACTCTCACTTGTAGGAAGAAAGGAAAGTGAAGTAAAATAATGCTGTTAATACAGAAGAAGATTAAATAAGGTTTTCCCATGTTGGACTTCAAAACTGTCCCATGGCACACTGAACCACAGAATGGCTGAGACTGTCAGGGGCCTCTGGAGATCATCTAGTCGAAACCCCCTCCTCAAAGCATGGCCAACAAAGGCAGGTTGCCCTGGGTCATGTCCAGTCAGGTTTTGAATATCTTCACGGAGGGGGACTCCACAACCTCTGTGGGCAACCTGTGCCAGTATCTGACCATTTTTTTCCTACATTTAAATGGAATTTCCTGGGTGTTGGTTTGTCCCCACTAGATACCACTGAGAAAAGTCTGTTTTCTGCTTCTTTAAATCTTTAAATATTGGGTATTTAAACACAAGGATAAGATCTTCCAGGCTAAACTGTCCCAGTTCTTTCAGCCTCTCCTCATGGAGAGGTGTGCCAGTCCCTTGATTGTCTTTGTGGTCCTTCACCAGATTTGTTCCAGTATGTCCACATCTCTCTTGTCCTGGAGAGCCCAGAACTGGATCCAGCACTCCAGATGTGTCTCACCAATGCTGAGCAGAGGGGAAGGAACACCTTCCTTGGCCTGCTGCCAATGTTCTGCCTAATGCAGCCCAGGAGGCTGTTGGACTTCTTTGCCCCTAGGACCTCTTCTCCAAGTCACTTTGCAGTCAGTTGGCCCCCAGAGTGTGCAGATGTGTGGAGTTATTTCCCAGAGTGGCATCACATCACATCATATCACATTCAGTGGAAGAGTCAGTCCTTTCTCCTTCAACTACCCAGATAGATGAAGGTGTCCTGTTGCAGGCATCTGTACCTCTAACACTGAAATTAAGAGTATGGTCATCCTGTGCTGTTTCTTTGGACAGAGCCTGCATAGAACCAGAAACGCTGAACCAAGGGTGAGAATGGAGGTCTCAGAGGAGCAGAGATGATGCATAGATGCCAGGGCACATATGATGCTTGAAGCTGAAGCTCTATGGAATAGTGTTCACCCACGGACAGTCTGGAAGTAATGTGGGTTCCCCTCTGTCAAGAGGACTCTCTTAACTTGCCTTTCTCTCACAATCCCATCTGAAGACAGTGGGTTACAGTGCATCACAATTACTGAGCTCTGACACTTAGAAGTGGTGTACCCCAACTGAAACCAGCTCTCAGGATCAGGGAAGATGGAATCATTTACTTATTTTTTCAAAGCCTGGTTTTGTGTTTCTTTTGCCTACTTTTATTGTAATCTTTTTCTGAATCCTTCTGCTAACAATAAAAAAAAAATCATTATTATGAGATGTAGTTAGCAGCATCACAATTGATGGTGTCTTGAGGAGCAATTTAGTTTTAAAGCCATGATACTATTTACTGTAGTACAGTTAAAGAAAGCAAGGCTCTATAGATTAACCTTGTGTTTTGGAGGACCTTCATAAATTAGTCCCATAACATAACAGATATGCCAGCAATCTTTCAGATTGAGTGTTATCAGATAGTTATGAAACTGGACTTCAAGTGGAGTGAGCTCCAGCTACAGTGGTTGGAAGGCTGGGTTTTTAAACTAAAAATGAAAATTCTTTGAGCTGGCCTCCTGCAGTTTAACACCATGTGTAATTAATTTCCTCTAATCTGTTTGAATGGTTCACTTATTCATGAAAGAAGAAAAGAGAAAGGGAAGGGAAGGGAAGGGAAGGGAAGGGANNNNAGAGAAGAGAAGAGAAGAGAAGAGAAGAGAAGAGAAGAGAAGAGAAGAGAAGAGAAGAGAAGAGAAGAGAAGAGAAGAGAAGAGAAGAGAAGAGAAGAGAAGAGAAGAGAAGAGAAGAGAAGAGAAGAGAAGAGAAGAGAAGAGAAGAGAAGAGAAGAGAAGAGAAGAGAAGAGAAGAGAAGAGAAGAGAAGAGAAGAGAAGAGAAGAGAAGAGAAGAGAAGAGAAGAGAAGAGAAGAGAAGAGAAGAGAAGAGAAGAGAAGAGAAGAGAAGAGAAGAGAAGAGAAGAGAAGAGAAGAGAAGAGAAGAGAAGAGAAGAGAAGAGAAGAGAAGAGAAGAGAAGAGAAGAGAAGAGAAGAGAAGAGAAGAGAAGAGAAGAGAAGAGAAGAGAAGAGAAGAGAAGAGAAGAGAAGAGAAGAGAAGAGAAGAGAAGAGAAGAGAAGAGAAGAGAAGAGAAGAGAAGAGAAGAGAAGAGAAGAGAAGAGAAGAGAAGAGAAGAGAAGAGAAGAGAAGAGAAGAGAAGAGAAGAGAAGAGAAGAGAAGAGAAGAGAAGAGAAGAGAAGAGAAGAGAAGAGAAGAGAAGAGAAGAGAAGAGAAGAGAAGAGAAGAGAAGAGAAGAGAAGAGAAGAGAAGAGAAGAGAAGAGAAGAGAAGAGAAGAGAAGAGAAGAGAAGAGAAGAGAAGAGAAGAGAAGAGAAGAGAAGAGAAGAGAAGAGAAATCCCTTGAATGACTCTGAAGAAGAAAATTTTTGCTGTCTTTAAAAACAGAAAGACTTCAAAGGTCTGGCAAGTCACACTTCCTATGTAAGGAACTTCCTCAGACTGTGGCAAGCACTCTGCCCAGCAGGCTTACAGGCTTGAGTGGAAATCCCTAAGTCCTGAAATACTCAAAAATATTATGGTACCTAGTTCTCACTAATGTCAAGGAGAGCTGGGAACACACAGGACTGATAATCTAGGCTAAAACAGGTGATACCGCTACCAATACTGTCCTCAACAGTATCCATCACCAACAACCCAGTATGCCTGATCTGCAGAGGAGATGGCTGCTTCCGTTCCTACTTTAAAGAATTTGGCCTTTAATTGCAGTATGGGTGGTTTTGGCTCTTACAAATCCCACATGTGTTCCTTACAGATGACAAAAATAATAGTAGTTCAAAATGAAGTATTCCTTCATCACAACTTACTGCATCTCTCATTTTCATATCCTGACAGCTAAAGCATTTTCAGCTTGAAAATACTGGTAGTAGCTAGAAATAGAAAATGCTGACTGAAAGGTCCTGCACTATAGGGGCAAGAAGAAGGGATTCAAATATGTTCATTCTAACAAATAACAATTATTGTTTTAAACTCTTTATTTACTGAATAAAATAGTAATGCCCAACAGGCATTTTAGGAACTGGCAACAATAGCTATAATCTGCTTCCCAAAACTCAGAACAACTTGTATTCTTATTGAAACAATAACAATTTTCATAATGGATAGGCCTGTCGAGTAGAAAGGAAAAGAATAATTCAAATAATGATGATTACAATATGCACCAGATACGAGCAGACAATGTCACATACATAAATTCTCTTCCAGTCTGTTCACAGCTATTCCCTTTGGTGTTATCATCTCATGATAAATTCTGTTTACATTCTCTTACTTGAAATCCCTTTATTGAAAAGTCCCAAAATACAATACAAAGCATTTTGGAGATCCTTAGTAAGAAAAAGATCGAGGCAAATTCTTTGCACTAGCATATTTCACTAGGTGAAACACCAGGAAACCTCTGATCATCTTGAGGGCAACCACATTGCTCTCTACAGCTTCCTGAGGAGGGGAAGTGGGGAGGGAGGTGCTGGTCTGTTCTCCTGGTATCCAGCGACAGGATACATGGGACGGGTTCAAGGCTGCACCAGGGGAGGTTTAGACTGGACATTACAAAGCATTTCTTTACCAACAGGGTGGTCAAACACTGTAACAGGCTTCCTAGAGAGGTGGTGGATGCCCCAAGCCTGTCAGTGTTTAAAAGACATTTGGACAATGCCCTTAACAATAGATGCTTTAACTTGGTGAGCCCTGAATTGGTCAGGCAGTTGGACTAGATGATTCTTGTAGGTCCCTTCCAACTGAAATAGTGCTATTCTATTCTATTCTATTGAATGATACATGCAGTACCCATAGATACTTACAAGAAAAAAATCAGCTTCTCAGTCACTTTCCAACAAGGATGGAAAAGAAGAGCCTTTTGTGTAGACATCTGTTGATATGGCTAAGTCAGCACACTAAGGGATGATACATGATTTCCAAATCACCATCTGCCTCCACTTTCCATGAGGGCGTCTTAGTCTGAGTCAGGACTGACTTACAGATGCTTAAGTGCGGGATTTACCAAGCATATGCACCTACAATATTGCTGGATGTTTTATGTTATCTAGGACATGTATGCTTCCAGAGGGCAGCCAGCATACGCCACCTGAAATGTCCATGTCTGAAATGACAGTAATACGCTGTGTTTGAACACATCTGCTCCAATAGACCAACCACAGAAAACTGTTGTCAGTTCACCTCCAAAAGTTTGACTGATATTGCCAGCCCAGGATATATTATGCATATTACTGAGCACAGTTTATTAGCTGATTTATTAACAATTCACATACACCCTGAGAAAAAGTGAGAGAATGAGCACTCATAAGCAACAAGCACAATGCTCTCCAAAGAGATTTAAAACTCAAAGCGCATGACATGCATGCACATAGCTGTGCACAACAGTTACACTCTTCATCAATCAGACCCAAAGCCAAGATTGTCATCCAGATAACTTCATCTATACAAATCTCCTTTAGGGAAAAAAATGGTTCCATGATCTTTAGTGAAGAAAATGAGCGTGTTTGTCTTTAAATTGAACTTAAGATAAGCATCAAAGACACCTTTCAGCTACAAGAGTTAAAACATACATAAATAAAAATGGCCAAGAATCAGCTAAAGGACCTTATTTCACCATCAAATACTTTACTGCACAGTGGTCCCATTGGTTGGAAAGCCACGCTGTTAACTTCAAGACAATGCAGATTTAGTTTAGGGTTTACTTATATATAGGTGTTCTGCACAAAACTTTGGAAGAAAAAAACCCCATATTTTGCTCGAAAATGTGAAATATGTTACTTAAAATGCATGACCTTGGTGTGCTTCAGAAAAATATTTTTAATCTACATGTAGTTGTTTATTCACCCTTGCCTCTAGCCACAAGGTCAATGGTTGTTTTTTTCATCAGGCAGGTAATACATAGGGAAAGGTAACTTTGAAGTATATGTGCAGTGAAATATTTAGCCAAACAAACACGATCCTAGATTACTTATGGAGAGAAAATATAGTTTAAAAGAAAGGTAAAAATATCCCCTAAGAGAAAGAGAATTTTCAATGTGCTGCAAAAATATGCTGTGCTCCTTCCTCTGCTTTCTCCTTCACTGTTCGGATTTCTAATATACCCTTAAAATATTTAGAAGTTCTTCCCTGAAGGATTTTCTGGCTTCTTTAGCTTTTATAACTCTTAAAATTTGGAACTTTCTATTGGTATTTCGTAGCATCATATAACAGAGCATATGCATTTCAGCTGTCACTGGTAGTTACATCAGGCTCTATGTGATTTAAGACTCAAGCATTATGTTCATTCTTTCTGTTTATTCTTAAAAAACATTTACAGAGTTTTAAGGAGGTAATTTCACTTACCTTACCTTTGCTCCTTCTGGTTAGTAGCCCACTAGGAAAAACACCACAGTGTTCTGACAGAGATGAGGATCAATTTGAAATTGAATTTTACAGCATGTAAAACTCTGATGAAGTTTTGCTCGGTGGTGTTGCAGGGCTCCAGCAGAATTCCAGCTGGAGTCAGCACCATGAGTAGATTCTATTTCAACAGCAGCATTCAAGATTATTTTCTACCACTGTAAGTTGTCGTTGCCATGCGTTGCCAAAAAGATGACGTTCAACAGCACAACTTTGCAGAACAAAGCAGAGAAGTGCATGAACTGTGTTCTGTGTGTGAATTTTTAAGAATCCTATAATTTTCAGTCTACTAGTAGAACCACTAGAAAAGGGTTTATCACAGTTTTAGAAGTGTTGTCTCATCCTTTGCTGAACAACTCCATGATTCAGTTGATTTTCAAATTAAAACTGAAACCCCGGTTCATGCTTTTAAAAGAAGATGTGAAGGTCCTATTCTCCTGTATATGTTACATGTAACTCCCCTCAAATCCAACGGTATTATCTGTGCTCTGCAGGGAGGTAGACTGTGAGCCTTGCAAACTGCAAAACAATGGAAAGGAAAAATCATAGCCCATTCTTCAGATATTATCTGCAGTTGTGCACAACACTGTGAATTCCATCTTGTATTATAGTACTGTAATAAAGATGGATCTCTTGTTGAAAATTCAGCTTAGACAATAGTTTTGGAGTTCAGAGATCAGAGGAACAACCTCTACCTAATACCACTAGGGAAGTGGATGCAGTAACTCTCTTTAACTCCTGTTTAAATGCTTACAGGTCAGCTGGAATGGGAGTCCTCCTTCCCTGACACTTAACTACCAAAGGGCACCAAAGCTCCCACCTGGGCTGTAGTTATCAGTCTTTTCCCCATGGAAACCAGGGAGCAGGAGGTGATCAGTGCTCACTCAGAGGATATGTCGGCTAGAAGTGCTTGGAGCCTGCACCTGCAGCTCACAAGTCAGGAATGCACTTGAATGTACACCCTGGAGACAGCCACAGCAGCATTTCTGTGCCATGCAGGTCTTCAGAGAGCAACAGAACTCATAGTCTGTAGCAATCCTTAATCCCAGAAATGCTTCCCTTCGCTTGTCACTTCCATGTCAGACTGGCAAGTACCTCAGCTGCTCAGGCCTGGGAGCCTTGTGCGGAAACACGTGTTTCAGTCTCTGCAGGCAGCGCCTAGAGACCTGACACAGGGAGGCACTTAGGATTTCATGGCATAGAACCTATGGAATAGGACTTTGTTTCTAAGGACCTGTGTCCTGGAAGGGAACCAAGGTTTGGCATATCCTGAGCAAATTCACACGCAGCTGGTACTGAGATCAGCACCAAAGGCTGCAGCTGTGGATACATTTCCTCAGAAACCTCTCTAGAAAAGCTCACCTTTGCCAAAGAGCTCCAATCCATGGAGTGACAAATTAAGGGTCAAGAACCTTCTCACCTTGAGAAATCCAAGCCCACTTTTTTGACAGAAAGAGACAAATCCCCAGGCTATCGGCTGGGCTGGGCAGCAGGACAGGGACTGTTAGCCCTCCTGCTGCAGTCAAACCATTGTTTCCTCTGGTGTCCCAAAGTCAAAGTGTCAGCAGGAGGGCAAGCTAAAGGGGATTGGACTGCACAGCCTCATGGTTTTGGTACTCAGCTGGAAAGATGGAACTGGGCTCTGCTCCCAGGACTATTCCCGTTCACGTCATGCAGCTCTAAAATGTAGCCAGCATCACAGAGCAGCTGAAAAACCACCAAGCAACCAAAGAAGAAGGGTAAGCAGGACAAAAGGTCTGGTCTTCCTCTTCCACATTAGGTCCCTGCTGCTGTATTGTAGAAACAGACTCCTTCCCACTTACTCTTCTCCTGGTTTGGTGAGGGTTGCCCCTTGGCTACAGGGTGGGGTACCTTCAAGAGCAGGGAGGAAAAATGCCATCCATGAAAGAGGCAGAGGTCTTCAACCCTAATAGTTGAACAAGGGTGAGAGGTTGAACAGGGGCTGGCGTGGCCAGTTGTCATTGTGAATCTGAATTACCCCTGGAGATATAAGGAAACTTACCCATGTTTTCCATTTCCCAGGCACATATTCAAACACCTGCATTCAAATACCTGCATTCTTAGGCAAAAAGCAACTTTTTACTAGTCTGAGCGGGCCTTAGAAAGGTGATTCTTGCTCAGTTAGATAGCTACATTCACAGGATGAGCTGGTGTTTTGAGTGGGTAAAAGCTACACATTTACAATCTTGAATCAGAAGCCTGAACTCCCTCAAGGAAGAGATGAGAAACACCCCTGCAATTTTTGCTTTCTATTGACAAGCCCTTAGCCCTTTGGAGACATCTGACTAGTAATCAATCATGCAGGAGAGAAAGGTTTAAGCACTCTAAATCCCCCTACTATCTCTCTGCTCCTACTAAACTGTCTCATCTGCTGTGTTAATGCAAAGCAAATTACTTTCTGTAATGCAGTGCCTATCTATGAGCAAATCAGGGGGAAAATAATTTTGGTAACATAGACAGAACATGCCATCACTCACCATCAGGTATGCTGCAGATATACTTGAAAAGTAGTTGAGTTTCTGTAATCTGTACCCTATTTCTTACCATTTTCTCTAGAGGAAATAAAGTCTGCTGTCTCTGTGGTGATGAATGTCTTGCTGTGCCATGAAAGTGATGTGGAAGGGACACCTGGCATCTACAAAGTCCTGCCATTGCCCATCATTCGTGTACATGTACTTAAAGAGCAGAGGATCTGGTGCAATTGCACTGGCTTTATAGATATAAATGCACTGTACATGCAACGCAGAGGGCGGTGACATGCCATAAACTTCTCTGATTCCTGCTCTATTCTGACAACTATGTGTAACAGGCAGGCCTCTTAGGTAGCCCTATTCTGGATACTGGTTTCAAGCTACTGTGTATGTGAAACTAGAAGTAAGAGATGGTTTACTACTCTTCCCCCTTCAGCATAAACTTACTGTTGATTTCAGTCAGTACTCATAGTAACGTGGTAGGCAGAAACTCACCTGTTAGAGAGAGAAGCTTGCTTTTTCAGACAAACACTATGCCGGAGATCACTGGATCATTTCAGGTATTTTCTTCCTTCAAAAAAATACTACAGTTAACTATGGACATATGGATATGAACTGATCTGAAGTGAATAGATCGCAGACAAAATTCTTCTCTCATCTGGAGTAGATTCATTGGCTTCAGTGGAACTATTCTGGATTTACAGTGATGTAATTTGGAACAGCATCTGGCTTCAGATATATAAGAAGGGTTCGTTGTAATGGTTTATATCAATGACTACTTATTGCATACTTTTGTTATGCTTTTCTTAGCTCTTATTAGCTACACATAATTGTTGGGTTTACATCTTTCCCTCATATTTTGCATAAGGCCTGTAAAAGCCTTACGGAATGGGGAAAGTATACATTTACTTCAGATCACCACTGTGTGGCACCTCTCATAACTTAGTTAAAAACACAATCTATGACTATCTTCTTTTTTTATTTTGGATATTATATTATGGAACGCAGATAAAGGAGAAGCCCTCTCTCTTATGTTTGCTGTTCGTATAGAGTAAGTCGGTGCAGCAAGCCAGTGGCGTTTACCTGGCAAACACCCTTTAATTCATGTGATTTTTCCCGTAAAGCCTCCTCTCTTCTTTGAGCAAAAGTATGTTGCGTTGACAGACGTCCATTCTTGTCACCTTAGCACAGGTTCGTTATTATTGTCTTATAAACAAATAAGTACAGGTCAGAACCTGCCTCCTCCCAAACCTGTGGCCAAACTCCGCCTCTCTTTACTCCAACACAACACACGCTCAATATCACTGCAGAGTAAAAAGGAGAGGTAGGTTGAAAGTTACTATTTCCCTGTCACCCCGCGGATGTCTTTGGTGTGTCCTTTTTTCCCTGCAGGGCTTTCAGCATCAGGTTGTGTGCAGCCTGACCATAAGCTCCGAGTACAATCTTCTCTGCCTTCAGAATCTGTTTAATATGATGGTTTGAATTTTAATAGAAGAGGGTTTAATAAAATTACAAGGCAATGGGGAATAAATATGTAAATACACTAAATACCATTAACAAATCAACTTCTGCTATTATGCCACACGTGCAACAGTGGTTTTCTGTTATTTATTGCAAAATTATAACATCTGAGCTTTTAATGGCAAAGCTGTGTTTTGCAAATATGTTCGGAAATATTCACACATGTTTCTGTTTAATCTTACGACACTTGTTTTTCCAGCTTGAAAATTGAATTCAAAGATGATAATTTACTTAATTAATGTTAGATATGTAATTAATATGTTGGTTTAGTCCAAATGGCTACAAGGACAGTTGTGGTAGGCAAAAGCAGTATTTGTGTCATTTGCCTTTCTTTGAACTCCTAATTAAGTGATACTTGCTTTAATAAAAACTAATATTACAGTTGACTGCATTTACTTTATTTCTAAATAAAGCTATTTATTTACCTATTATTATTTATCTATTTCTAAAGGGAAGATTTAGATTTTTTTTTTCCAAATCTATTCATGGAGAAAATATAAATGATATACCATTATCTTTTTTTTAAAGCCAGCTTCATCCATCATAATGGATTACAAATTTGTCACCTTGAATCAATTTTTGTTCACAAGTTCAAAAGGAAATATAAGTGCTTGAGGGCCCAGAAATATTTATTGTACATGTGGATATTATTAAAGTTTATTGAAATCCTTCACGAATGAGAATTGTTTCTGTTTTGTTTTGCAACACGTACAGCACTAATGTTAAAAAGCCAGTGCCTTTATTGTTTAGAAACTAAATTGGCAACGCAGCGTTGACTTTGAGGATTACCGATCCTGACTACAGATACTAACATATTTATGCAAGCGTTCATTTAATTAAGCCATGACAACTTCAGCTTGCCTAATTTAGTAAAAATGTGTTTCGACATAGGTTCTTGTATAACATTTTCCTATGATGACGTCTATTTTCAAATAAAAACTGCTTCTGCTAGCGACGTCAACAGTAATTCACTTAGACTCTTTTCCTTGTAACAGAGCAGAGAGAGAAAATGGAAACTTAAGATTCATGAGAGTCTTGGTTTAAGACTTAGTGACAAGACTACATCTGGCATCAATACACTTCCTCAGGATCTTGACCACATCTTTCATAAAGTGGTAAGTTCCACCAAAAGGACACATCTCACTGGCTGCTAACTACAACCTCGGAAACGCTGAGCTTGCGCAGGGGAAGAATGCAGTAATGCTCTGCTGGAGAGAGAAAATGAAACTACATTTCTAATTACATTTTTATTAGTGGTGTTAATGGGAAGTTGAGCTCTTAAAGCCCCTAGTAAGACATGCTTTCTTTGAAATTGTATAGCGCAGTGTCAGGAGTTAACGTGAGATGGGGTTTTGTTATTGTTTTTTCCCCCCTCGTTTTGGACTAATTTGACTAATAATTGTTATGCTAAATTATTTAAGCCTTGGAAATATTTCCCCATTTAAAGGAAAAGATTTACAACCTCAGAAGGAAAAAAGCAGATCAGTTGTTGCGAGTAGAAAGACATATACTATATTGGCAATGAGATGTGACTTTCCGATGGGTGAGGCAGCCAGCTCGGAGCGCTGCAGGCAGGGCAGCGTGGGAGCCGGCGGCAGCCGGCAGCAGCCCGGGTGTGAATTTCACTGCTTCCCATATAACATTTGTTTTGTTAAAGAGCAGGACATATTGGTGTCTAATGAGTTTGCACTGGGACTTTAGAGGGTGGTTCTGTATTTTCCTTTCCAGAGAAACCTAGTGAGGATCTTCCACAAGAAGTCATGCATTCCAGGAAAAATATGAATATTTCATGATTTCATGTGTTTGAAAGTGGACCTCTAGCAGGGCTACCTGTGAAAGCATTTTACTTAAAAGCAGAAATGTCTCGAAATGAGGAACAGATTTGTATGACTAATGAAGATTAAGCTGAGATTTCACACAGTCTTACCAGTCACTTATGCTCTTTCCACATTAAAGAGTAAATGTCATGCCAGTTTGGTAAAGAAATTTTCTTCTCAGATATGTATACCAAAAAAAAAAAAGTTTTTGCTTTATCCCAAAGAACTTTAGACAGATGAATCCAATGCATGTGCTGTATAATGACATTTAATTTGGGGCTTTTAAGTTCCAGTAAGGATGCTTCATGTGGCTTTCTTAGCAATAGCAGACTTAAATCTGGTTTAACTGGCCAGGCTAGATTTCTTTCATCTGAAAGCATCTTTTGCTTCCATAAAGTTTCAATCCTAAATCCTGCTCCATTTGTTAAGGGATCTTAGGTTGTGACCATTAAGACATTTAAATGCATGGACTGGCAGGTGCCAGAATGTCCACATGTCTTTGACACTTCAATTAAGATAGAAGAGCCTATGGTTCATTGTTCGTGATGCCGGGGGCATATTAGCTCCTTGCTTTGCAAGGACTGGGTTACACAAAGTTTCCTTTACTGTCTTCACAGGATCGTAGCCCACCTTGTTTTACACCAGGTCTGTGCTGTGAAACTCAGCTAAAACAGCTGTGTCTGAGCATGGAAAATCCCCTATTACCACTTTTCAGCCCAGCTTCTGGTGTGATGGGGCCCTAGCAAGAGAAAGCAACCAAGCTGGCGTCTGGCTGGAGGAGAGGTGGTTCCACCAGCAGAAAACTGCTACTGCAAACACAGAGTGTCCCAGCCAGGGGTGTCTGCCCTGGCTCAGTGGGCAAAGCTGAACCGCAGAGGCTTGGTGTAGAGTCGACTTTGAGTCAATGGAAAAATCTAAGGTTTGATGCCATTCAAAGATGTCCCTTTGCTGTTTCACACACCGCTCTATGTCTGTTGCTCTGTCAGGGTGGACAGCCTGCCAATTTTAGTTCTGTACTTCCATTTGGTGTTACTGAATAGCTGAACACTGAAAAGAAATCCTCTTACGGAGCTGAAGAGGAAGACTTGCACTGAGTAGTGCCTAGTCCATATTTAATTCAATCAGCTTTAAGTATTCAGTCTACATATGGATCATTTCAGGGCTTTAATGATGCTTTAAGGAAACATCAAACAAAAGTGTGAATGTGTATGTATACACATATCATATGACAACAACCTCTGATGTTTAAAGGTCACAGTTTGGTCAGACAAACTATATCTGTATCGCATTTTCAGATGTATTAAATAAATAGAATGCTACACAGGAGTGGGTACCTATGTAGCTCCTCTGTAAACACACATACAGACATGATGGATTTTCACATATTGTGAACAAAATCTGTTTTGTAAAAATCAACAGTTCTACAGTTCTAGCTAGCAGCGTATCACCCATTAATTACATATATTATGCATCTGGAATGTTTACAATGTTTGTATACCAAGGGAGAGAAAATTATTGCTATAATAAGGGAGGAAAAGTAATAAAATTATTAAGCTTATCCCAAGTTTCCACTAGCTGTTTTCTAATTGCTGTCAACTGAGTTCAAAGTGTTAAAGGAACCAACATTTTCTCCTGTGGCATTTTTTTCCTTAGATTTCTCATGCATTCCCTTTTCTGTGAAACTCTGCTTAGTAAATATTAATTTACCCTCAATTACTAATGACAAGTGAAAGAAACCCTTGCATTCATCAGGGCCACAGCCTTAGGACATATGTTTGTCCTTCAAAGCGTTCAACCATTCAACAATTAGAACTAATAGTTACTTCAGGCTATCAAGGCTGAAACACGCAACGCTCTCCTAATGCCGAGCTCTTGGCAGAGGCAATCATGGTGGTCTTACAACCTATTGACTTCAGCAGCGAAAGTTGGGAAAGCGATTTGGAAAGTGGACAAATTAGACACAGAGTGATTGTCTAAAATGTGAGAACACTTAAGGATTGGAGAGGGGAACTAGTCAATTAGTTCACTAATAAACATTAGCTATATAAACGCTCCCTCGCTTCTGGCATGGACAAAACTTGGAAAGCCGGGCATTTTGCTAAGCAAAAGCAAAACACAATAAATAAATTGAAAATGCTAAATCAGGAGCCTAAAGGGGTGATTGATATTTACACTGTGGTATGTTCCCATACAACACCAAAGAACCTTAAATGTGCAGCTTGTACCCTTAAGGGTTCTTTGCTGGGAGCTTCACCTTTAAATAGAGAAAATCCCCACAGCATTCTGCAGAATCAGCTGCGGCTTTGTGTTTGGATGTGGCTGCAAATGCGTACACACATATATAAATATTTCTAATGGCAACCTTGGCTTCATACTTCATTATTCTCCCAATATAACATAAAGGCCATTTTGTTTAAACAGTTCTGGTTGCTTTTCTTTGCAGAAACATAATACATAGTTTCTTTTCTTCTGTTTTCTGTTTTCATTATTTAACAATGAAGAAATTCTTTTATTACAGTAAGTAGGACAAAAGCATATAGTGAAACCATGTATTATTGAAAATGGGAGATTTGTAGTCAAACACAGTATGATACAAGGATTTCATGAGTATACAAATTTTGTTCTTTAAAAGTGAATGAAAATGTTAATCATATTTCCCTTCTCGGAATAGCTTACAGATTTATAAATGGCATGTATTTATTACATCTTTTTAATGAATTAAATTTGCAATGAAGATGTTAATTTTGGCCAAACAGATTCCTTTCCTCATTGTAACATTGTAGACGAACGTCTGTAGTGTGCTTACCTGGGTCACCAGTGTCATGTCCCACCTCTGCAGGGCATATGCAAACAGAAGGATAAATAACAACTCCAGAAATACATTTGCTGGGAATAAAAACTGTCTAAATGGGATATTTGCACAAAAACACACACCAGAAATGCTTTTACCGGTCTTCTGCTACTACGCTGTGTTGGGCAGTGAGAAAAGAAAAAGCATCTGGCTCTTGCCCTAAATAATTTGCAATGGAAGTGAAAGACAAGAGACAACCAACACCTGGCATGACAAAGAGCAGGGGAATGCAACGATGCATTACTGAATCAGAACACTGTCTCTCACAATATTAAATGGAAAAAAGAACCAATAATTTGTGGGAGGCCAGAAGATGTTGACATTTTGGTTAATTTCTAAGGGAGCAAAAAACAGATTTAAGCACTTGAGAGAAAAAATAAAGCCACAGCTTTATTTATAAGAAATTATAACCAAAATAAAAGATGGTTAAGCAGCAGTGCTCTTTTCAAAACATCTTCCCAAAAAACCATCTGGCAACTAGAGATATCTGGACTGTAAATAGCTACACCCAAGACTTAGCTTAGTGTTCCCTGGACACTCTTCTTCACTGGCACTTAGAGGTCACAAAGAACCTTTTGTGAGAGCTCCAAGTCATATCAGGGTACCACCACCGATAGAGTCTAGTGGTTACCAAGCTTCCACTGAATTAAATAAAAGACAATGACTATGAATTCTTATTTTAAAAATTCCATGTGGTTAGTATCAGGACCAGAGCTAACATCTATTGCTCAGAAGAAAAAAAAAAACTTCTAGATTTTTTAATATGCTGTGAATATAAGAAAACCTGAAGAATTGTTTTGGATTTATAAAGAATATTTCAATTTGTATTAATTCTGATATCCCATATATTATGCATAGTTTCACAGATGATAAAAGAAAATAAATATAAAAAAGAATTAAATGATGCACTGTTGATTTGGCAAACTGGAGCTAATCTCTTGCACAAGAATGCAACAAGGAGATTTCTAGCAGCTGAGTTTTTTCTGACCTCTGTAAAGTGGATATTTATAGAATGTGGCACAATTAAATTGCAACATATTACAACATAAAGCACAAAGAGCTCAACTATATGTCAATTTGAAGCATGGCAGTAAAAAATAGTATTAACAGTAGGCAATGATATTAGAAAATGTGAACAGCTAGTAGCCATCCCCCCATCACTGAAGGATATAAGATGAAGACAAAATTGGGGTAAGTTTCTTTCCCATAAAGAAGATATTCCCTGCTTTCCACAATTATATTGGTAGCTCTATGCACCGCTGAATTTAAAGGAATGACATGACAGTGTGTAGGGGTTTTTTTCAGAGTTTTTCTTCAGGGTTTTTCCAGAAGAAAGAATTTCACCCTAAATGCAGAAAAACTATAATTATATTAGAGTCTGAAGTAATCCCACTTTGACATTCAGCCTGGTTTTTGTAAAGGAAGTATTGGCATTTCTTCTGTCGGTTTTCTAACAATCCATCAGTTAGAGGAATTAGATTTTGGGAATCCAAGGTGGGAACCAGAAAGTCTTGGATTGTGGCAAATTGCAGCAGGATAGGGAAAATAGACACAAAATAATGCAGAGAGAAAGATAGTAAAAGAAGCCAATTGAAAGAGGAAAGAAGGCAGAGAGAGACTGATTTGGGGTAGATTTTCCCAACTAAAGATTCTTTAAAAAGGCAGAAGGAGACAAGAATGGAGCAGCAAGTGTGAGAACAAGCAGCAGAGTGTTGGGAGGATGGGTTTGTGGCAAAGAGCTGGTAGATTCAGGTAAAATATATTGTGTACCTCTAAGCTGATACAATGGTAAAGGGAAGTTAAGGGGAGAATTCAAGCATCATGAAATGAGTTTCCCGAATTTCTACACCATATGTTTAGAAACAAAACATAGCTTAAATTTGCCAAGTAAAATTTTATTCTTACTTGGCAGCTTTGTTTAGAAAACTGTCATAAATCCTAAATATAGCTAAAATGCTTATTCCATTAAAACTATCTCATTCCTAAAATGGATTCATGTTTGTAATCAGTTTTGAAAGATTTAAAATTAGTTTCTTCTCTTCCTATCTCTCAATAAAATCTCAAAGAATGATTGGAGTCTGGTCTTATTTTAGGCTATGTTTTCTTAGGCTTATTGGGAAAAAAATGAGGTGCAGTCCTCCAGGGATTTTGTTTTCTAACAAAACCATTCCCTATCGAACAATTCACCCTGACTTATTAGTGCTGAGGAGATCTTAGATCTTATTCTGCAGGTAATTCCGCTCATAGCAATGACATCCTTAAGTAATAAAGTTTCTTGCTCTTGCTGTGTCCCAAGACATGGACATGGTCCTTCATCTCTTCTGCTCTCTTCCTCGATCACAGTATCACTACAGCTTTAGGTCTTCTGCTATAGATCTCAGCTTTGTTTGGTAGCCAGGGAAACATGCTGCAGCCCTCCTAAACTAGGCATCTGTTGCACTGCTTTGATGCCTTAGAGGGTGTTTTCAGTTTTATTTCCCTAAAATCACCTATTACAGTATTCGCTGACTTGAACTGTGGTGAACTAACGGGAGTCAAATCAAGACTCAGAATATTTAAGTAACGGCACCTTCAGAGTACATATGTGTTAGCTGTGTGGACATAAATACATAGTCTGTAAATTAAATACTTGGTTGTATCTATGCCTGTAATTCACAGCTACTTACTGACATGGATCATCATTTGGTATCATTTGATCAATGATGTAATATTAGACAGCTACACATTTCTCTAATGTAATCAGGCATTTAAAGGTCTCAGTAGATATGATTCAGATTAATTGGATATTCGGAATAGGATTAGCTGAAATGGATCATATGGAAGACATTTTGAGGAACATTTCTTCTGTCAGATATGTAAAGTCAATAAAGACAACTGAGAAGCGGGAAAGGTTGTATGTTTTTCTTCTCTCTAAAATACTGTGAGGGAAACCAAAAATTACATATTTTTCACAAGAAAATGTCTGTTTTCACAAAATAGATACTTCTCCCCAGCTTTAAGAAAGAAATGCAAATGAGCTCAACATGCTCTCCAAAGTGCTCAGGAGTACTTTTGCAGGCACCAACTATAGGTGTATCATTCCCAAAATATAGGGGCCAATGGAAATGGTACATGTGCATTTAGCAGCACAGACTTCTCAGGGATTTTCGTATAAAATCAGGTAGGCCAAGAAAACCCCAGTCTACTTTTAGTGTCATGCATCTGGAACTTCAGACCACATTGCAGCTAATAGCTTTGTCGTGAAATGTTTCCTCTCACTGGTATCACTGTCAGTGAGGCTGCTTGTGTTGCTAAACAGATTGTAAACCCAGCAGTTTGATACATCTGGCATTATGTTCTGCTCTTTTTGCATGGAAAAAAAAAAATAAAAATGAAAGAGGAGAGGAGAGGAGAGGAGAGGAGAGAGGAGAGTGTAACCAATGTGTCAGAAAGACTCTTTGGGGAATTAATACTATAGCAATGTATAGAACTATACTGCAATACTTGTGTGTCCCAAAAGTGTTACAGGCACCTTGATGAATATAAAGACAACACATTTGTTTCCCAGAGAATGTGGGATTTAACTACAGACTTGGAACAAGAAATACTGCAGTTAATAATGAAAGGGTGAAAGCAAGGATTACAGTTAGGAGATTGTGCAATTCTGGCATGTGCCATGAGTACTTTGTATGACCCCAGCACACTTCATCCCAGACTTTGGCTGGGCTATTTATAAGTCAGAGAAAGTTCTGGCCTCATCATACTACGGTCACCAGTTACCCATTTAGTCCTCTCGCCTGTTTTTTCCTCAGCCCAACAGCAGCAGGTAGCTCTTTTTTGGAAGACAAAATATAACTTTAACTCATGTTTCTAATAAGGCCATAACTGCTGAGTTGTTGGTTTATTTGTAAAACTGGTAAAGACTGATATTGCTTTAATCAGAATGATTTTTTTGTGTTAATTACCCCTTTAAAATCCCCACTGCTGTTTTATTGGACAGAGCTGGTGGCAAAGTACATAGCCACAGAAAACTGACTCAGAGCTGAACTCCGTGATACAGCCAAAGACAGACTATGAAAGCACGGATGCTGGAGGACAGGCAAGCCCTCCAGTCCTCTTGCCAACATCGGGTGCTCCTAAGCACTTCTAAAACTTTAAATCTTGAACTTACATTGCTTTGAGAGAGTTAACTGGCATCTTTCCTTCCAGTTTGATGCACAAGTTCCTGTGGGACATCCCTCTTGTAATTGCAGCGCACAAGTGAGGTTCGTTGCCTAGTTATAACCATGGCCAAGACTCCGTACACTGCATGGGGATACTTTAGAGCTGCTTGGGGATTTTCAACTTGCATGTCACTAATACTTTGGTATATTCACAGGTGATTTCCTTCTTCGTGGCCTTGGTCCTCAAGTCTCTTTACTACCTGTTCTGCAGACCGTTTCTAATTATATATGTCCATAGCAACACATTTCTGTAACTCTTCTACTAGGGAGTGCTATGTCTCTTAACAAGGGTCACAAGAGTCTCCTCAGGAGTGGTTCAGAAATGTTATATTAAGTGAATATATAAGCTGTTAGCATTTATGAGGTGTGGTTCTATAGTTAAACGCAGATCTTGTGTGATGCTTCTAGAGGTTACTGTTGCTGTTGCCTCCCGCTAACCGTTAAAGTCAGAATTTTTCCCATTAACTCCCTTAGATGCTTTGATCAGGCTTTGGATGAGATCTTTTCTGTGCAATTCCTCCTGCTGCAGGAAGACCCAGCTATGGCAATGAGAAACGCGATGAAAGAGCCATTGGAAACACTCTGGAATTTGGAGTAAATGCAACAGGAATGTATCTACACTCAGAGATCATAAAATGAGGTTGTAATTTACTCTTTTCAATCATTGTAAGTCTAGTGTGGGCAGTAGAATATTTGCCCAGGGCACTTCCTCTTTTTGTAGACGTTTGTGTCCTTTAGCAACTGCTGCTAAGACTAATTCAAGGACTCATTCCTTTAACTCACTAGTAGTGGTCCTATTTCTGCTGTCACTCATTCTGGTCACTATACATTCCTTTCTTAGAAGACAGCACAATGCTTTCCATTTGTTTTATTTTTATACTCTGTCCTAAACAGAAGAATAGGGAAGAGTGGAACCAACATGTAAACATACTCATTTCTTAAGTCAGGGCTCCCGTAGGACCAGAAGCAACATAGAAGAGCTTTCCTTGTGATAGCAACACTTCATAGCCCTTCGCAACTAGGAACGACAGGCTGTGCTTCCAAACTGCATATACATTTCCTTGTGTATGAACGTGATTGCATTTGACCATGTGTTTGTACGTACTAAATAGAGAATATAGCTTAATCATTTCCAATTTTGAGGGAATTTTGGCTGGAATTCTAGTTTTAAGTATTTGGAACAGTTCTTTATATTAACTTAATGGGTTTGCCTGTTTTTAATGAGCATGTTTAGTGCAGTGAGACATTATGATCACTCAATAGAATGTAAGTTGCTTTCTTGCACATTGTGTTGCAGGCCAGATTCTGACTGATTAATACATTGCAGGTGTCAGCCAAAATACAAAAGGATATGGAGGAAAGTAAGGGGGTGAAGTTATTCCTTCTCTCTGGATGGCTGCTCTTGGTGGGGGTTGCAGAAACCATTCTGCGAGAGGCTTGGAAAGAGATCCCACTCAGAAATATGGCCCTAGAAATAATACTTCTGTCATCCTTTCCATCTGCACAAATTATTCCCACTCATGGCAGAAAAAAATCAACCCAACCGAAACAAAACAAACAAAAAAAACCCCCACATCAAAAAAAAAAAAAGCAAAGGGGCCCTTTATGAGGCTATTGCCAGCCAAAGTACAGATGCCCATTAAAGCTAGGTTTGCACCTGTTTTCGGGGGGTCATCTGAAGTATTTCTTATGTTTGGTTACCCATCTGTACAAACAAACCTCAACCTGTGAAGACCTGCATGGTAGCTAAGATAAACACTGTATATTTTCATTGTTTGATTAAATCTTGTCTGAATTATCAGTTATATAATGAGAAGAGCTGGCTTGCTCTGAGGTGCTAGCTGTCAATGGTTATTGTTAATCATAATCTAACAAATACCAGATACAGCTATTTGGCAATTGAGAACTAACATTTTTCTTATTTAAGGTGATAGGAATGAAGGAAACATAAATCATAACATACTCATTTTCCCATATCTGAAGGTGCTCTAATACTTAACATTTGTCTACATTTCAAGACAACCAATTCATGGTTATTACCAGAAAAACATACATTTTAAATTGTTACTAAAGTTAGCATTACAGAATTCATTGACTGCTTCTCTTTCCTGCGATAATTCCACTGAAGACAACGCTGTTACAACTCTGAAGAAAGAGCCAGTTCAACCGCACTGAGGAGAACTTCTAAAAACACTGCAGACAACCACACAAATAATGTATACATTAGTACGAATGGGTTTGTGCCAATTTACACTTCTGAAGCATCCTTGTGCTAATCTTTCAACTTTATGTGTGTCTGTCAGTAGAACACATTTTAGTTCTTTTAGTAAACTCTTTTTACAGAAAGCCTTCGGAAATATTTTATTGAACTAAATCCTGATAACGTAAATCATGTCAAGTACCTAGAGAAGCCAGCTGATAACCATTAAATAAAAATGAAGACAAGCTCAGACCTTGAAAACTTAATTTCATTGGGACTGCAAACATCCTGAAAATTAAGTACACAGGCTAAACTAAGTGTATAGGCTCCCACTCACAAGGGGCTTCATCATGGTTTTAAATCACAGCATGGTGCTGTAGGCTAGACAGAGCTGCACTTTCCATCTGGAGATATTTTGACTGAGTCACGGGGTTTTCTGAACAGATCTAATGACTCTTCATAGGACGTAATATAACCACATGCTTGCATGGACAGTGTAAAGGAGACTGACCTTTTTCTGTTCTTTTGGGGGATCTGAGAAATTGATTTGAAGTATAGGTCTGGCATAATAAAATGTTCCTGAATTAGTTGTGGAAATGAATATTTTCTACTGTGTCTTTTTTTTTTTTAGAACAAACCCTACCTCATATTCTTCAAAAGCAAGCAGCATCTTTCTGTATAATATAGCCTAGAGAAAAACTAGATATTCAACATCTACTGAAAAACAGGTATCTCATGAAGACACCTAATTTGAGGTAATCAAACTAAAAATGTCAATACATGTGTGACCAAAGAGGAAACCTGGGATCCGAGATGTTTCTCAGTTGCTAGTGATAACCTCAAACGATTAAGAAATACCTTTCTCTACCCCAGAACATTTCTTGATATAGATTTTGTTTTTAACCATTACTGGGTATTACACAAACCAAGGATATCACCTGCAGGTTCACAATAAGCAAGGCTTCCCACGGGGAAAGGGGGAAGTGGCCCGCCTACTTCAGGAGTCCCATCAGGAACCCCTGCTTCAAAGCCCCATCATTATACACATGCCACTTCTCTACTGCGTTGTGCTCTGGGACATCTGTCACCAAGAGGTCACTGACTTGCTGATCACCAACTATCTTCCCAGCATCTAGTCAGCATGACGGACCATGCACCAGCCCTGCCAGAGGTTGGAGAGGTTTACCTGGCAGATCTCACTGAGGACAATACACAGCAACAGTGATCACTCTTTCTGAGGGCATTCAACTGGGCCACCACGGTGGTAGGGAGGAAGCTCAGAAGGATGCTACACTGTTTTCTGGCAGCTCCAGCACCATTTCCCATGAAAAGGCTCTTTCTGAAAATAAGTTACTTACCAACACTCTCTATAAATTAATATGCCCATCATGAAATAAAAGGTGGCAAGAAAGAAGCCAGAAAATGGTCATAACAGTCACCACTGATAGCTCAGCATTTTGAGAGAGGACACTTCACTCAATCCATAGAAAGAATGGGTTTTGCCTGCATTTTGGGGAGGGTAGAATAAGTCCTCCAAATTTGCAACAAAGAACTTTTTCCTGATTTCAAGCCACAGAAAAATAGTATGACTGATGTTTCAGGAAGTTACTGAGGGTAGAAAGGACTCTAATGACATATGATAATAGTGGTTATCTTAATTAAAGAATTAGTAATATGAAGGTTGATTTCAAACTCACCACTGTGATGAACAGGATCAATACCGTTCAAATCAATCAGTTTGTGTGTGAGAGGATTAAATCAGTACAGCTGCATTGACTTTGGTTACATTGCACTGAGTTTCACCAATTACACGACACAAGAACTAACACAGTGTAAATGACATCAGAATGAACATCAAAGTCTCTGCTGCTGATGTGCTTGTATATATCACCAGCATAGACCAAATAACTTAAAGTGCCTTTTGCAACAACATTCAAGGTAAATATGAATGAATAGACCTATATGATGTAAATCTAAGCCACTGCCAACCACTTCTTTTTGATCACTACACTTCAGTGTTTGGTCTCACTAAACCCTGGCCTCCTTTGGACTTGACAGATTAACACATATATGAAGAAATTTGCATATTTATTTTAAACCAGATGTTCTTCAAGCAGTACAGCCAAATTCCCATCATCACTATAATGACATTGTGTTTTTTTAACATAATGGAGCCATTAAAATTCCACAACATGCCGCTTTGTTAGGAAGAAAGGGTTATTAAAGAATTTTCCAGGTGAATTCTAAGTTAATCTTAATTAAGAAGAAAGAGCCAGATCTTCAGCTAATGTTAATTTTCTCTGTTTACGTCACTGAAGGATTTGTCTTATAGCAGAGTAAGACTATTATTTTGTTTTGCAATCACTGACACTTATTTTGCAGAAAAAGTGGTTGGAATAAAGCTTTATTATATTAATAGCAGTCAACAAGCAGTGAGTAACTGCTATTATAAAATATATAGTGTATTATTTTTATTCTTAATAACCCTAGACATGTCTGAGTTTGGGTTTTTTAATAAGATATATCTTTTTCTTTGGTTCACATCATATAGCTTTCAGCTTTTTAATATGAAGATCAATATTTGGTAACATTTAGCACAATTAATCACTATTAAATTAGCTAATCCAAAGTTCTGGAATGCAAAGCATGAGAGCGACATTGTTTTGTTAAAACTCTAAGGAAAAGTTGCACTCCACCAAGTGATAAAGAAATAAATCTCATATAAGAAGGAAAGATTTATTTTCTGAGAAAGAAGCCAAGAGAAAGAGGAACTGGGTGAGGTCGGAGACTACATTCAAATAGACCTTTCTGATTCAATGTGACATTGTTTTTCTAAAAGAAAAATTCCAGACAGTCAGAAAGCAGAGAGGGTACCAGGAAAAACATGCATTTGGAAGTGGTACTTTGTATTAAAAAATAAGTAATGTCTTGGGGCCAGGAACTGCCCTTTGAATTGTGGCACTGAGAAGTGAGCACAGAAGTGAAAAAAAGACACACCTTTTCGCTTAGCATTTCTTAAATGATTAAATCATCCTTTCCCAGCTGACTGGGAGAGCTGCAGGCAGCAAAAGGAATCTCACAGCGGCTGAGACCCTGAACACTTCGTTACAGGTCTCGTAAGGCACCCACATGCTAGAGCAAGGGATGAGATTTATCAAGGGTGTTTAAGTTTTAAACTAGCCTCGGGGCTTCACAGAGTATGAAGCAGTTCAGCCTGAACAGTAACAGGCCAGACAGAGGGAAGGAGGGGAGTATATCTTAAGTAATCTGGAGAATGGTGGGTGATGCAGTATCTTAATATTTTATTCTGGCCTAAAGAAGCAAAGGACGAGAGACACTGAGAGAAGGAAAGAGGCAAAGATTGATGTGAATAAGACTGCAGCTCAGAAACGGGGCAGACCTGCTAATGTGGTAGCCACCACACCACTCACTGAAGTAGGAAGCGGCTAATTCAACCCTGTCAAAGACCTGTCCAAAAGTCAGTGGAAAACTCCAGCAGCTGTAACACAATGCCAGCTCCTGGCAAGAGCGTGAAGAGCTCTGCACTCAGAGCTTGCACCACTGGACAAACCTCAGTTGCAGGCACCTAATCTGCTGTTGCAAAACATAGTTGGACATTTCCGAGCAAATGCCTGGCAAATTGTGGTCTCAGAGAAGCCGACTGGATAAGATCTACAGCATTCCATTAGGATATGTTTGTTAAAAAGCTGTGTCTGAAATGTTTGAAAAGGTCAGTATAGGCAGGCATGATCTACTGTAGTAAGTACAAAGCCTTGGCTTTAATGAGATCTGTCTAAGCCACGGTAAAGTTGACTTGAGCACAGGAACACTTAGAAACAAACAGTCTAAATGAGGCACAACACTGGTGATAGGGAATCGTAACTGCAACCAAAATGCTACAAAGGCGCCTTTTTGGAGGTCACTCCCACAATTTTACCATTCACACAATTTTACCATTCAAAAGAGTAATTCCTTGGAAAAACACTTCTCTCAATAAGAAGCAATATTTACATAAACATTTTTTTTTCCAAAACTGGAGTATAAAGATAATTTGTAAAAGTTAGAAACACCTTTTCTAAGGAAGTTATCTTTACACTTTTCACTGGGCCGATGAAAGCCTGCTAGAAATTAATTCACTAACTGCTTTTGTGGTATCACCCACATTTCATTCATGATGGTGAGGAAATGATGCATGAAAATCCTAATTCATGAATGTGTTAATTCTGAAGATTTAATTCAGGAAAGGTCTTCCAGTAAAAACAGCAGATAATTACTGAAAATGGTTTGAAGAGATTCCCAGATCAGCTTAGACTCACTTCACCACTGAATTGCTGAGGAAAGCAATAAATCAGACCAAAGAAATGACCTTTTCCGATCACTAAATTTACATGAAAAGAATGTGGAGACTCCCTTCAGTATGAGCTTTCCTTCCTCCACAACACCGACCTAGACACAGGCTTGTAAAAATGTTTAGCTAACTTTTCTACACCCCACAGTATTCAGCACTTGCTTTTTTAACTGTCACCTAAAAAATTTCCTTTAATGGTTCTAAACCCAAAGTGAATCTATATCTGCAATGGACTAGAAATGAAGTGAGTTGAAACAGAATGCCTGGGAGTGAGAAAGAGAGGAACGCATTTTTAGAAATTTTAACAGTTTTCCAGGTTCATGTCATTTGTTAGGATTGCAAAATTTTTAATCTTATATTTGACCTCAGTCTTCAACAATGCCAATCATAAAATTAAACTTTTACCAGAGAGGTAACAGCAATAATATATCATGACATTTCAGTAACATAAGCCTGTGCAAAACTTCAGAATGGTTTGAGGTTTGAAAATATTA
Organism: Ibidorhyncha struthersii; assembly: GCA_013398815.1. Lineage (NCBI taxonomy): Eukaryota > Metazoa > Chordata > Aves > Charadriiformes > Charadriidae > Ibidorhyncha > Ibidorhyncha struthersii. The sequence goes on along the minus strand of VZSZ01011115.1, from coordinate 104,679 downwards.
TTTTTCACACATTTATACCCCACGTGCAAATGACCCACGCTTTTGGTGTGAGGAAACACAAGCAATCATGAAAACGGTGAGCAGAACTCAGATATTTGCAAAAGATTTTCCTCTTCAACCTTGTGTCTTTTATAACTACAAATGTAAATTAAAAAAATAGGCTGAAATGCTAGGGGAAAGAAATCATTGGGCAATTTCCTTTAACTGAACTGCACCAATTATTGACTGAAATAATATGAGTGACTACATCTACTGAATCCAACATGTCCTCAAAGCCTCTGGATTCCGAGGAGAGCACAGTCTCACCTGAGTTTGCTGTCAGGCCACTGTTCTGAGAGGTGACACCTGAACACCAGCTTGACATCCGGACTGGGTTAGTTATGAGACTGGAACTTTTAATCCTCTCTTTCCAGGGCTGATGGTATGAGTCTTTTGGTTTACAGTTTAGGTCTTCATGAGCTACATGACAGGCACACACATGGCACACAGACTTTGCACATGCCTTTAACACTGCGTTGCTCTTCCCTTAATACTGCAGAGATAGAGATCCCTTAGCAAAACCACCATCCTGAAACCAATTCTTCTTATTTTACCCTGGCTTGGCTGAGCCAGAATCTGGAGCTGGTAAAATCCTTTTGTGTCTTACTCAAGCTACAGTCCATTTCTCTTCAATGTCCTCTTTGACCCCTGCTACCACCTGGCCAGTTTCTCCAACTTCTGCTTTTCAGGATCCTCCTCAAGAAGTCTGAAAAAACTGGCTTTTCCACTTGAAGACAAAGCACTGGTCAAAATTCTGTCTGTAAAGTAAATGCTTTCTATTATTCCTAGTCTGGAGGATAATAATAGAGGTCTTACTAGCAGTACTATATGTAGCCTCATAAAGATTTCTGTTGTGTAGCAATAGTCACAGTAATAGCTCCATAACATTAAAAAAGAATAAAACCAAAAAAAAAAAATCCAGGATGTTTAATTCATCCAGCAGATGCCCAAATAATTGCACTGCTTGCTTTTGGATTTCTGCTGCTCAATATTGTCTAGCCTCTTCAAAACAACATAAAGAGCCCACGGAGGGAACAGTCCTGCTCAGAGCTCCCTACCCAAGAACACTGCACCACTAATTATGGTTTAGAGGTCACGAGGTCTTCTGGCATCTCACCTCTGGGGATGGAGCACTGATTTCAGCCTTAGAAGTCCATGTATTTCTCCTATTAGCAGTAACAGGAGCCTTCTGTGGCTTGCCTTGTATTGTCACTATCAAGAGGTCCACAGCCTTGGTGGAACTTGTGGGATCTACAAGACAAAGGAATGCCCCTGAGGAAATAACACAGAGGACATCAACACAGGCAGGATTACCACTTATCTCTGCCTTCTTCCCTATGAGTTTATCTATGGGCAGCTACAGCTGAACACTGGCATCGGGTCACCTTCGAAACAAAGCAAGTACAAAGTGGAGAGTCTAAGACAACGTGGACCACATCTGCAGCTCTTGCGCATTGGTAATTTGGTAGCTTATAGTAATTCGGTAATTTGCGCCAGCTGAATGTGAGGTCTTTTTCTAAATTAACCTCGTCCTGCATTTTCACATTAGGGGTTGTAATGAGACCATCTGAATAATCTGAGTCCCATGATTTAGTACATCAGTTCATGAGTGCCAAATGTACTCACAGACAGGCACAGCACATGTGGGATGCGTACAGGAATTTGTCTGGGTAAAAAGAGAAGCTATTCTCCCCAATCCTAAAAAACAACTTCAGCAACATTATAAATAAAATACATCCTTAAAGCAAAAGCTGTGATTCTGCAAGAAGAGGAAAGTACAGTGCTGTCAGAGAGGTCAGAATACAACCCTTTTTAGCTCTAGGATACTTCAGAAATTATTTCACAAGCTTTTACTCTCTGGAACACAAGAAGTTGACTCCAGAGCTCAAGCTGCAAAGAGCAATTGTTATAGCTGAAAGTATTTGTTTCAAAGCACTGTGGAAGTAAATGAAAGTGTCATTTTGCGCTAATGTGATAGGCAGCTACTCTGCCTTGTCAGAACAAGCAAAGTCCTGTAAGCTTTATCCCATTGCCACAGGCAGTTGGGCACCTCTCTGGAAATCAATCACAGATTGGCCTGAAGAAGAGCAGAGCTGAAACAATGGCACCAGAGTAGAGGACCCTTAATGAAAGCCATTTGCTAGTCCACACCTAGGCTGTCTAGACAGCACCTCCTGTGCTTTGATCACTGATAAACCATTCTAAATGTTACCAGTGCCCCTTTTTTGTTTCTGTTTACAGGCAATCAGTGGGCCTCTGGCCATTGCCTCTATTTCAAAGCAGCGCTTTTCATCTGACTGCAATCAAATAAAAAAGAACAAAGAGATGGACATTTTGGATATGAGATACTTATTTTCCTGTGATTTATACAATTCCAAATGAAGAGCGAAAACAAAAAAGCAATTGTGAGTGTACGTGATAAATGTTTCTAATTAGGTCTACCCTCTTAATCAATTTGAAAGCAGATTTCCCTCCCAAAGCAGCAAAAATTCAGTGTAAGTTTGTGTGTGTCCTCACATGTGTGTGTTTGTGTTGCACAACACACACCTCTAGATTTTAGAGCCCTTTTCATCTGTGTTGGAACCACACTTCATGGTGCTGTTTTGTGCTGTTTGCTAGTACAGCCATCAGCTCCACTCTGAAAACCCCACATGAAATATCCAGGTATTTTTCCAAGTGGCTCTGTTTTACGATTTAACCACAGTAAAATTAGAACCATAGAAAGTGAAATATCTACCAAAAAAAAATTGTGTGAAGCTCATATCCTATGCTCGTGCAGCATACATTGGCCCATAAATAACTCAGACAGTTACACATACCGAGCTATGTAAGTTTCTAAAGATTTGTCTAAATGTTTTGTATGTGGATTTAAACATATTTTGCCCAAATTCAAGTCCACAAATACCATGTGGTTGCCTTTAGCTGGATGTCAGTACTTGAACTCTAAGCCCTTCTCATCTTTTATCTTCAGCAACTTGAAGGACCCTACTTAAATTCAGCCTTTGAAACCTTCTCAGCCCTCCCCTCCCTATGCATGTCATGCCAGTTTAGGCATCTTAAGCCTCAATCACATACCTTCTTTAAGAAAACCTAAAAGATCACAAGGTCAGAAGAGATTTAATCTCATCTCTTAATTTGGCTCAACCATTATATAATTTGAAAACATTTTATTTCTTGTGTAGGAATCTGGAAGCTCTCTGGATGCAGCTTAACAACACTAAAAGAAGTCAGTCTTGTAAAGCCATGCTTTTTTGTTCCGTGTACCTAAAAATTTGTCTGTTTCAAGGGTCAGGATCAAGACCAACTCTTTTGGGCTCATCTGTAACCTCTTAAAATCATGTATTTTTTTGCTATTTCCTCTTCTCTTCCTTCTAAGGAGAGAATGGAGAAATTTAATTAGGTGCCTGATGGGAAAAAGGAAAGATATACCCTTTCAATTGCGTACAATGCTTAGACTACTGATGATGACATACTTTGTGGTCCTGATTGGCCAAGTCTTTGACTTCAGGCACTGTAGGATAAAACATCGTATGTCTACCCTTGCCCCAAAGACACATACAGTATTTTCACTCCCTATAAAAATCAATCAAGACTTACTATATAGTAATAGTAGAAGTGATAATATGGGTTTTTTTTCATAAAAACATGACAATGCATCAAAAACTGTCTCCAAAATATCATATGTCAACAAAGTAGAAAAGTAGAGTGGGAAAAAATGACAACTTGTTTAAGAACACAAGTGATGAAGAACTGAGAAACTAAGACTCTATCCCAGGGCTGTATGCATACCGTTCATTTACTAAACCTAACCTGATGCTATTTATGCAGGTCCCTTAGAGGATGCACAAAGTTTGCCGAGTTTAAGTCACGTTACTGTATTACATCACTAGTTACAATAGGAGGGGTACACTATAGAAACAAACTCATAAGAGTCGTCAGTTTCATTTCTTTGGCAACATATTCTTTCAAATCGATGTTATTTGAAGTGAGAGATCCCCAGGTCTCTGCAACATGAGGCTGTGGGGCTGCACAGGAAAATCAACCAATACTTAAAGCTTCACTTGTTCACCTCCACTCTTTCTTATGAAAGGTAGGACATGAGTTTTGTCTGACAGAAACAGTACTGAAGCTGCTGAAAATTATTTCCCACTCCTGGAGTAATTATAGCAGTTTTAGTGGTGCCCTTTTAAGATGAAACTTAAATAATGCAGGAGACAAAATGGCCAATGACATTGTTTATAAACACACTGTGATTCTTACGAATTGACTCAATGGTGGAGTGGGCTGCACTCATGATCCTCTTATTCTCAGTAATATTTTTATTCCAGTTTAATTCAGGAACCTTTCTTGGAGTCAAAAGAGTTAACTGGATGTAAATCTCCCAGGAATATAGGGAAATGAAACAGTGCCCCTTGGAATAAGACCAAAACAGCTTTCCCAGAAAAGAAAAAAAAACTGAAGTCCTATGAGTACCCAATAGCTCTGTGAGCATACTACAGATTTGAGCCAAAAAGAGTAAAAACAACAGAACTTTGCCGGACTTTGTTTTGCCTTTGCTTGCTTTGAATGAAGTTTTTAATTATCTGTGCCTTCAAATTATGTATTTTAACACTCAGTATAATTGGAAAAAAATAGAGAAATAGGATCAAGATTGGGAATTTTTGTTCTGGAGCACTCTTTCTTCTAGCTGCAGTTAGCCATCAGATCTGTCATGTGTCATTTTTCAGCTCATTAGGTGGGATTTTGGCAATTTCTGTGTACAGTAAGAGGTATTGAGCAGTTGAAACTGGGAAGGTCAAATATTAAGAGCAATGTCATCATCCCTCATCGCTTCCAATGAAAAATTCTTGCATAATTGTTTAATGCCATGAGCCGCCTTTAGCGGGACATACTCGTTTTTGCCAATTTCCATTAACTCTTGAGGCTCACAGCCAGAAGCCGGATGAGCAAAGAAACAGACTCAGATTGGATCAAGCTGTTGTTTTGCTAATATCGCTGCTGCCCTGTATTAGTTTAACAAGACTCCCCAGCAATGAGGGAGAAGCCTCAGAGAGATATGCAGCACATGGTCCAGTAAGACACCAGAACATACATCCCTTGGCATTTCCAGTCTGTGCAAATTGTGCACCGGGCAATGCTCAATTAGCATTAGCATGCATTGGCCCCAAATCAGCAAAAAACTTGCATGTGCATTTTACTCAGGCAAGTCCTCATGAGTTCAGTAACATTGCTTATGGGTAAAAAACACGTACGTCACTGTGAGCAGCATGGGGGCCTTTTTCGGACAAACATCTGTAACAGCAAACGTGGGACCAAAACCACCTCTGCTGCAAATCAGCATACTTTTAGTGTTGGATGTGGGATGGTCTGGCGCTATATGTGTTATGTCAACAACCAAGAGAAAGACGGTTTTCACAACACAAAGTAATGCTTCACAATCCTGACTGTTTCTTCTAATGTGCCATTTCATGGTAAAGTTGTTTCAAGAAAATTCATAGTATTTCTGAGAACGTTTCAATGCTAAAGGCAGAACTGACTTTCAGGCCTCATCAGTACAAAGTAATTAACTGGAGTAACTCGAGTGGAAGAGATTGTCTTAGGAAAGCTCTCTGGTGTGCGTGTGTGGATACTCTAGTCCAGAATAAGTGAGTTTTAGTCCAGATCACAGAGTGTTCAGAAGCCTAAGGGGAATTACTCTGCAATAATTTAGTCTCCTTTTTAGCCTTGGCCTTAAACTGCTCTCATTAAATCACCAGAAAAATCAGAGTCTTCTTTTAGTAGAATATTTAAATTCAAATAACCCAGATTTTTTGGTATAAGCTAACTAGTTTTATTTGCCATTCAAATACCAAATCATGGTTGAGGGACAGTAATTTCCAGCTGAAGGATAGAAATTTGTAGCAGAAGAGCAATAATTTTTTTAAACCACTGGAAATAGACAGATGACAATGTCCTTTGTCTTGCACTTGCTAAATGCCTGCACATGCTTTACATGGCCTCAGCTGATGTGCAGTGTCATCATTTGGTTGCAAAGCTGGTGCCTCAGAGTCCACCCAGATTTTTGCAATCTTTTAAATCTTGCAATTTAAAATTCAGATTTGCATTGTAACAACACATTTCTCATTCTAGACTAAATACATAAGACCTAAGATACTCTAACTTTTAAAAGAAAGTTTTGTTTACATAAGAACAATATGTATAAGCTGTACATATAAACAACTATACACAAAAAATATTAATGTTACAAAACTCAGGCAGCTTCAAAAAGGATGTTTTTAAACATTAGTCCAGAAGCAAAATGTCTCTTCTTCTTCAACCAAAGCATAATTTTTTCCATGAAAATGATGCCATCAAATGGTCTAGGCAGAGAAACACTCGAACCTACCAAACCCACAAAAATTCTGGATTTGAAAACAGAATCCTACCCATCAGTAAGACCAAAGAAGGAATTTTATGGATGAGGTTTTATCTTTCCCAGAAGGATTCTTTCAGTACAATAAATACTGAATTCTCTCAAGGTACTAGATCTCAGTTTTGGGGGGAGAATCACCTGTATAGCAATTTATGAACTTGTATCATTGATATTCTGGTAATAGAAATACCTGCACTCAGAGACAGGAGGGGGGAAATACCTTATTAAAGTATAACTTCTGTAAATATACTTCAGTCTAATTTTCTGTCTCCGAAAGAAACGAAATCAGGCAAACCTAAACTGAAATTCTAGCAAGTGGGAAGCCAAAGTGGAGCTCATGGTTGATTTCAATGTGGGCCAAGATTTTAAGATTCACCCTCTTTTCCAGTTTCTAACAGAGATAATGGGGGATTTGGGTATTTTTCAATATGGGATGTTGATATTTTTCTATGTCATGAAGACATAGAAGTAGATGATTAGACTGATGGCCCCTGAGTCCACGGCAGAAGGAATATATACCCTTGAGCAGGGAACTGCAAGAAGTTGCGATGGCTGAATAGGAAATGTGCTGTCAGAGGTCCTCATTACCAAATCAGCCTTTGGATGGGTGAGATGGTAGCAAGTAGAGTTAACGTTAGGGATTTCTCCTCATATGTGGCCCAGATAATAGTTTGAGAGCCAGGGTGAATGCATAGGTGTGCACCTACACACATTCATCTGTATAGGCACACAGAGGCAAGACCTCAGTGTCATGACACAGCTTTGAGGAAGAAAGCTGATATATATCACTTTGCTTATAAAATTGCCAAACAAAATTTAGTAATTTATTATATGCAAAATCTTATAACTGTAAACACACAGTGCTACTGTTATCAGAAGTAGAGATGACTAAAAACCACACTAGTTTAGCTGTTCCCACTCGAGACAAGTCTGTATCTGAACGAAGAGCATTTTTTGTTGTTTTGCTTGAAAAATGTAACAAATGCTTTCTTTGTTGGAGAAGCTTAATTAAAAGCAGATAAAAATCAAGAAAATATTTCTTGCATTCTTTCAAAATAGAACAAAATGTGCCTGCAATTGTGAGCTGAAAAGGAGCTGCCTTTCTGTTTGTTAAAGAGAGACTGAAGATGCATTGTGCAGCCTTATCTATATCTACCCCACCTGTCACATAATCCTGTTAAAAACAGGGTTGCTTATTCAGCTCAGGCCCTTTCCAACAAAACTCCACTATCTTACACATAAATGATCCAGTACTTTTGCATGGTCCATTTTTATAGTTTAGGTAGTAGCAGCATTCATCCATAAATAGTTGTGAAGATAAAATGATTTTAGCATGAAAGGATAACGATATCATCCCAAAGGAATAAGAATTACAGGAAAAACCTGCCCCCCATGACATTCATCTGCTCAGGAGCTGTACCCAGAAGATACTTAAGTGAAACAACAAAAAAACCTGTGATATAAATTATGCACCAGTGACCACATTTCCAAGGTGTTCTAAAAGTATGAAGTTAAATAGGAAGCTGCATCACTGAGTTTATCTCTTCATATCTGTTCCCACAGTACCACAGCACAAATCTTGTAGACAAGCTTAGAAAGAAGCTGTTCTAATGCCTAAAACTGCTATCACGGATTCTGAAAGTACTTGTTTTACACTTTTCTACGCAGTGATTGCAGAGTATCTGATACAAGGAGACATTGCTCCCAGCTGTAACACACACAACCCTGTGTTCCGCAGCGTTACACGTAAATGCTTAGCGAGAGTAACAGGTTAGCAAAGCACCGGCAAATGGCTTCTTTGTTCACACTGGTGCAAAAATAAGCAGACAGGGAAATTGGGGCAGGGGGCTGGTTTAAATTCTGTAACACAAAAACAATTTCTCGTTAATTAATTCAGTCATTAGTAGAAGTTTCCCTGAGGGTAGTGTAACCTGAACAGGATATCACAATTACAGCACTCTTTCCTTTTTTAAGCTTGCCAGCATTTGACATGAAGAATTTATCAAAAAAGACATCTCTGTTCAGCAAACTCTTAGGCAGCTCTTCCTGACTTCCTTTATACTCTAATTCTCATTTGTCATCCTGGTAGGCAAGATCTATAAGAGCACTGAAAGTCACTCTTCCTCTTCAGTACATATAAGACCTCTATTACTGTAGAATTTGCATGCCTACCAAACTGTCATGTATTTACCCTCTCCAAAACTCTTGGATTACAGAGTCTTGACTTAGTGGCTAAATTTTCAAAATAAGTTAAGCATCTTAAATAGGAGGTACTTAAATACTTTTAAAAATCTGATTGCATGACAGAGTGATTCAAGAAGGCGATAAGAAAGCAGGGACTGGAGCCACAAGGCAGGATTCTTCTGCCACTACACTTGATCTTCATGGGTGTGTTGTGTACATGGGCGTCTGGAAGCCACCCATCATTTCTCTGCTCCTAAGAAGGAATAACTGGAATTTTGGCAATACCAGGCTATATTCCTGAAAGGTAAGAAGTGGCTCGAGATAGAAGCAGCTGGGAGCTTGCCCCCAGAAAAACTGAAATTCTCAGTCCTGTCCTGGAGGTTCTCAGCCCTTCGAAGAACAGAAAAGAGAAGGAAGAAAAGTAGTATTAAGCTGCAGAGATCAACAGAAAAGGAAACCCATATACCTAGTGAAGCATCTTTGAATTTCTCTGAATGATGATGCGTTCTGCCCTCCCTTGCATGATTCATATGAAAACATAAGTCTTTTAAACAGAACGTGCCACCTCCATTACTGAATGGTTGCTTAAACTTCTAAGTTTTACTTTAGTGTAAGGCATTTAATGATATCTCAGGCATCTCTTGGCATTTCTGTGCAAGAGAATAAATCACTGTTTTGTGAGATGCGCCTTGGGTCCCACAGGACACTACTCTGTGCCCAAAGGGTGCCACATACTTCCACTGTGTTGTAACATTAGGTATGCAATGAAGTACTCATAGTAAAAATACTGTTTCAGGCAATGGGTTATTGCACATGCACAGAGTCCATTTAGGGCCACTTAGGGCCACTTAGGTTTCTTTACCACAGCTCTGGACTTTGATTTCTTTCCTGCTTCAGCAGTGAAGAAAAGGGTTTGAAGACCTCAGACAGTCTGAGAATATTGAACTGGGAGAAAGCTTTAGACATGACCTAGTCTGTCCTTGAAACAGGATGAGTGAAAGGCAAACTGTGTTTCAAATTCTTTATGGTTGGTAGCAGATGCTGACATGCAAAAGGCAAAGGTGTTCAACACAATATTTTAGGGTCAGTTTAGAGCAACCATTATAATTTGTAATGTTATGACTCAAAATAGCACAAGAAAACTTGTTCCTGTACGGTATCAGCTAATTATGGAGAAAATGGAAAAGGTTTTTTGCATTCATATTTTTCAGTTTCTCTTTTAATTTTCTCATCTCCTATGAACAGTTGTTCAAGTCATCCATACATGACCTTTAAATCTCTAAAAATATCTCTTTCTTCATATAACTCTTTCAAGAAAATATCAGGGCCACAGATACGCAGAACAAACCTTGTCGGTCTTAACTGACCATTTCCTCCTGAATAATGCAACAAACGGCCAAGACTGAAGCTTTTCTCTTACAGAAGGTCAAACCCTTTATATACATGTATGAGGATTTTGGCTGAACTCTGTGAAACTACCCATGTGAATGTTCACTGGGTCAAGCATCTAATTTGCAAATGCAGTAAATTCTCACAGTGCATGAGGCAAAGAACTAGTAGTTCCAAGATAAAATATTTCATCCAAGGGTCAGGGAGGAGCCTTTTTTATAGGAATGCCACAATCACATTCCTCACCTTGCAAAAGAGAGGGAAGCCTCAGGATGTCCAGGGAAATGTTAAGGTTTCCAGGCTGTGGTTATACCCCTTAGTTGAACAGATGTATGAAGAGAAGACTTTCAAATACGATTTGCTGAAAAACAAGCCAGACTTAACTAGCTGGAAAATGAGCATAGTCATGTCATGTGGCAAAAAATAATTTCTGGTCAAGTCTTGCTAGGCCAAGGTTACTCCTTGTTAATGAAGCGTAGAGGAAAGCCACTGATTGAAAGCCACAAACATATACAAGTTTGGTTCACACTGAACTTAGATAGGAATTTGGTAGCTGCTACCAATCTCTGAAATGGTCTCTCAGTGCTCTGGAAATCCCTTAAATTCACGTGTCCTGCCCATCATGAATGTATCCTAAAGTGTCAAGGTTTGGAATTTTTTCAGTAAGCAATCTTTAAGGGTATTCCTTTAGAAAAAACTATTTCTGCAGAAAGTGGTGGTAATGGTGACGTCCAGAGGCACAATAAGTTTTGAAAAGTTAGGCCATTAATTTTGTTGTGAATACATTTAGTATTATTCACACAATTTATATACTCTTTTAAAGAGCCTGTAACTCATTCCATTAATCAACAGCATCATCACCTTCACATTAGCAGGGACTATTGTGCTTGTAGATTGCATCTGACTCTCCCCGATGTTGTTAAGGGATCTCACTGAAAATATGTGGTCAGAACTTCAATGAAAAACTTTCTGACCACTTTTTATAATGATACTGACCAACACAGCCAGTCTGGATTATAGCTGCAAATAACAATTTAACCAGAGAATTTTATCCAATGGAAAAATCGATATAGTTTACAATGAGTGCATGTCTTAATAGCCACAGGGCAGCCGCTAATATTGTCATTAAAGACATTCTGGCCTTTATTAATTTATGTTTTTCCTCTTAAAGAAAAATCTATGTGAGCAATAATCATAAGGGAACACCTCTACATTCATTTGCTTTTCAAATGTGCCTAAATTATTTAGTTGGTCTAATGAATTTGTCTTGTACTAAGATCTCAGCTATTGGTCTTTGCCCTGCAGCCCTATCTTGCATTGCTGTCGGTGGTAATGTTGACTGAGTGAGAACCGAGTGTTTGGGGATAACATTAATGGGAAAATTTGAAGAATGAACAACCCATCTAAATCTGTGTGTTGACTGAAAACACACTAAAGTGACAGAAAGCTATGTATGTGTTTAATCACAGAGTCTTATTTTTAATGTCTCAAAATGTGTGCATATAGGAGATCTTTAATGTCCGAGGCTTCTACCCTGGTCAGGGCTTTACACAGGTAGTTCTTATGAAAATGAGAGGCAGCAGAACAGCTTATTCCTCGTGGGATCCTCACTCTGCCAACAGTGTGAATGATACATCCCATTGAAACAACCATCAGTAGCATCCCAAAAGTCCAGAGTGAATCTACTTAGTCCCTCTCTAGTTCTTATTAGATGATACTGTAACCTAAATATCTATGCGTTTTCTCAAGTGCAGTGTCAGGACAGCAGAACAGCTAAAAAGTCTAGAGATGACCATTTCTGCAGGAAACGGTTGGTCAATTTAGAGCATCACAGTATGTGTATCCATCCACCTTACTCTTCACAACCCTATCCTGCTGCAGTGCAGGTCTTCCACCATGGTCTCAGAAAGACTCTTGGCATAGCACTGGTTTCAAAGGACAGAATCAATGAAGTGCCACTTCACATAGTTAGCTGAAGGAATAAAGGCTAATTCATTCTTTGTTATAATTTAATATATTTCTTATGAGAAACCCCTATAATATTTGTAAGATACTTCTTCAGCTTGGCAATATTTTAAGTCATTACTGACTCAGAAGGACTTTGACCTAAGGTATTGAGCTGGGATTTCTGAGCCCATTTTTCCTGGTGATCTCTTGTGTGGTTCTGGGTGAATCATATCCATGTTCCTGTTTCTGTTCCTCACTTCTTTAACATAGCGCACTGCCTGTCTCCCCTCTGTATCTAGCTGAACAGGTCTGTATCCTGGGGATACATGGGGACTATTGTCATTGGCATGTCTAATCATGTAGGGATAAGAAGACAGCATTTTTCCAAGACCACTTTTATTTCTCACTCTTTTAAAAGGAAATTGTGCAAACAGGAATTTAGGGAACATACAACTCTCCAAACACTATGCAAAAATTGAGAATAAACTGGCCTTCGTTGTCATTAAAATTTCCTGAAACTTTTTCCTGTGCGAGTATAAACTGACAAGTCCGTTTTATTTCTGTGGCGCTAAAACGATGTGTGTCTTTGGAATATCTGTATACTAAACTAAGACTGAGCCTGCTTGGTGCATCAGACAGGCAAGCCTAATCTCCAGAGTCTGATGAAATTTGTACAGAACCATGCACCACAGAAATATTAAGGTATATTAGCTATAATATGTTTAGATTGACTCATGCATCAAATGTTTTTGAACTATAAAATCACTGAAATGATACTTAATAGAAAGACATACTAAATCATTTTTCATTTGAAAATCACATTTCTAAAAATGTAACCCATGGGAAACAATTTCATTAACAAAACAATCAGAATTAATGGTCTGATATTTAATAACTGGTGTAAATTTGCCACATCATCAGTGTGTCTAACTCCAGAAAGGTGTTCTGGCACAGCCACTCAAAATGATCTGGTGCAGGCAGCGGGGCACTCCTTATTCAGAAAAGGTTATACACACTGCAGAGTCCCAGACCTCCCACAACAGACATTGTCCTCTTCTGATTAGTAATAAGAAATATTAAACCCAGGAAGAGGACTGCAAAACAGGACCAAGTGATAAAGTGTCAGAAGACTGGCCACTTGAGAAGGAAGTAGTGATTCTCATGCTTACTGCTCCAGGGGCTCCAGTGGGCTTGGTTCTTAGAGTTGTCAGGAAACAAATAAGAATGAGTGAGTTGCTGGGGAAGGATGTTGTCAGGTGAGGTTTCTCCTGCTGCCCAATGTCATGTTCTTTACAAACTTGTTCTAAAACTTGGTATTTCTGCTGTGTTTTTTCCCCAGTAAAACTCAAAACAGGCCCATGAGGGTCTCAAAATGGTCCAAGCTTTGGACCATCTTGAAAATTCTGCCAATGTTGTCCCTTATCTCACTGGCCCCAGCGTGAGCAGAACCACTTCCACATTTTCCATGGGAATGCAGGGTTTGGAAAAAGAACTGAGATCAAAACAAGTCCCAAGAAAAATCATTCAGATCGCTTCCTACCCGCGTAGCAGGACAGATTTACCATCTACTCAACAGGGGAGGGATGAGTTGTGCTTCTTTTCCTTATCCATAACGCAGCTGCACCAAACTCTGGTACCACATATGTTCTGGGGTTAATTTATCTGAACAGGAGGCTGGCAAAACAAACAAAGCCAGGGAAATTATTATATCTCAGAAAAACTATTTGGCAAATATTCATCAACTGTACAGAAACAGACTCTTTTACCTCCAGATTTAAAAAACATTGTCGGTTTGCCAGCCCAAGTGTTTACGACATTTTTAATAACAGTTGAATGAAAACTTAAGTGTGGAAAAAATGGTGCCTCTCCATAAAAGGGTATCTACAAAACCAGCACAGGGTACTGATTATGAAAAAAAACTATCAAACTCTTTGAGCATGATATAAAACAAAGGATACGCCTAGATGCAAAAAACACCTTATGCTTCGTACACTCTACAGAGCACCCCAGCACAAGTAGGATGTTGAATACTTTAAACCAAATATACGTTCTCTGATCAAAAGAAATGTGTTTCTATTGGCCTATGTTGTTGGAAGTTATGAATATGAAAATTGTCATGAAAGATCATGGGCTTTAAGACACATTTAATTTATTTGAAAAAACACATAATACTACTTTATGAACTGCATTTGTATTGATTCCCTGTCTTGGCCAGGGGCTGGAAGAACAGGAAGGACCTTCTGGTGGTGATTATTCATTTTATCAGCTCTAAACAACTCTGCTTTATTAGGGGACAGAGACAGTTTATTCTAAAGAACTTGGAGAAGAGCAGCTCTTCCCTCAGCAAGAACTTCCTGCTCAAATTAATTCAGGCCAATTTGCAGCTTCGAAAGGCACCTGCTGAAAGGAAAGCTTAGTGGGGCTGGAATGAATAAGCCCAGGCTGATACCTGCCAGGTGGCCTGCAACCAGATTAGCTGAAATCAAATTCTTAAATAAGCAGAACTGTAGCCTAAACAGCTATCCCTGTATGGTTGGGGTTTTTTTGAGACACTGACAGGGCAAGGATATTTTTTCTTAGCTATTTCCTTTGCCATAGACAACACCTTGAGAACTACTACTGTGAACTCCATATGTCAACAGACTGAGTGCTGAGACTCCTAACCAGGTGTTTTGGGGATCAGAGGGAAAGCTTTATTTTGTGCCTTTAACCTGTGGTCAGCATTGGCTGTGGACTTATGCTGTGCTCTCTGTGTCTTTTTCTTCCCTACAAAATGAAATATAATTGTTTGGTTGTGTGGCAATGGGAAGGGTAGCAGTGTCTCTTAAATGCATGCAGATTGTGAGGTGGATTACATGTCTTAACTTTCTTGGAAGGATGTTGGAAATATTCACAGGATTTTGACCAAAATCTGCCTCTAAGCATAAAACTGACTTCCTCAGTCTCCTGTATCTCTCAGTGGAACAAGCCATGGTCCTGAATTTTTAGTATACTTAGGTAGAAAGTCCATTAGCACAGCTGGAATTTTTGCCAGGGAAGATTGTGCCACTAATACTGTGATTATGCAGCCCCTCTTGTGAATATCTCTCCAAAACCCCGCCCTGTAGGTGCACAAACAAAATGCCACTTGCAGCATATACCTACTAAGTATAATCCTCCACACAAAATGACTTGTTAAATTTCATCATGTTATAGAAAAAATGCTGGAGATGGCAGATGAGAAACTTGGCCACTTCAACTCTGCTGTCAATGCTCTAAAACTCCTGAGTGAGCACTGGGAAGAAAATAAGTTGTCATAAAGTTGCCTGAAGCAGGAGGTCCCAGTCATTGAAATTCTATTTACCCCATGGTTGTGTGTCTCCTGGAAGAGCAGGAGGCTGTGTACCAGTGTGTAGATAAAACACACAAGGCAGATGTTGTGCAGATACCTATTGGCTGGAAACTGAGAGCCTGCTTGGTTGCTAGTCAGAGCTGCTAGTTTATTTATTTTTTTTTTTTTTTTACCACAAGGAGCTGGTTAAGCATCCTTTTGCCAGAAATAATGCTGTTATTTTTAAATAAAGAATCAGACCAAGCATAGTTCCCATTGAGGCATAGAAGACATTTATTTTGGTCTCAAAGCCTCTGCCACTTAATTAATTTTTTGAACACATTCAGAAAAAAAAAATCAGAGACAATTTGCCTCACTAGAAAGGCGAAGTACAAAGTTACGAGTGAGAAATTAAGAGTAATGTTTTCAAAAAGCTCATTATTTATAATTTTTTAATTGATGGAAGATGGAGTTTTTCTAAGAAAATTCAATTGTTCTGCACCATAAGAAGCAGAAGGGCTTTTAAAGGACCTCATTATGCTCAGTGATTACTAGAGAGGAGCTTTTCTTGTGAATATAGTATTTCCATTTTTAAGTTTCCTACTCTGAATTGCATTGAAAACTCCAAAAAATGTTTTTCTAGGTTGCTGGGTGAGCCCAGAGAGGCTGTGAGCCACAGAGATGGCTGGTCAGGGAGCTTCTTGAGAGCTGGCCAGGAGTGAAAGAGGTGCTGCCATTTCTTATGATCTGTGATGCCAGCCAGCCCGCACATTTCTAGGTGTTTTGGGAAAATGAGTAACAAACCAAGGCATTAAACAGAAGAACCCCACCATCTCCAAAAGCCTTTGCTTCTCCAAAGTATTTGAGCTGCTTGCCTGGAGTGTTGTTGTTCCCAGATGGCCTCGCAGACTGGGGAGTCAAAGTGGGAGAGTGAGATCTCAGACAGGTTCCCATCACAAAATAGCCCACTTTCCATCATTTTTTGGTGGTAGTAGAATTGACCCACCCAGACTAAATGTTTTGATTTCCAGGAAAACATTGGAAATAGCCATAGACACACCACATGCACTTTCAGGTGCCCCAGACTCCCAAAACAAGGTGCTGGCACTAAGCCCTGGGGACCAGCCAGGGAGAGGTCTGAAGGCAAAACCAGCCATGGCATCCAAAACCCAACCACATTTTCTGACCCCCAGCTGTCACTTAGGTTTGAGATTTAGCCATTAACTTTCCCAACTCACCCAAACCTGATGTGAGTTGTAACTCTTATGTGCCCAAATGTTGGCTGTCAGTAAGATTTGCATAATTTCTTTCTAATATTATTTTAAAAGTCACCCTATGTGTCTCAACCAAGTCCCATCCTGTTAATTGCCAAAGAACCAGAAATTGAACCCAGATCTCCTAAGGGACAAATACCCTACTTCCTAAAGTTGCATTTGTAGTTTTTGGCATAACGTCTTTAGAACTGGATTTACTCCATGAATAGAATAGTTTTCTTTGAATCCCCAACCCCACCCCCAAAAAAAGCAAATTAAAAACTTGGAGGCCACTATAAACATACTGGCCAAGCCCAAAGTTATGAAGCTATCCACTGGCCTACAAACAAGAGAAATATGTGTTCAAAGACGCTGTATTTGTTTTCAGAAATCTTTGAAAAAATACTGCTGAGTGAATAATTTATAATAATGGAAGTATGTGACTAATATTGCTTCTTTTACAGTTTGGATAATTTTGTTGAATATGTAGGGGGTTTTTTTCCATGTGTTCATTTGATCCTTGGACTTCGTTCACACAGGCTTTTTTCAATTTTCATTTACCTCATACCTGAAATTTCAGCTGTGTTGATGAATTGTTGGCAAGCGTCATTTTTTATGTCTCCTGATAAACTGACTAAAAATGTCATTTTTTGTATGATAGCACAGAAGAGAAATTTGTTTCTGTTTTCCATCTTCATTCTTTAATATTATTTAGTCACATTATCATATGAGTTTAGCATTCATTTTAGCAAAACACAGAAAATGTATGGAGTGAAGCAAATTAGCTTAAAAGTTTATTTGCAAATATTTTTTCTCCTTGCTCTTTAATCAACTTCTTAAAGCCAATGATATTAGATTACTGTTTATTGAAGGATTATATTTTACCATGGGCTAATTTTTTCCACAGTGACATAAAGAAATCTAAGGAAAATGACACAGCCTGTGAACAATTGCCATATTTTAAGCTGGAGGCAGCTTCTTCGCAGCAGCGTACTAAGGCTTAGGAACCAGTACAGAATTCAAACCTCTAAGTGAAACACAAACTAGAGTGTAAATTGTTCTCAGTACATGTCTCTCTATGCCTTGATGGTGAAATTTGAAGTATATTCTCAGTGGCTGCTCCTACTGATTTAAAAATTCAAAAGCCTCACTGCATCATGCATGTCACTTTTTACCACAAGAGTCACATTATAGTTACTATAATTGCTCTCTGGAAGCCAGATATAAGCCTGTGTTTAAAGGAACACATTTTTATGAAACTTTAATAATGGTATTGTTACAGACTGTTCTACCAAACTAAGTAACTCAGCCTGATGTCTTTTTCTTAAAGGAAACTCTGTTGGAATAATGTTTTCTAGCCTCTCTTCAAGGTGAATCAGCTTTTCAGCACAGCCTTCTGGAAGCTTTCCACAAAAAAAAAGTGGAAACTTTTCCTTGTGCAGGCTGAGTGTTTGGCACCTGATGCTCACGTGAAGGTAGCTGGATCTTCAGCTGGTGGGAATGAGCACAGCATTAACATCTTATGCTAGAGGTTCCTCTTATTTTTACTGATTGAGGGATTTGACCCATTAACTGAAGGATAATTGGAAGACTGTTCTGAAAGCTGTCTTGTGTACCCAAGACAGAACGATGAGAACATGTGGATATTCTGAATTTCTGCCAAGTGAAGATTTTTGGGGTGCAGTTTTATAGGGCCAAGAAAGTGGATCAAACTTACTCCAGTGCTTAAAAACAACAAGTTTTGATAGGAATCTAAGCCAGTTTGTTGGAAGAAAGATGTTTATTAGGTTTACCTGCATTTATTTCATTGTTCATACCCAAAAAGTCCACAGCATTGGGCTGTGTTTTATGCAGTCACCTCTGCCCAGACAATGAAAACTTTGTGTTAGCAATAAGATTGTTTCATGGAAATATTAGTAGCTGCAGTCAAATGAGGATTTTCACAGTGGCCCAAGCTTTGAAACTAATTCTTTTTGACTAATAAAACTGAAAAGTGTTACTACTCTGAAATAGACTTATTAACTCCAAGAAACCTTTTATTATGTCAAATGGTATGATTCTTAAAGCCAGGCAGATATATAAAACATATGTAATCCCAAGAGTGTATTTTTTTCTAGTGCTTAATACCCAGCAACAAGAGAAGCAGGAAAAGTAGGAATTGCAAAGAGAATGTGAAATATGAACTAAATGTATTTGGTGCAGAGTCAATTATATTATTAATTACAATCAATGACTGTGACACTTTTTTACCCCTCCCTACTCTTTAATGATTTCTTTACTGTGTTCATGAGGTACTTCCCAGAAATAGTGAATTCACCCGTAACGTATAGAGCAAAGCTACAGAGCGCTAGAGCCAAGCTCTGTGCCCTGGCGAGGCACTCAAATTAGCACAATCCCGTCTTGCTGCCAGCTGCTGGCTGTTGAGGAAGTGGGTGGTGTGTCTCATAGTCCCACACACAATGGAAACAGCAGTAAGAATGTGAAAAAGAGGCAAGTAGCTAACAGAAATGAAATTAAATAAGGGGTTAAAGAGTGGCCTTTCATGGACTTCAGCCAATCTCTTGAGGTACACAGGGAAAGGGACATTCAGAATCAGG
Organism: Ibidorhyncha struthersii; assembly: GCA_013398815.1. Lineage (NCBI taxonomy): Eukaryota > Metazoa > Chordata > Aves > Charadriiformes > Charadriidae > Ibidorhyncha > Ibidorhyncha struthersii. The sequence continues at coordinate 85,548 of VZSZ01011115.1, read as the reverse complement.
CACAAGAACCTGAAGAAAGAATCTAGAAACAGCAGTTCTATCAAATAAATATCTAATAGGTATATGTAGATATCTATATATCTAATAGATATAACTATAGATAAATGGCAGTTACATATAGTATTTTGTATATTAAAAAATACAGCTCTGTGCTCTGGTTACTTTCTCAATTGCTTAAATATTTTGAGAATGAGAAAGGAAGAAAAAGATAGGGCTTTGATGTACCAGAAAATGAAATCAAAGCTCTTCCATGACTTCGATATCAAAAAATACCTTCTTTACCCTATATATAGTACTTACAAAATTTTAAGAGGAAAGAAATTACTTCCAAAACTCTATTGATCTATTTGAATCTGAAAAATGAAGTGGTGAAGACATATTCCAGCACGTCCAGTGCTCTTGAGAAGGGCTGTGGCTCCTGGGCTACACAAAGGGTGTTCCCCAGAGAGGCTCCCAGCACGTTCTGTACAAATATTTCCAAGAAGGTAATGGAGTCTTCCTAAAGAACAAGACACAAGCATATTTTAAAAAAAGGGTTGTTTCATTTATCTACACATAACATCACCCATCCAAAGAGGTAATCTATTATTTTTCCTTTGCCGTTATTTGTACCCAGGTTAATTGTTTCTGCTCTTCGGTCTTACTCAGATGCCCTCTCCAAACTACCCACAGCTTTTACCTTCAACAACTTTTTTTTTCTATCATGTTAAATAGTCATATCCCTTCTTCCCATTTACCACCTTTCTATAGGACATGCAATGTAAACAAAGAATGTAAAATGCAGAGTAAGAAAACTTCCCCCTTTAATCACAAATATCGCTGCTATGGTGCATGTAGAGCATCACTTGTTATTGTTCCTGCTTGGATTTTGTATGTCTTTGGTAGTTATGCAGAAAACACTTTGGAAATTAAAATGACTCATTTGTTTTATTTGTACAGTGCCAAACAAAATGGGTCCTCAATACTGGTAAGTAAAATACAAAACAAACAAAAAAAATCCCAACCAAAAAAGCTCATAAATAATAATGACAGAACTGATCTATTTTGACCTAAGATGTGTACCAGGGAAGCTGTAAGGCAATGGCCACTGCTTTCTGCTCTCTCTGGAATCTCTGTGGCCGGGACCATCCACTGCCTTCAGAGTCAGGGATGGGGAGAAGCATTAAAAGGAAATAAGAAAGTGATGATCCTTGTGGGATTAATTTTGAAGCTGGATTGTAGTGGTACGAGCCCAAAGGTTGTTTTCATTAAGACCTTGGGATCATATCTATAAAAATATCATTACCATTGGCACTAATGGTATGCTTTCCAAACAATGTGCTTTGAGAGAGGAATTAAAAAACACACGGTGAGAAACTGCTGAAGTGATATTGATGGTCCGAGCAGCTCTGGAAAAGTGGAAGAAAGAGCTCAATGAACTAGATATTCCAATGTACAATCAGGATCACAAGTTGTAAAGTTCCCTTTACCAAAAGAAATATTCTGTTTTGCAGCAGTGCCTTGGTTTGTAGGGAACTTCTGTGTAAAACAAAGTGGTGGGAGCACCAAGCCAGGATGTAGGCACGCTAGGTTTGATTACCTTCGAATACTTTTAAATGTGGCTCCCAGATACCATGGCAAGCAGGACCACGTGAATACAAATATCTTTGATACACACGACTCAGGTAAAACAGATGCAGCTGACATGGCATTTCTGAATGATCAAAACTCAGATATCCTATTTTCCTCACTCCTCCTCCTCATTTCATCACATAAGAAATTCTGGGCATAAGAGCCCATTTTTCTGCTGTATCTGGTCAAGGCACAGTGCAGTCAGGCTCCTAGCTCTGGACTAAGTCCTTTGTGCACATGTGCAGTGCAAATAGAGAATAATCACAATGATACAGAGCACCATGTTTAAGAAATGAAAATGTCTATGTTTAATAAGATTTTAATTTGATCTTGGTTTTATGTGATCTTGAATGTTTTGTTTTTCTAGCTATTCCTCAGATGCACTATGTATTCTTAGTATAGAATTATATTATGTGTAAAGAAATAAATTTTCTTTTTATCACATATTGAAAGGGAGCGTAAAGATAATGGAATCCCTTAGCAAAGCAATGCAATCTGATATACTGCCTCAGCTGAGCAGAACTTACTATTACCTTTCTTATCTACATTTTATAGTTTTCACTTCATGTCATTTCTTAATAAAATTACCTCCATTCTGTCTCTATTATAGTATGCACATTCAGAGATGTGGGCACGACATATAATTAATACAGCCTTTCTTCCCTCTTTCTGTTTCAGATTATAGACCTAGATTTTGGACAAGTGCATAAATTTTGTATTATAGCATGAGAAGCAATTAATCCCATTAATAAGCAATAATTCATATAATTCAGATCATGGGCTGTCACTATGAATAACTTCATTAGCCAGCTTTTTACCCTAGGCTAAAAAGCCAGCTTCATTAATTCTGTAGAAGGCTTATTTTCTTCTCTTGAAAAAACACAGTAGAACCCATTTAAAGGAATACTCCTCTTAACGACAGATACCATCCAAGAAAAAAATTATTCAGCAGCAAGTCCCCATAAATGTTAAAATTATTTAAAAGATCAAACGTTTAGACCACATTTATGTATGGAATGAACGTCACCAGAAAGGTAGTTGTTATGAATAATGATTTTCTTCATTGCGAAAGATCCCAGTTATAGTCTGGACTTGATAACAAGCATATCATGCCCACATGGAGTTGAATATACTTATTACAAATCATTTTAATGATGTATTAACTTTTAATTAGATATGCACTTCAAATTAAATATACAGTGAGGTGAATATAACTACACTGAGGAGGGAAACTCAGGCAGAGATTTCCTGCATTCATTTTGTTTCTTCTGAGCTGTGACATTAGTACACATTTTGCTGAACACCTTCCTTACTTATTACATCCTCTGAGTTGCAGTGAAAAGTATCAGGGAAGAATATGGCTTTCAAACACTTTCTGGATGACAGTTTTCAATGGTTTCCCTGTGTAGATCTCCAGGCAACTAAACGGAAATCTGCCAATGCCATAAAACACAACTTGAAGAATTCATTGCTGTAACATTTAAGATATGGGCACCACATCTTCTCTCTGATTCATAATACTAAAGCAAGGTATTTATTATTAGTACAAAGGGAAGAAGAAAAGAGTCTTAGTCTGCTTCACTGGATTAAGGGAGATGGGTCTGGGAGTGAAATGTTGTTCTTCGTGAGTAAAGACGACAAGCTTACAAGTTCTGTAAAAACCCTTATCCTCCAATGAAAAAGTTAATGAATAAAATACCACACTCTACTACAAAGCTTGAAAATGTGACTGCCCGTAAAACTGTTTTTTCGTAAGACATGAGTGAAACATTGTGCTTTCCTCTTGTTTGTGTATATTCTGGTGTCTGCAAATTGCCCATGAACTATGAACAACAAGATAAATAATATGTCAATAAGCCAGAATGACTTTTATGATTGAATAATAATAAAGAACTCTCTATATATATTTTCTTCACTATTTATAATGGGTTGGATAATGCCCTGCCAGGCATGACACTGAAAGCTTTCCATTATATGTCCTTAATACTCAACTCTTTCATTATTCAATATGTCTGAATATTCTAATCTGCTCTTGAAGAAAAAAAAAAAAGTACAACAATATCACAGCCCTGGACAATTATGTTACATATTTATTAAATTAACTATGGGTTGCAAGTTTACCTTAATGACCACAAACATTTCCAGATAAAACCAAGATTACTCCTTGCTTGATTTTTTCCAGATGAAAGGTTTGTGGATTTTATTTTCAAAGGAAATTATTATTTTCATGCTGCTATGTACTAATGAAGTGGTGAGAAACGCTTCCTCTTATTGAGATGGCAATGTTGTAGCAGCTGTGATACAAACACCACGCTGGATGAGCAGCAAATCTTGCAGTGTAGAATTGTTCCAGTAAACGTTAAGTGATTTGAAAAGACCTGACAGGCGAGAACAGCAAGCCCTGGAGTCATGTAAAATGCAAGAGAAATACCACTTTATGGATGCTTTATGATGGCTTCAGAAACAGAAACAACAAACTAGCTATTAAAATATAATTTAGCAATAATATTCCTCCCAGTTTGAAAACTATTTATGAGAAATAAATTCTTTTACATTCAAGAACAATCTAAAGTCTTAAGAGATGCTCTTATTTCTTATAGATGGCTACATTTGGCTGGAATGTATGGAAATAACATTCAATTATATGCTACATTGGTACCAGTCAGAAAAGCTTATAGCTGGGGAGGATCTTTTCTCTCCCTCTCTCCTTGGTGGCATATTCTTGAGTGTGTTTTAACAGATCCCCTGGAAACAAACAGGAAAAATTACTCAACATCCTCCAGAAAGTGTGAAGAGTGAAGAATATGAATATGCAGTAATAAGCCAATTAATCAATTAATTCAGCGATGCCTTCTAGTCATACAGTGCTGTTAATCCAGAAGGCTCTGCAAATCCTGGAGTCAGAGCGGAGACATTTCTGGTGTAGCCATTTTGTAGCAGCGATCCTAACTCTCATTCTGAGGCTAAGAAGCAAGGAATAAAGTGTCTATCTGACGTGCTAAGGGAATTTAAGGAAGACTAGGTAGAATTTATATCCTTTCTTGGACTTTGGCCACAGTACTAAAGTTGTCACTCTGCTAGCAAAGAGCGCCTGGGGATTCTTAATGACCAGACATGGTCACGACCTCTGTTTTGCAAGTAATCCAAAAAACAACACATCCTACATAACAGTGATCCTTACCACCAAGCAGAAGCACTGACGGAGGANGGAAGTCTTGTGCCTCAACCTTTATGCATCACTGCCACAAGGTTCAGTGTTGCAAATTGTCAGTGCCACTGACCCCACTTCTACGAAGCACTTAAGCGTGTGCTTAACTTGGAATTAATAAAGCAGTCAGGAAATGTCATAGCACTTTGCAAGCCTTCCCTTCCTGCCATTGTATTGTTTACCTAGGCAACCACCAATTCATGTTGTAGCTTGTGTTTTAAGGGGATGGAAAAAAGCAGAGTCTGTGATTGTGCTATTTATTGATGAAAAGCATCTTAATGTAATATTCCCATCCAGTCAGTTCCATTCAGTAGAATAACCCACGCGTCACTGAGTAGGATACAAATGGATACTGTCTACCAGCGCTGGTCAAGGCTGTCATTTTCCAAAGGCTTAACTCAGAAGTTCTAGGCACCTGCAAATCTCGAGGCACCTGTGTCTGCTCCTCGACTGCAGTGTCCCTCTCCCATTTGTTGCATAGATTTCCAGGCTCTTGTAGGAAAAGCAGCTGCACCTGGTGTCCAGTGAACAAAGGCCCAAGGAGATCCTTTTCCCCAGCTACTTGGACAGAAGTTGCTGTGTTCTCCTATGACAGACTGCTCGGTGACAGCCTGTGTGTTTCTATTACTTCAAGTTGGGATTTCATGCATTTTCCTCCAAGGAGGACTGTTCTGGGAGAGCAAACTTCAAAGAGTAAATGAGGCAGTTGTGCATTTGCTTCATAGCACCTAATTCAAAAATCACCTGACAGCTTTATGGTCTGCTCCAGCTTTCATTCTTAGGGGGCTGATCACCTGAAAATTCATAGTAATTGGATCACAGGAGTATATTTTCATTCTTGTCTAGAAGATTTAACAATTTCTGAGTTAAAATGAATGGGGCTATAGCTACAGCAGCGGCAAGAAGAACATTTAACTAAAGGATTTTCTTCTCTTCTTCCTGTAGCAGAGCCTACTCTGTTGCCTGTCAAGGCTGTGTGATCACTGACAGCCGTGATGGATGAACTGAGAAAGAAGTATTTATAGATATTCATATTGTTTTTATTTCCATCCCTCCATTCACTGCTACCCTTCCTTCATCCGTCCCACATAACGTGCCTGTCGTCTTTTATACATTAATTCTGAATTCAAATTCTTCCCTCTTCTTTTTTCCTATAATTTTATGGTCTTTGAAGATAATGCCCACATCTGTTCTTTAGTTATCAAATATGTTTCTTATTTTAATGATTCTCTTTGTCTTCTTAAATATCACCTACAGCAGATCTAAAGTTTGGTTTCACTGATATTTTTCTTGTCTCCAGTTTACAAATTGTGTCTTTGTCCTGAAGAGGGTTTTCCTCTTTCTGCTCTCAGGGACTTTCACCTCTTTCTGTCAGTTGTTGTTATACAGTTGCAATTTAGGCAAAGCAAAGAAAATCCCATTGTGTCTTTAAGCTTATCTATCTCTGCAACCTTTGTCCTTTTGATTATCTGAGAAGGCAATTGGAATAAAAGGCAGTTCACTCTACTTGCTGTCTGGACTTTGGTTTGGGGGTTTTTGCTTTTTAAGCAACTGAGAAGTTGAATATACTAAGAGATTTTTTTCTGTCAGTAATAAAAAATTATTGATTACATAAGAAATCTCAGGTAGTCTCACATCACCCCGGGAACCCGTGAGAACAGAGTGGAGCGCAGTGAATCCAGATTCTGAAATTGCTCCCTATTTCTTTCATTTGCTGCGGTGATTCAGCCTGCAAACCCAGCTAGTGGTGAGGGGATGCCCCAGGCATTCCACCCCCTGTGCTCTGACTTTACATTCCCAGTTGAAATTGTTGTTCCCATCTGGGCTGCGTGTCCTGGTCTCCTTGTGGTAGTGAGAGCACCAAGAACAGCCAGCCTAAAGTCAAGTCTCACCTCAGTGAGGAGCTAGTGATGGAACAAACACCTGGACCTGAGGACGCCAAATCAATGTGAAATATAGATTTTTCTTCTACATCACCTGCCCACCTCTTCTGATTCTGCTTGAAGCAAAGCTGTGAAATAAGCTTTAATAATTAATAATTTAGTGTAACTTCTTCTCTTCCCCTCCTCAGCCATGGTTACTCTCCTGTGTGATGCCAGGGTAAGCCACAACAGTAAACATGCATGTTCTGCTTATAGGGAGCTAGCACCTGCCATGTCTGTCCAGCCTGTGAGAAGGTCCCAGGCCAGGCTCTGCTCTGCAAGGGACCTACTTGCCTAATACTTATATTAAAGCTGGGCACCTACTTCCAGATGCTGAAATCCTAAAGCTGGCCCCTCAGATCTCACTGTTCACATCTGTATAATTGGCCTAATCTAAAGTTCCTTGTATGGAAAGAAAGGGTGCACGATGACATTTGTGAGACGCCGATCACACTCTGCATTAAGCTCGTGTGGTTGCATGGGTTTTTTTGGTTTGTAAAATGGAAACAATCAAATTTCCCTGTATGATGCAATCATCGAGAACCTGCATTTCCAGGACGTTATATAAACTCATCACGCTGCCTGGGCTGTTCTGCATGCAGCTGTCATTTCTGAGCAGAAACTTAGAAAATCCCTCAGCTTGATTCCGAAACTCAAACCTAAGTGTGTGCACTGCAGAGCCCTGCTCAGAGGACAATTGCTTGTCATCTGTTTTTCAAGGGTTCTTTTAGCAGTTTCAGCCAGCCAACACATTGTTCTGCCATGCAGAAGCTGATCTCCAGAAAAAAATATTTGTGCATGTAAAAAATTAGAATAAAGTCTTATATGTCCCTTCATTGCAGTTTCATTTTGTATTCTCTGTAATAACCCATATCATAATAAATTCATGATGTAGTCCTGTGAATGTCATTGTTATTTAGCATTAGTTAAGCACTGGTTAATAGACCCTCACCATGTTGTTGCTCCAAACATAATGTACACAGTCATTGAATGAAAACTTGCTCTGAAAATTTTACTGACCTCTGAAAGGTTTATTGTTGTGGTCAGCACTAGCAGTCATACCAGTCAATTTTTGCTACTTCCATACATTTTTTCTTAAGGTGAGTGACAGTGGAATGTAGCTCTTCTTTTTTAAGCTAATAAAGGTATTTGTTGGTTGTTTTTTTTTTTCTTCAGAGATTAGTATTGCCCAAGTACCACCTTGCAACACTTCACCACATCAAACAACAAACCATCGGTCATAAGCCGCAGGAATACAGTCCTTGCAGGACTGCCAGATTAAATGGCAGTTGTGTAATGCCACTTACACCACCTTGTAGGAACTCTATTTGGCCCCTTTCAACTACAGTGATCAGTCATTTCCCCCATCTTTCTTTTCTACATCACTGGCACTGGTAAGATATTTTCCGGCAGTTTGTTCCCTGGTCTCTCCCATCTGCCACTCTCCCCAGGGCAGAAGTGGGAGACGGACACAATCAGGAGTGACTGAGGCTCTCAGACGAGCTTTTAATATTCCAAGGTTTCTGCCTCAGACATTGAAGTTCAGGAACCTCTGCCCCTTTCTACACAGCAGAAAGCCATATTTCTTTTCAAAGAACGCCAAGATGTTTCATCATCAAGGCGTACAAGCAATTATCAAACTCATGGTTGTAGTCCAGCACATTACTTGCCAGGAAAATAGCTCACTTGACATTACTTGTAGACAGTACTCAGTACAACATAGTGAAAAATTCCTAAAAAAACAGATTTGGCATTCTTTTAGCCTGTTTCTGCTTAGTTCAGGAAATCCCTCATTCTTTTTCCTCATGACTCCATTTAATTTCATCTCTATGGCAGTATTCGGTATATGGAAGTTATTAGCTCACAGAAAAGTAAAAATACAAGAAAAGAGTACATTCATAGCTTCATTGAAATAACATTTTTGTCTAAAATAAAAACTTATTTTCTGATGATGGCTACTTCTATGATGTTCTTAAATTCAGAGTATATGTCTTTCTGAAAAATTCCCCAGCCCAGCTCTGATGAAGCCAAGAGGTCTGGTTCAACATCATGGCTGCTGGGAGGGACTGTGGGGCTGATGCTCTCTGGGTAGTCAGGTTTTTATCATTGCAAACCTTTCCAAGCTCTCACAGCAATGAAAGGGCCCTTTGGAGACATGACTAAGATGTGCCAGGTGCCCCTAATACATACTTTTTGTCTGCACTTGCAGCCTATGTTTGGACGGTCGTACGCTGTTTTGCTCCATGTCCTACTCTGACCCACATCTGAGCAGGTTTTCCAATGTTTTCTTCACCTTCCGGCTAGGCATTCAGGTGAAAATCTGTTTTACTGACAGCTAGAGAGCCATAGAAATTTGCCTTTCCCAGGATGACTTTTACCTTGGGCACAGTGGGGCACATCTCTGCCGGACCTTTACAAACCCCCCTAAAACATGTCTTTGATGGTCTGTCTTGATAGTGACCACCAGTGGCAGCGTGCAATGCAGCCAAGGTGACAACTGAGACAGCCCGTAACAAGTTTCCTGGCGAGTTGTTTGCTTGGGTTTTGGAGGTCTGTTTTGCTACCGCATAAAACATGTTTCAGAGTTATGCTTCATATTCATCTGTCCTTCCCACAGACCTCAGTGGGTCTACAGGGCCAAGCTAGCAGGTGACAGCTCAGGCTGAGTGCACAAGGGAACATGCAGGAGAAAACTACAGTGTCTTTTACAAAGTAATGGCCATTTTGTTCTGCTTTCCAGTATGAAAACTAAATAATCTTCTCTGTTGTATTATCTTGAAAATAAATTACCTATACTGTTCTTACTTTGTACAGTATCATTTTCTTAAATGTCTGTTGTGCTATGTGGATGCCCACACACATCTGTACAAAAGTCTATTACTAAATTTTCTTTTCAGGTCCACACCATCTCAAAAAGTATTAGACTTACCACTGATCTTTCCTATTCAGCAAGGCTTTATTTTGCACAAGAGGGAAATGAGTCTTCTGCTCAGTACTTCTTTTGTTTTTCCTCTGTGCCTTCTAGACTAGCATAAAAATAGTCCAATTTTCAAGTGTCAAAATCTTTCCCTGTGAAGATTTCAAGTAAGAGATACTCGAACTCGCTGTGTTCCCCCAGTGCTACTCACAAAGGAGCCATTGTTGCCGACATCAGTGCCTAGCGTGTATCCGATCATTCCCAAAAAAACTTCCCCAGTCTAATGTCATGTAGCTGCCATAGAAAACATATTTATCCCTGTAACAGAAAAGTGGGTTCTTTCAGTTACTGGAGCCCAGGAAGAAGTTCAGTCCTTCAGAATGCATAGCCTAAAGAAACATTATTTTTATCTGCACTGAGAAATGATTTATATATATATAATTAAACTTTAATTAATAAAATCATTAATAAGACTATCAATTTTTAATTATATGAATACTAAGCAACACAATAAAAACTTAACATAGTCATAATGTGTTATTAATGAACAATTAATTACTATAATTAGGAGGTGAAGCTGATGAGCTGAGGAAGTGGTTTAGTACAGATTATTAAGGCAGAGGTTGATCTTCCACTTATTATGTCCAATGGTTTTAAAGCAGAATGTGGCCAAACTGTGTTTTCAAAGTTAAACAGATATAAATTCACAGGAGACAACTGATTAGGCATTTACTTGCAGCTAATGATGTACATTTTTAGAGACTGTACTGTCTGGTAGTGGAGATGACAGTGTTAATGAACTTTATCAGAAGATGAGATTTATAGTGGCCCTTATGTTATTCCCCCGGTATGACGGTGGAGGAAAACAAAAGTCAAAGGCCTAGAAGAATTTTATTTTGCCTTCTTGTGATTTATTTTTTCAGCCCTTCAGTTTATATTTTCATTTGTTACAAGTAGTTTTTACTAGTTCACTCTATAAATATACAAATAAAGAACTTGACTTTCAGGAGCTGGCAGGTTTCTCACATTCACAAGTGAAAATGTAAGGCCAGAAAGAAAGTCTGTGATAATCCAGTCCAGTCTTTCCCGTGGCACAAACCATGGCATCTCATCTACTGATCCATGCACCAAGCCCAGGAGCTCCTCAATGAACAAATGCCTCAATTTTTATTTTTTTTTTTAAAAAGGCGTTCAATTTTGATTTAGAAATCTCTGTTAGTGAGGACATCACCATGACGCTCATAAAATTGTGCCAGTGACTATCAAAGCCCCCCTCCCAAACTTCGAAAAACATAGTTTCTTTTCCAGTTGAATAGCAGGGGTGCAAACGCACTGAGATCCCTGTACAAGAGAGGAGAGTCGGATTGTGTTCATTCAAACGGTGTCAGCCTCATCCTCCTCTTATTCTCTCTACATCAGCCTTCACAAATCCATCCACACCATTATCATCATTTCTGCAGTGGGTTTTCCTCTCGTCTCCTTCATTTCCCATTCATCCCACTTTCCATGTCTCCTCTCTGCTCAGCCTTGTCCTTAAATTTCAAGCAACGTTTAGACATACCCAGGGCAACTCTCACAACAAGGATTGTTAAATTAATTTTCCATCATGGTTGGTAAGTTAAGAAATAAGAAGCTCATCTCAAAAAGCTTCCCAAGTCAAAAAAAAAGTCTTTTTAGAAGTCACTTAAGAGGAAAGATGTTTCTTCTCTTACACAGTTTACCTGTTTCATTCTACTAAACCTGGTAAAGAGCTGCTAAAAGTTTTTAGTCCTTTTTGAAACATACCATTCACCTCTTCAGACCTATTTTTTATTACGTCTGCCTAACTGCCTGTGTTACCATTACATTACAATCTAACAGGTTATGGGTACATTATTTATTTTATATTCAGGACCATTTAGTGATCTTGAAGCCTATGGGCCATTCTCCATCTCTAAGTGTGTAAATAACACAACTATTTCCTTCGCCCATGGCTACACAGGGAATTCAATTCAAAGCACAAACTGGGTTTTGAAGTACCAGAGGTATGAGTGTGGTTTAAGTATTCAGATCAACTGAATTCAGGGTCCCTGAATTTCACAAAACAAAAGCCTCCTCTCAGACAGTTTCAAGAAACTGAATGTTAATCTCAGTTTTCCATCCTTCCATGCAAACCTTCTCCAGAGTACTTGGCCCTTCTATTTCTTATGAAGTTAGCCTTTAAATCATTACAAACTCTAGTTTTATAATTACTAAAATAACAGCCTTGTGTTATTGCTTTCATCTGTCTACTGTGGACATAAACATGGTATAATCACAGCCACATTTCTTTTTCTTTCTCCAACACTTCATTTTTATTCACGATCTGTCCCATGTAAAGGGAGAAATTTGTTCTCGGTGTGAAAGCATATGGCCCTTGGAAGAGAAAGAAAACAGTGCAATGTGGGTCCAATTCAGCCAGAAAAATTATTCCATTATGATCAAGACTTTATAAAAAAATCCAACACTTTAACATGTTAAGCAATGGTAGTATAACGTCATATAAAACTTGCGGGATGCTTCAATCTATTTCCAATCTAAAACCTGTATTAATAGCGTAGTTAGCCCTTTAAAAGCACAACAGTTTCCACAAACCTCAAAATCCTAGGTAATTAGGGTTTTCAATCATGACAGTGTTCTTATTCTAATGGCAATTTTGGCAAATAGCAGGTAATTATAGCTCATTGAGGAACTACATTCTCACTTGAGACCTGCCATCACCGGCCTAATTGCTTCCCAGTGAAACAATAGCATTTTTGTTCAAAGTCTTATCATCTTTTGTTATTCTGCAATTGGGACTGAATACTGCAAAATTTAACTTCCCTGCTCTAACCTACAAAACAGCTTTTCATGGCATGATTATAAAATACTAGCATGTGCATTTTTCTCCTGTGCTTACACAGAGAATGAGCATTTATTTATTACAAGACTATGAGACTGGGTTTCCTTTAGCTGAAACCCTGTGAAAGTTTAAAAACGCAACCTATAAAGGATCCTGGAAGCCTTACAGAGTGCATGAAAGGACTGATGAAAGAGCTATAGGACCTATTCTTGCACCACTCACCATCCAAGAGCCTTTATACTCAGAACTGGTTCCACCAGCTCTTCTGTGCATGCAGCCATCAGCGTGTTTTTAAAGAATCAGGACTCTATTACTCAATTTTAAGTTTTCATATACAACTTGTATTTAGCAATGTCAGGTAAGGTTGGCAACTTCAGGGCAGAAACATAACACAAGTCTGAGATTTCCCATTCTGCACAGACAAGATGGGACAGACAGGAGAAGAGCAGTAGCGCTGTGAGAGGCCGTTGGTAGCCACCCCAATGTGAGGACCCCATCTTCTGACTCCTCAGTCTGGTGGCAATTATCACCAATTCAAAATGTGAAACATGTCATTTACCTGTCATTGTTGAGTGACTCCACAATGGCCGTCGCAGTGGTGGAATACATACATATGAAATATATATATATATATGAAATAAATAAACTTGGTACTCACATTTGTTGGCACTGAAAGGTGCATGAACACCCTTTAACATTTCTGTGAAGTCAGTGCATTTTCTTTACTTTCCCTCATTTGTTCTTTTTGTCTCTTGTCAAAAGTGCCTATTTAGGAAGATTTATACTAGTGTTTTTCACTCTGGGAAGACTCTTTTAAAATACCTTTGGCTGAACATGCAAGTGTTTTTGGTTTCAAGGCCGATTGGCTTCCATTACTTTAGGCAGGAGAGGAAGAAACTCTTCTATAAGTGCATAGTTCTGCGCTGTGCCTGTACACACTGCTATGGAGACAATGTTTTGGTCTGGAGGGACTCTTGAAATCATGAATTCTTGTGAGTTAGCTATCTAGCAAGGGAATTTCTTAATCTGGCTGAGCAGTGCTTTTCCCAAAGCTCTTGCCTGTGCTACAGTAGCCAAGCATGAGATCAAAAAAAGCGTAACTTACTGTGTCCAGGTCTGCAGTTTGCAGAAGGGACCGTAGCATCTCCAGGACAGCTGCAGATGGAAAGAAGGCTTTTCCTGCAGCTGTCACAGTGTGAACTTTTGGTGGCACAGAGCAGGCTAGCTGGGTTTGGTCTGCCTGCTAATTTAGCTACTTTCTTCCTTTACTTTGTGTTATCAGCTAACACAAGCACACTCTATGTAAATGAACCTAACACTGGGAATTGTTATGACTCTGTAGAGCTCAGAGAAGAGCCAAAAAATTAATTTACACTAATTGTTAAATTGTGTATTTCATCCTTTCTGAAGGGCATAAAAATTATCATTTTTTTCTTAAATTTAAGACTTTAAGGAAATAGCCAGCCTCTTCTATTGTCTAAGCTGATATGTACTTAACATACACTAATTCACAAATGATCTGTCTTACAGACGGCTTTGCAGGATGGATTCAGGACAGTCCAAGTCCCAGGATAACAAATCTCTGTTGGTTGTGTCTGCCCAGTGCCGAGGAAACCCCAGGACACTCGCTGGCAGGTGGACCCCCTTCTTCAGTTTCCATCAAGGAGAAAGACCTCTGGAGCTGGTTTGAGATGAGGTCTCAGAGACCTCTGAGGAAGTTTTGCCCACGTCAAGAGGAGAGCAGGTTCAGAGGAGCAATTTCTGCCTGTGGGCGAGAGGTGGATCCCAGGAGCTGTCTGAGAGGATTCACTCTGCCTGAGCAGAGGACCAATGGCACAAACAGCATGTCCCTGGCACCAGCTGGGGTCCAGAGCTCCTCTAGTTCCCTCCACATGGGCCCCTGGAGTAGATACACGGAGTCAATGAAGGTGACCTCTGTGCACTCACTGCCTGTATGCCAGGATCAGGCCAAGTGAGACTATCAGGCTGCCCAGCAATCACCTTGTATAAATTCAGTGTGTTTCTCCAGTAAAAACAGATTCCAGGAAAGCTGAGCACCCTGGCAGGCAGTCCAGCAGAGGTCCATGTGCCAGGGACCATGCCAACCCTTTGGGATACAAGCAAGTCCAGTGTACCCAGAACAGCTTCACCAGAGTAAGCGGGGAGACCGCCTGGATGGGGAAAAAGCAAACAGCATAGGGACAGGAGGGACATGATACCACCACCAAGTGAGGAAGAGGAAGGTGCTCTGGGAAGGGGAACAGATCAGCAGGACATCTGCCATGGCTCTCCTCTCCAGGGCACTTTCTTTTCCCAGGATCTCCTAGGTATCCCCATGGAAACTTTCTGACCCCACCAAGGGGCAGGAGAATCCCTCCACTTGAACATGGACCAACATTATTTAACTGATTTAAATCACTGTAAAGAATCATATTTTATTGCACCAATATCTGAAGAATTAATTATTTGCCAACAATCCTATTTGCAATGATGAGGAGTGAAAAGGAAATAAGTTTGAAATGTATTCTGCATCGTAAATTCTCTAGTGCTGCTCTTCTCCAGCATCACCGGCCTGATACACTCTTTTTTTAACTGATATCATTCTTGATTTCCACAGGAATGAAACCTGGCCCCTGAGTTTTATGGAGTTGTTCATAACTTATATCTTGCTCAGCTCATTTGGATGAAAAGGCCTAGGACTCCAACTCTCTAACGGCATCATACTCTCTGGATTTAATTTAACTTCAAAAAGTAAATAGCCTGTTTTGTTTTGACGTCAAAATAGTTCTGATGCTAGGGTGGTTGATATCTGAGGGATTTGGCCAGCAAAGACCAGTTGCTGTCAACATGCCCATTATTAAAGCCAAGTTTTTAAACTACTTTCCAGAAATATATGACAAACTACCCTCTTTCACATATGCATAATTCTTAACAGTCACGTTGCTGGTACAGAGCCAGAGCTGCTGTGCTAGATATACTCATTAGGACCCCAAACTGGCTCAGTTAAAATCAATGGGAGCTGGTTTGTTAGTCCTGTTGTAGCACGAGAAAGCTGGGATGAGTGTGCTGAGCAGTGCGGTGCACATATCCTACCTGGACATATGTCCCAAAGATTGCTCTGGGGACCTGTACAAAACAGGAGTATGTGACTGTGGCGACAGTTTTCCTTGGAGCTCTAGCAAGCTGTCTTGTGTTCTGTTACAGTTGCCCTATGCTGAGAATAAAAATCTACCCTTCCAACCAGCTAGCAATGTTAATTCCTTAATTGAAGCCATAAGGGAGGACAGTTTGGTGTTGAAACACCCTGGTCCTGTGTTGATGTCAGTGCTGCATTGCACTTCTCTCAGAGAAAGGGCTTGTGGCTGTTAAAGTCTCACTCCCTCGGCGTGCTTCCCTGTTGCCTAGTCTCTTCCTTCCACCAAGATGTTCCTTTTGCACGTAGTTTCCTTCGTATCTGTCTCCTTACAGCGAGGCAGACTGGCGCAGACGTGCTGTCTTTGCTAGAGCTAGTTCTAAAGCACTGGTTTTAGTGAAAACACTAATAAAAGAGGAATTTTCGGGGCCATGAATGCACAGAGCATTTCTGTTTATTGATTAGATTGGATTAAACTGATTCTGATTTTGATTAGATTGGAAATTGTCTGCAACTGTTTTTTAAGTAAAAAAAAAGTTTTGCTTAAAAATACTATGATGAAAAGGACAAAACGTGTTCTCTTTTCCTCATTCTACTGCCAATGGATGAAAGTTGAATTTTACTGCAAAGCTTTATTTCCAGTGGTATTACCTAATTTCCTCTCCCCTTTTTCTTATGTAATCATAAGCAGGAGAAAGTGAGATTTCTTCTTACTGCTTAGCCATATTTATCTAAGCTCTCATTTGCAAAGTAAACTTTCATGGTCCACAGCCAGATGGAAATAGCTCAGAGCTCAGTGAGGCTGCCCAAACATCTTATGCCCCTAAATGCCCCAGGAGTATTTGGGACACGCGATGTGCCGGCAGATGGGATGCAGACCTACGGAGTCTCTGACTCTTTTGGATTGGCAGCTGGAGGTGGTGCAGAATACCTGAAGGCACTTCAACGGCAGCAGATGCCTTTGCTATGGCAACTGAAGGGATCCCCAGAGTCCTGCGACCAACCACTGCGTCGTGGTGTTTGCCTCACCTTTCACTGTCTCTACAGCAGAGCACTTCAAAAATCTTGGCCTTTATATAATTTCACAAATTTGAACTTGATCCTGGCCTCTGGTGAAGTGCACGTTGAAGAGTAAGTCTAAATATTTTGAATATCCTGATATATTTTTGCTATAAAAAGGAAACAGAAAATGACGTGCCAGCTACTTTACCGGGTCATTGCAAAATCCGTATCTCCCCCATGCAGCAATCGTTAATGCAATGGAAGCCATAAGGTAACATTCAGTTCAAGATCTTTAACATGATACTATATGCTGTGAGATTTATGTTGTTGGGGAGGAGGAGACTTGCAAAACCCAATCAGCTGAAAACACAAGCAGAGCAGAGAGAGGGAAACTGAGCTGAGTAGCAACAAAACTGTTCCTTTCAAGCACCTTTACCTCCTGGAGCATAAAGGTAGACCGGAGAAAGGAGATGCATAAATTGTCCCAAAGAGCCCATTTAAGTGCTTTTTGTCTTGATCATCGGAGGAATGAGGAAGCAGTGGGACTTGGGTCAGGACCAAGAGTGTATTTTAAGTGCTTTTTTCCCCTCAGGAATCATTCTGGAAAAGGCAGATGAGAGAGGAGAAAAACTAGACGGAGCTCAACTGAGCATTTGTAAGTGCTCCTTTTCCTTTTAAATTTCTTATTTAACTTGTTACACATGGAGGAAGAAGAGATTTTGAGGCCATGGAAGTAACATAAAACTGCTCATGGAGAGCTCTTTGGCATTTCTGTCTTTTTGCTTGTCATTGTAAGGGATACAAAGATTTGGTGTGAGGCTGAAAGAAAAAGCCCAGAGACTTATGATAGTATTTGTATGTGTAGTTCCTGAGCAGATTCCAGGCCAAATCGTGATATCATTACCAAAATGAATTGCGTTATTCCACACCAGTGGTTCCCAGGAGTTTAAATAGGGAGGGGCTGTGTTACTAATAATAAAATCGAGCCACCCTGGCAAGTGCACAATATTTGTATGTGTCTCCAGACCCTCTCTGCATTGGTCTGTTTGGCAAAGTGGCAGAAATGTTACTTAATGAAAGGGAGCTTGAGAGAAGAGACATTGGAGCATTTAGATATGAACATTCTAGACAATATTTAGCCTTCTTTTAATGTTGCCTGAATGAAAACTTGAGTAGGCAATAATGGTTTTTAAAAGCCCTAGGAAAAAATTTAATTTCCTTTCAAATGAGATAGAATTTTATCCTTGGGGAAGTACATCACAAATCTCCCATTCCTCTGGTAAAATCAAAATTTCATTTGTGATTTTTCTGCAGAGCTCCCCAAGCTCCAACAGCCAGACGGAGGACAAAAAAAAAAAATCCTCATGCACTTTTTATTCTGAAGTATACTTTCAAACAAAGAGGTCTTTATCTTTGATACCAATGGCAGTATAAAGTTCATAATGATCACCACCACAAAGTATTCCTTAAATCAAAATGTGGTCTCACTGTCACCTGAGTAGTGGCCACAAACGCGACTAGTTAGACTTAGTTCTTAAAAATCCACATTTTGGTTAAGTCATATGAAGGATGTTGGTAAGGTAAGTCAGTAGGGAGAGAGAAAATTTCTTCTACCAAACACAGGTGGAAAAAAATAGACAAGTCACACAACATACTGTCCCTTCTTCAGATCCCAAAGGTTTGTCTTCATATTCAACAAGCAACCTTTCCCCAGAAAGTGTGGTACATCCTTAAGTAACTTCTCTTATTTATATCCTTAGACCATCATGGCTAAAGCACATTATCACAACACAAATCCTGATAGATATGCCATTGAAATAATGTGATCATGTGTGATTTTGCAACTACTAAGCAGGTGCTTGGAGGATAATCCCTCTGTCCCTTTCACACTGCTTAGTCAGGTCTCAGAGATAGTTAGTCTGAGTAAGTTTTAAATTTCTTCACACAGAAATTTGTTTTAGAGAGTCTTCCTTTTTTGTTTGAATGTGTGTTGCTTTCAATACTCATAAAACTTACTCTCCTTTCCAGTGAGGGCAAAACAGTTTTAATTGTTTCCTAAAGCTTTCATTTTTTCAAGGAGTAATCTTTAAAAGCAAGTATAAGAAATATTGAAAGGCAGAAGCGTAGTGCATGCTTGTATAGGGTGAGCGGGTAGAGTTTAAAGAGTACGCAACCTACCCAAAGTACCCGAAGCATATTAAAGATAATTAAAATTTAAAATACTTGACCACATTATTTGTTTGGGTGGCTTCAAAAATCTACAACTCATAACTGTAGCTGTGCTTTTGGGAAGGATCCTTTAATGTGTTTGAGTTGTCTGTTCATTAACAAGAACTGGAAGCAAAGCAGTGACCTACCCACAGGTCCTAAAGTAACATAAATGGTGCTATAAATGGCATCCTTACATACCTGCCCATGGAGCACTGCTAAAGTTCCTCAAAGGAGATTTGCAGTCTTGAAAATATTGATAGAGACATTTTCTAACAAGAGAATTCCACTTGGTTAAGTCACACACACTTGGTTAACACCCGCTGAAGTTGCATTACCTTCAGCAGAGGTTTATTTGAAAGCAGGAAGAAAGAGGAAGTTCATTTTTCAATATCCTCAGAAGGAAATAGTTCTGGTTTTCATCTTAGGAATGAAATATATAAATGATATTGTATCTTAATATTTTTCCAGTATAACCAAAAAGGGGTGAAAAAGAATTTGAGTGTTTAGATTTTGTCAAAATGAAACATTTCAAAAGAAAGCAAATGATTTATTTTGTTTACACTGAAAATGTTGACATTTTCGAGTTCTGTTTGCAATCCACACGAAGACAAATGTCAAAATTGCCCAATGTCCTGTGAAATGGAACTTCTGCCCTCTTCCTCGTTTGCTTGGAGAAATAAGATATTAAGTGTGAGAGGATGAATTAGTTTTCATGTCCATTCAGTCCTAGCTATCTACATTCAAGAGAAGTTTCAGTTACTTCCAGTCATGATGAGAACTTATGATTAGTTCCAGCTGCAATGTTGACATCTGTCTACTGCAAACTGCAGTGACTGTCATTTCACCCATTAGCAGCAATTCAGTTGGGTTTGAGTTCAGCACGGCAACTTGTAAACCAAAACTAGTATTTCAATACAAGTTACAAAAGCTCATACATTCTCTCTATTCTCCTCAAGATGCCAATACAATGAAGGACTGTCCTTGATATTTTGGAAAGAAGTTTGGCCTTCCACTCTTTCCTGAAATTAGGCCATTTCAAATAGTTTCTTTCCTTTATTTCTTTTCAAATGGAACATGTCTGCTCTGAACTCTCATTAGCTTTCAAGATTTTTACCCTACTACTGAGCTGTTACAAAATTTGAAATTAGAAAGGAATGCAAGCCACTTACCTTGGATTCACTTTGGTTTTTCTCCACTTTTGCACCTTTTAAAAATAACTTGGGACTTAGGATATTTTTGGCAAGGCTTCTGAGAACCTGTCTGCCAGAAAATAAAACAAAATTACTGATCTGGTAAGAAGCAGATGGATTATAAAAGGTATCTGGCATGGAATAGATGTGAAAACGAAGAGCAGGATAATGGATCTCTGGTTGCAGTCTTTCAGGAAAGTATTCCATTGAACATGAGGATTACCAGAAAAGGGATTCTCCATTACTTATACATGCAGTAAATGTTAAGGAAAAGGTAAAGGGTTTCAGGAAACCAGGTATGAGTTTTGCCTGTGGATGTGCACACATGATTTCATACTACTGCACAATGAAGTTTCTGCCCTTTCCTGCTTGGAGAAATTTATTTCCCATTTCTTCCATGCCTCCTGGTGCCTGTAGCAGCTAGAACATTGGGGTCACACCATGATCACACTCCCTGATCCCTCATGCCACCTTCATGTTGGCCAGCCCCTGAATCAGGGCAGGAGTGAGTTAGTTAGCCAAAGAAACTCAGGAGCAGAGAAGGGAACCCGAATGTCACCAAGTGGATGGACACAGTTGGACCAAGCCACATAGTGCTGCAAACTTGAGCTTGGGCTCACACGTGACCTATGGGAACACTGTAGACAGAAACAATTATAGACAGAACCTCTATTTTCTTTCCCCTCTTATGGACTCTTCTTTGGAAAAGTGCTGAGATAATATCCCAATGAGCAACTTCCTTTCATAAAAATAAGCACAGAGTTATATACATGACAAACAATTTAAGGAATGTTCATCAACCTACAAAAAGGTGATAATGCAGTGTTCAGTTTGAAGAACTGTTTCTGCATATCCCTACTGAAATTCATCATTCTCTTGGATTTTTTTAGAGGGAATCATTTATTTTTCAATAAGTTTGATGGTATACTTGACTAAAAACCTGTAAAAGCACTCAAGAATGCTTTCTGTTCCTTATTTTCTAGCCAGTGCCATGCTTTGGTTCTGTCTGTGTCAACATGCCATTAAGTTCTTGTGATAACTTGCATTTTCCAAGCATGCTCAATTTGTATGTACACAGTTGTACCACACCCTATGCATCTAGTGCCATACATCGCTGGCATGTGTTTGGTTCCCAGGAGTGGCACTCATGTGGACATTATCATCATCAGAGGCTTTGCTGTGGATTTCAAACCTGTTGCTTTTTATATCCACACAGCATCCAACAGGTCTCTGGTCTTGAGTGCAGGTCTAGAACTGGGGGTTGGGACCCAAGATGTAATACTCAAGCCTGAAATGAAGAGACTTTGATGGGTAGACCCAAGGCATTTTAAGGCACCTGTCTGAATCTGAGCTGTCCTTACAGACTTATCTTTGTGTTGCAAAGTAACCTGAAGGCAGGTACTAAAAATGTGCTGCTTGCTCTCTGCTTGAGAAAGATGGGCTGAACTTAAATATAGTGGTCATAAATCAGATCTAGCCTTACTCTGTCTGTTGCTATTGTGACGGATGAGTACTGCAAAGAAATTAAACCTCCTTCACCACGAAGATATCTATGATAAATGTAATTCTAATGTTCTGTTTTTGAAAGTTAAGATTCTAATTCTGGTCTTACATGCACTGGTTTTATATCAGTGTGGTTCCATTTACATCAATGAACTTAGTACTGGTATCTTGATGTACATGGGCACCATACATATTTCAATAAAACAAAGCACAGACTAGTAGGAATAATTTAAAAGGTCCTTAGGCATTGGGATACCAATGCCACCAAGGTCAAGTTTTCCCTTTGTAAGCTGAACACGGGTATTTTACACTGACTCAGAGCTGAGGCATGAAAGAGCAGCACTGAGTGGCGCGGAGAGGCTGAAACACTAAGGGCAGAAGCATGCAGTTTATACAAGGCCATGAACAGAGCTGCTTTGCCTTACAGGAGAAATGGGAGAGTAGAGGGTTTCCCTGGACTACTCAGTGCATGCCTGTGACATCAAGGGTAAAGCAGTCCTCAGTACCGGGCTGACCCTCTGGGAGCATATGACCCACCTCTAAGGGTTATTTTCTCCATGAACAAGACACTGTTTTGGGAAAGTACTTAAGCACAGAGGGATTTTTTGCTTTTCTCTCTTTCCCCTGATTTTGCCTAACGAACACCAGCAACTGTGAAAATACAGTGTCATTGTACTGGGTAGAGGTTGCCTGAGGATATAGGTGAGGAAAAGCCAATACCTGCCTCCTACCAGCCCCAATCCACTGTAACACAGTCAATGGCCAGAAAGGCAGAATCTGAAAGCCAGACACTATCTTTTACTTCTGACTTCAATCATTTAACTACTCACCCTTCACAGCAGGGCTCCTCTTTGTTTTTTTAAAAAGTAAACCCTACAGAGCCACGAATTGGATGTGAGATGGAGTGAAAATACTTATGCCGAAACCAACGAGTTGCTCTTGCTTGATGAGTGTCACCAGAGCATCATGCGCTGTGCTAATTTCTCAGCTTGTGAATAGACATATTTGGACTGACAGTTGAAAGTGGGCTGCAGATTCCACTTAAAACATGTTTTTCATGCTGAGTAATGAGGGCAAAACACAAACCAATTCTGGCAGTTAAACTACACACTTAAACCTTTCATAGTGTTGTCAAACACTATAATCCTTCAAAAATCTGAGTTTGAATAGCCTCAATATTTTATTTAATGAATTTTAAATCCTATAATTACCATAATTAAGACACTCCTTTTGGATCATGTTAGTGTGCTGCTCAAAGAGCTGTAGGCGATTTTCACTAAAGATTTTCCTGAATGCAAATGATATGTAGAGCTCATTTTGAATTCTTCATGATGTCATTTGCGGGAGCGTTTTTCTAGAATGCATCAGGCAATTTTTGTGTGGAAAGTCTATAACATCATCTAAGGAAAGACTTAGATGGAAAGGGCCTCATTCTCTCTGTACCTGACTCTTCCTGTGCTGGCAGTGCACCCAGTATAGATGTTTCTGCCCCTTGTTTGGTAAAACAGGATACCTGGAAAGAAGTAAAAGATTTTTGGGTGTTGTGAGTCATACCCTGAAGACTGAAAACAAATGTTAGAGTGAGGTATGCATTGGCCACTGAGAAATATGATGTAACTTATTGGATTCATGCTATTAATTACTGATCTTAAAAGCTTCTAAATCAGTTTCAAGGTCAGGAAAGAAACCTGTGGGAGGAGGAAGGGGAAGCTTTAGGATGCCTTTGCACTTGCTCGCCCAGTCCTCATCGTCCACTGTTCCAGTGCAGCACTGAAGCTACACAGATTCCCACCAAGCCAGAATTGTCTGGTGCTGCAGTGGCAGCATGGGGACAGGAGCTCATTGGGCAGCTTGGACAAGCCCTGAAGTCTCCAGGGCTCCTTCTCACAGTCTGATGCATGGTCCTGGGCTGGAAACACCAGCCCATTCCTCCTTCATCAGAGTGTATTGGTACCCTCTGGCCAGAACAGCCCAACTGAAAGCAGAGGCTCTGAACTTGGGGTCGGTTTAAAGCCAGAATGACTGATCAAGTCATCACCACACAGGGACACCACCAGACACACAACATTCAGGGTTGTGAATGTCAATGTTTTTCAGGGTGGGTGCTTGAAAGAAACCCTTCATACACACACATCTTGGCTACGAACTATCCTGAAAGAAGGATAATGTGTTAAAAACTCATCAAAGAAAGGTTGCACTCTGCTGTATGGCAGAGTTTAAGTGAAAGGCGTGCTGCAAGGATGACTCAGGTGGCCTGTGCAATGTGATCTTCATAGGAACAGGTATCACCATAACAGTGGGTAGAAAATTAGGATTACTTGTGGCTCTGTGGTTATGAGCACTTTGCATTTAGCAATTTAAAAGGTTTCACAGCAAACAAATCAATATCTCTGAGAGACAATTCTGCTTCACACCCAGTTCTGCATTTCCCAGCACTGTCAAAGGCATCTCCCATGACAGCACACGCAGCATGATGCTCATTTGTCCTAATAGATGTATAGCTGTAACTAGCTACCCCCCATTTAAATTAACACTAATGAAAGTATAATAAAGTTATTAGCAAATTTAATTTAAATGGCTACAAGGTATGAAACAAGAATGTGATACAGGATAAAAAGTATCTTTATTTAGAAAAATTTAGATGCTAGGGAAATAAAGGTTGTTTAGATTTTATGAAGAATGTTATAGTCAAGATTAGTAGTTGAAGGCAGCAGGTCAGGACATTAGAAAAAAGGTTCTTTAGCTACAGGTGCCATTGAAAGTTTTAACAGGTATTCCTTCAGCATCTTGAAGAATTACAGGTGAGATGGGTTGTCATTTCAGCCCATTATCCAGCTGGCAGTTTCCTAATTAAACATAACATTATTTAATACTCTTTTCCTGGGGTAAAGATTTTCAGTGAAGCCTAGATGAGTAAGGTGCTAAGTCTCATGAAAGTCTTCAAGACTTAGGTGCCCATATAAGTTCTAAAGTATAGTTAAAAATTTGTGCCCTAAATATTTATTCTCAGCCCCTAATTGTTGAACTCCACTTTTTTATTTCAATTTTTCAATAAACAACATAGAAATAAAAAAAAGGTAAGAAGCAGGTACTTAAATCCTTTTGAGAAATATCCCTGGGACAACATTTTTCAAAGGCATTCAGGAAAATGGGTGCCCACCAAGTAGGACAGAGAAGCTTGTTAAGGCAAGGTAGATGTCTCAGTCCTGCAGAGAAGAGTTTGTTAAGTTTCTTTCAAAACTCACAGATTTTGGTCGTCTTGAGCAATCAGCCTTGAGCAATCTGGCCCTTAGACTGAGACATGCACAGCTACATTCTCGAGCTGAGCTTTAAATCTAATTGAAGATTTTTGATCTTTGGGTAAATTAATTTAAAACTCAGGACCAAAAAGACATGAATTTTCAGTTACCAGTTTAGATCCTTTCATATGTGAAACCAAATTCAATCAATGAAAAAGACAATCAAGGTTATCATCTGATGAAAACTGGCACAATCTTACTGATTTAAATGAAGTTAAGCTGATTCTCAACCAAATGAGCCCCTGACCTGAAAAGGACGAAAAATGTTTTCATTTATCCTAAAGTAAGATTTTAAAAACACTGAACCATTTAATCCACCTTTGATTTTGTCCAGAAAATTTATCTTTTGTCTGTGATTAAAATCCTATACTTCGGGGCATGTTTCCTACAATATATCCTATTTCTCAGGTGCTAGAGGCATGCCCTGGAGAGTATTATTCCTTACTTAGTGTATGTCAGACCACATTTGACACAGTCCATTACACTGACACAAGATTTATCCTTCTGATAAAAACGCAAAATCTTCAGCTGGGCAAATAGACCACAGATTAAAGTTAGATAGCTGTACAGAATGAAAATTATCTGGTTGTTAAAAAAACTACTAGTATTCACAAGCCCAGAGGTTGTGTTTGTGGTGCCTGTGCTCGCATTAAGATATCATTTAAAAGACCAAAGAAAGGCAAATGATTGCATTAGCTCTATCTCCAGGCCAGTTATAGAGGTACCGATTGCTTGCTGCATCTTCTACAGACAGCAGGAACCTCACCCAGCAAATCAGACACTCTAATTTAAGAGGAGTCTGTTTCCTTGATTAAGAGATTACACTGTTGAAAGGAAGCTGCTGTTAGAAAAAATATTTCATCTTAAAGCAATATAGCCCAAAAGAATTTGGACATGTAGCCATAGTTTCCCAACTATAAATGAAATAACGTCAATATCAATAGCATTATCATTATCAACTAAGAGAAGAGATTAGAGAATAAACACTGAAATAAGGCTCTTCACAAATATTCCCAGAATATTTTAAATTTCACTAAAAATGGAAATTAGTAACTTTCTAAATTATCTTCGAAATTTATTATCTTTCTAAATTTAAAAATGGATCTACTGTCATATTCAAATAAAACAGTACTATTGCACTGGCACTCATGTCAGAGGTCAAAGCCAATAAAAAGACACATTTTGGACCATATATTACATACCACTTGATTCCATGCAATTGTTTCCATTTGGCTACCCAATTTGCAATGTTACCCAATTGTTTGCATTTGGGTAAAGAACTGAGCATTTTAGGACAGATCTCAACTTGAGTACTCCATCTTTTTGCCATGATCATTGCTTTCTGTGATCAGTTTATTTCATGGTTTATTTTTCTTTACTCTTGAAAAATATTCCTTCATTCTTTAGATTTGTCTGCTTCTGATCTTGTTACCAAATAAGAAAATCACTTAACAAGCAACAATATCAATTCATGTGGTTTCTTAGAAATTGCAGTCAGATCACTTCTAAATTATTTTTTTGACAATATCTTCTAAGCCTTTCATTTTAATGCAATCTTTTCAGTCCTAGAATGATTTTTATGGTCCTTAAAAGAACAAACAAACAAACAAACAAACAACATGCCCCAATTTTTCAATATCTTCTTTAAAGTGAGGATCCTGGAACAAGATGTCATATTCCACCAGAACTACTGTCACAGGGAACCATCTCCCAACCCCTGCTCACCATCTTTGGTTCTTTCCTTTTCATTTAGACTAACTTTGCCCTCTAATCTCGATGGTCATGCCTTTCTAGCACACAGTCTCCTGTCCTGTACCTTGCATTCCAGTTCTTAGTTTTGCTTTTGACTTTATTTAAAGGTCTTTTGAACGAGTCATTTTACCAAGCTATGCAGGGCAAACTACCAGGCTACATTTCTCTGTCCTAATTAATTTCTTTTCCATTTTGTCAGTCTTTGCATGATCCACAAATGTTTTCAACAATCATTCTATATCTATATGTACCATGACAAAATGTTAAACTGAATCAAAGTTTCTTCCAGCTTTCAAGACTCAATTTAGTCATTCCGCCTTTTCAATTCATACTTACTTTTTGTGACCTGTTAGTTCACAGGCCATTTAGTTCATGCTTTATCATTTCTATAGACTATTTTGTCTTTAATCAGACCTTCATGCTTTACTAGATAAAATGCCTTTAAAAATCAGAGTATACTCATCTTAACAGAAGTTGATCATGTGTATATATTTAAACTTGACAAAATGGTACATCTCTCAGGACCTATTTCCACAAAAGTATTGACTAACATTGATTATACTCCTTTCCTTTATTCATTTATTGATAGCATTTTACATCAGCATTTTTACTATTTCACCTGAGATTAATGCTGGGCTAAATACTCATCAGTGATCAAGATTTCCCACTTACCTTTTTTTAATGTTGGCCCAAAGTAAACATTTTTCTCATTTCCTGAAATTTCAACAGTATTCCAAGATTCATTAAAAACGAATGCCTACAACTGAGTTTCTTCAGCCAAATTCCTTGATTCTTTCAGTCAAAATTACTAAGAGAACCCCTTCCTGTCTCTGCTATCCACTTGAGGTTGTGCAAACACATTTATTTGTGGTTTGAGTTTATATTTTTATGCTGCTGTCCTTTCTCCCATGATTTGTTTTGTGTGCAGTCACCCAAAACAATGAATCTACATCTAGGTGTGTTTGTGTGTCACTCAGAAATGTAGGTGCTGGTGTTAGCTAACACTTCCATTCTGGCTGTTCATTTTGGCTGGTCATGGCCTGGACAGGTGTACTCTTTGCTGGATAAAATACTGGCTGGATGGCCATGCCCAGAGATTGGTGGTGAATGGAGTTAAATCCAGCTGGCGTCCAGTCACAAGTGGTGTTCCCCAGGGTTCGGTGCTGGGGCCGGTTCTCTTTAACATCTTCATCAATGACCTGGATGAGGGGATCGAGTGCACCTTCAGTAAGTTCACAGATGACACTAAGCTAGGTGGGTGTGTTGATTGTTGATCTGCTTGAGGGTAGGATGGCTCTACAGAGGGATCTGGACAGGCTGGACCGATGGGCTGAGGCCAATGGTATGAGGTACAAGGCCAAGTGCCGGGTCCTGCACTTGGGTCACAACAACCCCATGCAGCACTACAGGCTTGGGGAAGAGTGGCTCAAAAGCTGTCCGGCAGAGAAGGACCTGGGTGTGTTGGTATACAGCCAGCTGAATATGAGCCAGCAGTGTGTCCAGGTGGCCAAGAAGGCCAATGGCATCCTGGCCTGTATCAGGAATAGTGTGGTGAGCAGGACTCGGGAAGTGATCATCCCCCTGTACTCAGCACTGGTGAGACCCCACCTCGAGTACTGTGTTCAGTTCTGGGCCCCTCACTACAAGAAAGACATTGAGGTGCTGGAGCGTGTCCAGAGAAGGGCAACAAAACTGGTGAGGGGTCTGGGGGACAAGTCTTATGAGGAACGACTGAGGGAACTGGGGCTGTTTAGCCTGGAGAAGAGGAGGCTGAGGGGAGACCACATCACTCTCTACAAGTACCTGAAAAAAGGTTGTAGAGAGATGGGGACTGACCTCTTCTCCCTAGTGACAAGTGATAGGACAAGAGGAAATGGGTTCAAGTTATGCCAGGGGAGGTTTAGGTTGGATATTAGGAACTTTTTTTTCCCTGAAAGGGTTATCAAACATTGGAATAGGCCACCCAGGGAGGTGGTGGATTCGCCATCCCTGGAGGTGTTTAAAAAAAAAGGTAGACATGGTACCTGGCGATATGGTTTAGAAGTGGTTTTGTCAGGTTAGGTTAGTGGTTGGACTTGATGATCTTAAAGGTCCCTTCCAACCTTAACAATTCTATGATTCTATGATTCACTCCTGAAATATTAAAAATTATTGTCACCTAGGCAGAGAATGAGAGTGTACAATTAAACAGCTTATTATTCTCTTTGAAGAGACTTTAGAGTCAAGGAGCAACAACCTTATAGAAGGATAATATTAAAAAAAATGCCTGGGAAGACAGCAAGGTGTCACTGGCTTATGAAAAATATAGTAGCTCTTTGGGTTTAGGTTATAAAATGAGGGGGATGTGGGACACGGAGAGGAAATTTCCTATGAGGTTTGCCCATGGAAATGTCTCCTTTTGGTTATTATACTCTTTTTGTTCTGGTTTAACAGGCCTAGCATCTTGATTATCAACTTTGCACACAGTTTCATTTATCTAAAGGCTCAAGGCAATCACAGCAAAAGCTTATTCTGCGTAGTTCTTAATAACACCGTGTACCCAGCCCTTAGCTAATTCAGCTGTGTGAGGGACAATCCAAATTAGACTGCAGTAATGACAAATATTCTGTATCGGGTTTGGGTGGTCTGAGTTTAGCTTCCTGAAATTGCTAATATCCCTTTGTGGTACACGCCATTGAGGCCCTGCAGCTGAGCACAAGTGCATAGGACCTGTGTAGATCACAGTATACACGGTTCTTCACTGCATGTATAGAGGTCTGGTTTACCTCCATCAGGTATAGGAGGGCCCCTATAGTGCCCCCGAAATATCTGCAAGTTATTAAATTACACCTATTCTGTGCCTTTTGCCCCAACCATCCCATTATCAGGTTTTTCAAACGTTATGAGTAAATCACCCAACACCAGGTGCCTAAGGCAAACCTGGCAGAGCCCGTTGCAGCTCTGTGGCAGCTCTCAGATAAGGTGAGCCTTAAAAACAGCTGATTCTCTTCCAAAGGATGCCTTTTCCTTTCTATTGCTCTTGCACATAGGAGACTTCCAGCACTTACATGACGACTGCTGTATAACCCCCCTTCAATGAGACCTGCCAGGGTATACCTGCAGTCAGGCAGTAGGCGACTTTTCATGGCTCCATCTCCCTCCTCACTTTCTCCGACATCCTGTCGCTCCTCATATTTTTTTCACCGTTTTCTCCTTTCTGTCTCTGTACTTCTTTTTGCCAGCCCAATTCAGCTCCCACTAATGAGGCTGTCCTGGCCAGTAGGCGTTTGCTTCATACTGATGATTTTGCCTGTTGTGTGTAACACATACAAGAAAGGAGAAACTGTCCTTTTCAAAAGTAGAATTAAAGCACTGGCCAAAACACAGCACTTAGGCACAACCTGAGCCATAAGCAAATCAATAGGACTTCTCATTTGTTCACGTGCTTACAATTAAGGGTATTCCTTAATGCTTCCCTGGATGGGAGCCAAAAGACAGCAGTAAATTGAGTTGAGATCCCAGAAATTACATTCCTTTTACTGAGGCAAATTCTCCCTTTGTATCAGCAGACGACACATTCTCTACTGCAAAGACAAGTATCAAGCCACTTACAGTCGAGGGTCTTTTATTTCCATTTCTACAAGTATAGTACTTCGCCCTACAATTAAATAAAGAAAAGGAAGAGAGAAATCCAAAAGAAGCAATGGCTTGGCACCTTTTCTGCAAAAAATTCCTTACCACTGAACATGGTGGCTGAGCTCTCAGGTTACATTACATCAAACAAAGGTTTTTTAAAGAAAGATTTCAGCAGCATAAAGGTCTTAGCAATTAGAACAGAGAGGGAGAGTGAAGAGACTATGGGCAAAAACTGGGAGAAAAACTGAGCTCTGATAAAGAGTCAAAATAAGAATAAATAAGTAAATACATGTGGTACAACCCTAAGAAATAACAATTATACTTTCCTCTTTACTGCAGTATATAAGCACTTTCCAGGAGTGTATTCAATAATGTGAACAAAACCTTTCATGAGTCCTTCGGCCTCCTCCTCATTCTCTCCTCGTGGAAGAAACACATACACTTTAAAGTTCAGTTTTGGCAAAGTTTATAGATATGCTGCCTCATATTTGCAGCAGAAGGAGAGGAATGACTAGGTGGTGGTGCCTGGTCGTCCCATGCAGTGACAAAACTCTGCTTAGGTGCTGCAGGTCTCACTCTCTGTTTTTGCCATGGTAATGCCAGCCCTTTCCCACCCAGGCTGCCTTCATGGAGGCTGTTGACAGGGATTTCCACCACCCCAGCCTGAGCTAAACTTATAAAATATTAGTCCCCAGCTGGGACTCTAAAAGGCAGAGAAGGAGCACGTACCTGGGCAGACCTAAGTGGTTCTGTATTTGTACTGGAGAAAGTCAGTTAAAGAAGGGGGCCTGGGGACAGATCTGAAGGTGATGTAGTATGTAGCAGTCTTTGATGTCAAGGGCAATGTCAGCTCTGGGTCAGTCAAGAGAAGTCCTATGAGGAAAAGCCATAACCTTCAGCTAAAAATTTTCTTATTATATAACTAAAGATTTTATTTCAATTATTTTTTTTTCCAGAATTGGAGCCTAGACAAAGAACACTTCAAGAAAAGAAACTTAAGGGTACAGATAGATGTGTGCTTATAGATCTACGTGGAAAAGTCTCAGAAATTACTGTGCTTCAACTTTGTTATTCCTCCCACAGTGGAAATATTTTTCTTAGGGATGTCTCTCCAAATTGCCCACATCTTTTATCTCATAAGCAACATGTTAATGCGCTCCTTCTCTCACTAAATTCACTATCTTTCCTTCACAAGGAGATGATTTGCATTTGTTTTCTCAAAACCATTTTTCAATCTTTAATTCTTTTTTTCCTTCAGACCAACCTTCCAACTCTCTGCAATATTGACATTTCCTTCCTGAAATCATTTTTCTTTTCTTGCTGTTATTTTATGCTCCTCTGCTACAGCTTGCAATCTTTATCATTTCACAGTTTCTCCCTTCTCAGCAACCTTTTAGCCATTCCTCCCAAATTTAGACACATATCTCTGGTTGCCTTTTCAAAATATTGACAAAATGCATTCCAAGAACCTGGCAGACATTCAGTGTGTCCCGACACATTACTTTGCTGGCAGACGCCTACACAGTTAAAATCCCTTCTTACTACCAACTCCTGTATTTGAGATTACTCTGACAGATACTTTCCAAAGAGCCCCAGCTACCTGACTTTCTTGTTTATTATCTTATTGTAAATCCTAACAAAGAGAGGTCACACCTTCCTCCCTTCTCCCTTTATCTCTGCCTATACACTGGCCCCGAATTATTTTATGTGCAAATATGCTGAGAGAAAGAGATGTACAAGACAACAACTTCTTCCATATTTCCCTGCCTAATATCTTAGGACAAGCTAAATCCCTTTACATGAGTATTCCACACATATGGATTGTCTCAGCACATCTGTTATTCCAATACTGCAGGACTTCATGTTTGAATTCCTTGACTTGTTGATGCTGTAAATGTTTTTCGTGCTCTTAATCCCACTTTTGGGAATATGTAGGGAGACGTTCTTCAAGAAGAAAGCCATTTTGAGTTTTTTCCCATTCCATTGAATCAAAATTATTTGAATTCTAGAATTTTGTTTTATATTTTATTTTCATATTAAGTGAAAAGTACTACTGAATAATAACACTTTTCTGTGCATTGTGTGAAATACACAGTAAACATTTATGTGGTTACACACACAACCAAGAGTGTGGACTATGTGTTTTGCCCATATACAGCAACACTTGAAATGCCTCTATCCTTCTCTGGGGCTAGCAAGTAAACCCATGAATTTCAGTACATTACATGTGTAATAGCAGACAGCAGTGTCTGACCAGAGGCACTCAAGAACTGGAGACTCTCACTCACTGCTTTTTCTACCATGTCCCACAGATGCCAAATGCTGGGTCAGATACTCAGCTGGACTCAGCACATGAGCCTCAGGTTCAGCATTTCAAAGCATGACAAAAACACTTTAAGTCAGATGAGCCCTCTAAACCAAAGGTTTTTTTCTTTGGTTTTTTTTTTTTTTGCTTACAGCAGCCCATGTCCTGTACAAATGCAATATATGATGGAGTCCTTTGTGGCTCAAGTATATGAATAGACTCAGCTTTCGCTAAACCAATAAGAATGTTTTTAGCCCCGTATCCAAGTTCTGTAAAGAGCTTACATGCAACTTATTATCTTTTGTAGGGTAATAACATTAAACCATTTAAAGAAGTGGTGTGTTTTGTAATGAAACCTAAAAGAAACAATCAAAGACCAACTGAAAGCTGAGTTCAGCACTGTAGGTGATCGTAGCAATGACTTACAGAACTGGAGATGAATATAAAATCATTTAAAAAGGGGTTACAATGGAAAAGTTTTCTTCTGACCAGAGAACTAAGAACTTAACCCTCTTGCCAGTTATCCTAAAGAATGGATAAAGCTCTTCTATTTAGCAAAACAAGAGCAAGTCTGAAGAGTAACAACCTGGCAGGGCAGAACAGAGAATATGCCCAGACAGAGTTTGGGAGGGGAGCCTGGTTAGCTTGTCCCAGGATCAGAAAGTAGTCCCTGGACCATTCCACCCCTTACAATGGGCGTGGTGACCAGCACCCAGTGCAGCTTGTCCCAAGTAAAACAAGCCCTTGGCAGCAAATGCAGAAGAAGAACCAAGCAGAGTATGTGACTACAGAAAATGCTAGCTGAGTCTGCACGGCAAAGCAGAGCTTTGAGGTTCACCCATGGTGCCACACTCTTTGCCTGGCCACAGCATCAAACCAAACCCATTCTCTGCCTTAGATCATTGCCCAAAAAACCAACCAACCAACCAAACAAACAAACAAAAAAAAACAGAAAAAAAAATGCTATATGGAGTATGTCCTCCCTTGTAGGTCTTCGTGTCTCCTCTGTACATCTGTCTGGTCTTTCTCTTTCACTCCACTGCTGTGGGTGATCTCCTTCCCCTGCAACAGCAGTTGCCGGCAGGGCTGAGACCTGCCCACGTTCATCACTCATCTGAACACGCGGGATGGGACCTCCTGTTGCCATCCAGTGCAATGGCGGCTGAGCACACACGGCAGCTTTCACTTTGGCCTGTGACTCATTTGCGAAATGGCCTTGAAGTCTCGCAAATGCTTTAGGCTTGCTGAGCTTCTAGGTCAACCCAAAATGGTTGTGGTCTTCATGCAATGTCAGTTTTCCACTAGTGGATCGCACCAGCTAGCCTTAGACATCTTCTGTCTGAGTGACAGGCGCAAAAGGCTGATCAAAAATATACTGATTTTATTTGAGTTTCAATACCCTTTCAATATTCAGTACTGGATATTTGAACGTTCAAGCGCATTCAGATTCTCCAAATACATTTACAATTTATTTAGGTTCAGTTAGCTGAAGGAAAATCATTTAGATACGTCTGGTTTGAATTTGTAGTGGAGAAACTCTGGACTGTTAGACACAGCTGGTATCCCTGTACGGTGAATCATCAGAACGGCTGTAGAAAATCTGTTTCTTTCTGCATACAGACAATGACGTTAAAGTAAAAATTAACAAGAGTTCCTACATTGCTAGAAGTACCATTCAGGTTCTTGTGGAGCTATGTGTTTTTAAACTGCCTAGCTCAAAAGGATGCTTTTCTCCATCTGTAGCTCTTAAAACCTAAAAATACAATACAAATGCTTTTGTGGTTAGCCTACCATCATTATAACTGTAAAGAAAGACTTTCGTATATACAATGTATGCAAAAAGGACTTGAATTTTCCTTTCTCATTCCACCATCCTGTCTTGCCAAAATAAACCTCATTACACTAATTTAGTCTTAGAAGGTACACATACAGTATAAAATTCTTCATAAAAATTAATTTAAATTCCAGTCCAACAAAAAATTGAATAGTTCGAGCAATAGAGCCAAGCACGTGCTTCATCGATACATCAGGTTTCTAATGAAGAACCATTGTTTATAATATCTTATCATAATTCCCAGTTTTGGTCGGTAATAAATAAATATGCTCTGAAAAGTTTCCAAACTGCACTTGGATAACAGAGTTATTTCACACATGCACCCAACTCTCAATTTAGGAAATTCACAGAGGCACATTTATGTTTTCACTTGACCGCAAATAATATTTAAATACCTTGTCAAGATACTTTTGTACAAGCGTCCTTGATTACTAGTCAAATCTGCAGGTAAAAAACTTTGTCAAAGTGGTTGGTCTGGCAACATAATTTGGCACTCTATATCTATTAACTTCTGTTTCTGCTTTTGCACAAACAAGATTTGCCACAGATCACTGGTTCAAACAAGAAGTCTAAATGAAGTATCTCAAATTAAATTTGAATTGATTTACATCGTGAACCAATGAACCAGGAAAT
Source organism: Ibidorhyncha struthersii (assembly GCA_013398815.1). Classification (NCBI taxonomy): domain Eukaryota; kingdom Metazoa; phylum Chordata; class Aves; order Charadriiformes; family Charadriidae; genus Ibidorhyncha; species Ibidorhyncha struthersii. Next base: position 50,553 of record VZSZ01011115.1, on the reverse strand, counting down.
TTTCTTGTGTGCGTTTGCGTGTGCAGAACTAAAATACTTACAGGAGATACTGTCATCCTGGCAATTAAGGCCATCAGATGAGGAAGACCAATTTCCTCATTTGTTGTCCCTACTCATTTTGTAGGAGAAAGCGACAGCTGACATCCCTCACTTTTTACTTTCAGCTAAACCCATCCAGGCCAAATGCACTCAGTCTCACAAAATCTCCAAATTAAATAGCTACACAGGAAAAACAAAATCTATACCAAGGAAAGGACAGTTTACAAACATCTAGTTTCAGAATAGTAAATGCGCCACTAAGATGTTTTGGGGGAGAAGCATGTTTCTGTTTACTCTTTTTAATGGTGTAATGTCTATTTGCAGTTCTGTCACTGAAAAGAGCAGAGTGCATTTAGCAGATGGAAATATGGTGGGACATAGGCAGAACTGTACAAACTCAAAATGCTGATGTGGTGCTTTGAAGCCTTATCCTGTGTTATTTTGAGAATATCTGTACATGCCACATAACAGTCCAAATATTCCACTGGTGTTTCATAGAAATATTTGAACTCTTTGCTGCATAATAAAGAAAAACAGAGATGGGCGGCTGTTGAGGTTTTCTGCTGAGGAGAGTATGTACTTGTATTTAAGCACGTGTGTGTTTGCATGCGTGGTTCTTTCTTTGGTAGAGGTTATGAGCCATGTAGGAACAGAGTGCTTAATTGAAAAGATAACAAATGATGAAGCAGCTGTTAAGTATGGCACAAAAATTGCTCCAAGCCGTTAAGGCTGATCATCACGATGGAAATAGCTTTTTGACAAGCTTAGCATTCCTGTGACAATAATTAAGAATCAGGTTTCCACCAAAAGGCTTTATAGCCAGAAGGGGTTGTAAATCGATGGGCAACATTTTTATCTTGGAATGAAAATTAATTATTCAGTGTTGAACATGCTTTCTCACACTTAACTGCCTGTAATGTCTCCTTTATTCTCCATCTTAATTCAATTAATATACCATTGTTAAAAGGGTGTTTGTCAGCAGTGATTTACTTTTGTTAAAAATTACCATAAAGAAATATGACAAAATTGAATGTTTCTTAAATTAAGCCATAGTTCACATTTTTTTGGCAGAGGGTTGTTAGCTCTTAAGTACTCTTTGACAAGGGTGTGGATATGAGCATTTTGCATTGCACCCTTTGAGCTTGCATAAGCACATAAAGGGATTGAATAATGCATGAAAAAGAAATGTAGGATTTTCCAAAGTGCTCTATGTGGTCCTAACTTCTTTCTTCCATTTAAGCTAGTCAGAAAACATCTTGAATTTAATTGGGGCAGTTTCAGGACACCAAAGACTTTTGAAAATCTCATGCTCACTGAGAAGAAATAAAAAATGTTCTTGCTTGACTATTATATGAAAATGAAGGCATCTATCACAAAGCTGTCATGACGCTTACAGGAAAATGATGCATCTTTGGGGAATTATTCAGACTGTTTTGACAAGCTCTACCACCTGAAAATGAGGCTGGAAATGTCCTCTTGGCAAGAAACATTAAACAACATAAGCCTCCAGAAGGGCAACTCTTGTCTCACTATTGCCATTGGTATTTTCATCTTCACCAGTAACAGAGCTGATTAAAAAAAAAAAACAATCATACTGGAATTGGTGTTTCATTTCATTCAGTACTCTAATATTCTTCCATTATTGCCCATATCTTCTGTGGCCCTGAGTGGTACATCTTGATTTTCTACTAAATGTTTATTTAGGCTAATGCTTCATAAAATACCAGAAGCATGAGACTAAAACTTGCTTTCTTGAAGGAGTCCCATAATGTTTTCTCATTCAGTGTAAGTTTGTTATGGTACTCTCCCTCTGAAGCAGAGAATATGATTAGTCAGCAGCTTAAGAGCAAGTTATTAGAGGGCAAGAGGTGTAATACTTTCAGTCCTTTCTTGTTATCTCATGGGTGTTCCTGCTATAGCCGAGCACTACTTAAAGAACTGGTGAGTCACAAAAGAATACCCTCTCTACATATTAGGGAATTAATTGCTTTGTTAAACCTCTTAACATAGTATCAGCTTGAGCTAATGCTGACTCTACACATGGCATATGAAGCTACAGAGAACAAGTAGAGCTCTGGATTCTGGTGCTCGCCCCAAAACATGCTCCTGCCTCGCTGCCTCCTAAAACATCTCTTCCAGGAGGAGATTGCTCATTGACCCAGCACAGGAGGGAAGAGGTCCACATCCCTTCTCATTCCTGGAAGCTTTTAGAAGTCAGGAGAGTACATCCATGGCAAACTGATAGTATGGAAGCAGAGTAAAGCCAGCTTGCCAGGTTCTGAGAATGCAACTAGTGGGTAGTTTCAACCACTTTAGGAAACCTAAAGTGTTTCCTTCCTTTAAGCCAGCTTACCTTATTTATATGTCAATACATATGTCCTTGCCAAGCAGACCTATCACTTGCCATTCAAGAGATCCCAGGTTCAGGTAATCAAAGACAAATATACCCACAGTTTACATTTTGTCTACAAACACCATATGAGGTAGGGGTCACAGTGATGCTGGAAGAGGTTTCTGTGCTATATTTCTTTTCTTTTTTGAAGAAACTTATGGTACAATTGAAATCATAATGCCAGCTGTCAATCCAGGAATGTATCTTCCTATGCTGCCTAAATTTTGAATTTAAAAATCCTTTTGTCCTTTCCTATCCTGTTTTCCACTTCACTGACCACCGACATTTCTTCTACATTGACTATTCTAAATAATTAGCTGAGAAGCATTCCTCGCAAATACCTCACCAGCCCAACACCTTTACCCAATTAGGATATTGGTTCCTTTTCAGTCAATGTGACTTGCTTTTGTAGGACTACCCAAAAGGAAGATGCCCTCCAAGAGAAGTGACGCTGCCAGAAGCTGGCCCTGAGATAATTTCCTTTTTTCAATCAGACACTTCCTCTGTTTTGAAGAGACATAAATTGGGAATGAAGCAAAGAGAGCATGAGTCTAGATCAACACATCTTTTAAAATATAGGCAGAAATGTTGGGATTTGATTTTATGCTTAACTGGATAAAAATCTTTAACTTCCTTTGCCACTGCATGCACTTGTCAATGCTGCGGATTAATGGCTTCTGCACTGACTTGCTGGTTTTGTCGTCAGTGTCAGACCAGAAAATGAAAGAGAAATAAACCACCCAAAACACATCAGATAATTTCTGGTAGGAAAAAAGCCGCAAACAAACACGCAAAATTCAAAGAAAATGCATCTATTGTTAGTCCAGGCTGTTAGTGCCTGCTACCATTCAGTGCAGTTGGAGGGAGCAGAAGACTTGCACGAATCACATATTAGGACAGTATGTTTAATACAGAGCCAGAGTAGAATGTTTCTGGCATATTTTAATAGATATAATACTGTTGCATCACGAATCTGTCCTTGAGTTTTTCTTTCAAGGGAACTGCCCTGGAGTTAGTTGCAAAAAAATCAGTGGTCTGGAAATTATGTAATTTAAACATGTTTACCTCAGTGTATGCCAGTGTTTGCAGCTGTCGAAGTGAGCAGAGCCTTGTCCTGCTGAGGCTCATTCTCCTAAATTAAAAATTGCTTTTGTTCCATGCAATCCCACACATATTTAGCCTTTGCAGACCAAATCTGAGAATTTGGAACATTTTATAAATACTTCCAAGGAAAGAGAGGCAAAAATGTTCAGCAGAAGTGTTCATTAGCAAAAATAAATGTTTTAATTTAACATTATTTTCAGGAATGTCATGCAATTTTCAGTGGGGAAAAGTGGAAGCATTTCATTTTCTTTCACTATTACAATATATGAAAAATAATAACATACTTAAATATATATTTTAAAATAATTAAAACTAAATTCATAGGCTGAAAAGTTTAAATGGAACATTTCAGTGACTTCAGTTGTTCTGTTAATGTTTAATAGGTCATTATGGCTATTCAAATTTTCTTAGTTTGGCTGGTTTAAACGTTGAAAATTTAAGAAGAAAACCACATCAGAAATTCCAGATTTCCAACAGTTTTCAGTGGATCTGCACACAAGTTGGTAGAGTTAAAATATAAGTTCCTACACGTCAGACTGATTCTGTAAAAATATGGAAGACAGACTAATCTTGATCCAAATAATACAGAAAATCAAACCATTTCCATCTGCTATTTAATTATTATTGTTACCATTCTTTCATCAAGGGCTTTTTCTCTTATCTTACGTTTGTGCAATACGTGAAATTAGGAACACGTGTCCTAACTATGGAAACTTATTGTGATATTTATATAAAACCATTGTATATCACCTGTTCCTGCTTACCTTTACAATGAAAGTTCACCAGCAGAGACAAACCAATTGGTCTTTTGTGTATCACCAAGCACAAGGATGCTAATGCATGAAAAATAACAGATTGCAGCATACAAACACAGTGAATGCAGCAAAATATCTTGCTGGGGTGAGATGGCACCAATGGAAAGTTCCCTGGACAGTGTTTGGAGCTACCTTTTGTATTGCACAGACTCAGCTCCTTGCTGGGCTGATTTATGTGCGGTCCTATGGAGGCAGCCTCATGATCTGGGCATCTTTAAAATGAGAAAAACCTCCAGATCTCTAAGACCAGAAGAAATACTGAGATACTTGCAGTAGGAGTTTATGAAGAGGCCACATTGATCTGAAAAAAATAAAAAGGAGGGGATCCAAAAAAGATTTTTCACTCTAGCTGATGAAACAGAAATCCATAAACGCGGCTTTTCCATATGACAAAGTGGTATACAATATTCACTGTGGTTTCACACAGCTGGGTCAATAGACTTCCATTAACTATGGACAAACTGTCAAAGTGACCCGTTGCCCTCATTTCTGCAGAATGACTTGGCCTTAGCTGTCCATATTAATATGAATTTTAACCCTTTGGTTTGGCATTTTAATTCTTCATCCATTAGTCTCACATTTCTGTATTATCAGCTAGTACTATTGATTTTAAGGAATACATACAGTCAATTTGCACACATGTATTTGCAAAGGTCAGCAGAGGACACTAACATGTGATTTCTGATAAACATCCAGACATTAGGCTTCCTGATGATTTTTATTATCTTTCCTTCTGGCCAAGATTATTTTATTGCAAGTGGAAGTAGTACTTAACATAGCTGAAGGATCACTCAATGTCCTTGTGATCTGACTTTTTAAGGGTTCATTTGTGGGATTTTTTTACAAGACAAGTCTAAACAGAGGCAGCGCAATCCCAAAAATATCTTTCTCCAGGCTGAGCTTCTCCTGATGTAACTGCCAGACAGCTCAGCTGCCTGTGCTTTGTTGGAAGGAAGTGACTGTTAATTGGCACAAAGAAACAAGTGGAAGCAAAGCAAGAGTCTGTATTTCAGCCCTCAAAGACCAGCACATACTTAATGTTTGAAGTATACAAATACCTCCAGCAACAAAAACTGAAGTTTTTACATGACTGAGATGACCCCTGGCTTCTCTTTTTCTTTCTTTCTTTCTTTTTTTTTTTTTTTTGAAGTAAAGGAAAGCCAGGCAGTAGAGATTAATTTTACATTTGACTGAAATACTGAGGTCTGTAGTCACGTTGTTCCCAGGAAGGAGGTTTCACAGCCAGAGTCTCTGGCTTTTAAGAAAACTTCACCTTTCCAGTATCTGAAGGGAGCCTACAAGAAAGCTGGAGAGGGACTTTTTACAAGCACATGTAGTGATAGGATGAGGGATAATGGCTTCAGACTGGAAGAGGGTAGATTTAGATTAGATATTGAGAAGAAATTTTTCTCTATGAGGGCACTGAGGCACTGGAACAGGTTGCCCAGAGAAGTTGTGGATGCCCCATGCCTGGAAGTGTCCAAGGTCAGGCTGGATGGGGCTTTGAGCAACCTGGTCTGGTGGGAGGTGTCCCTGCTGGTGGCAGGGGGGTTGGAACTAGGTGGTCTTCAAGGTCCCTTCCAACCGAAACCATTCTATGATTCTACGATCTTCTTCCTTAATGTTCCTGGTATATAACCTTTCGGTGTAAGATCTTACTAATGGGAAGAGAAGAAATTTCTCCAATTAATATCTCAGCTTCTAGAGACCTCTGCCACTCAGGGGGAGTGTATGGTGTAACATCTTTTGTGGAGTTACCTGGAGTTACACACTTTGCTGTTTGGAAATCGCAGACACATCACCTAAGGAGTGCCTACTACTATTTTTTTCCCTCCTCTTGTTTTTTTTTTTCCAGTGCTCATTTTCTCTTTGTTTTAGAGTTTCTGTTTGTACTGCACCAGGATACGTAATTCCTCACTAGCAGCGGCACATGTTATTTACAGATGTGAAGGACTTGCCTGGGGATTTGCCATCCAAAGACACCTGAATATTCACACTGCCCAGTCCACTAATCTACCTAAGCACTTTGTTTCCATGGTCCAACTTCACCTGTAGGTCAGCTAGAGAAGTAATTTTTCTTTAAATTTCTTGTGGTTCCGTCTCTATTGCTCTTAAAAGCAGCAAGAAGTTGTCATTGAGTGGAAGATCAGTCTTCTTCCGATCTGTTGATATTCCAGCCACTGCTGTATTTAAATTGTTCTGCTCATTATGACAGTCAGGAGTGGCACTCAGTGGCACAGTGCCACTAAGATGATGAATTTCTGAAGTGCCCCAGGAACAAGACAGAGAGTCTCAGATGTGCCTTTCCTCCATTCATAAATAATCCTCTCCAGACTTCAGAGGAAGCAAACCAGATAGAGCTGTCCTCCCGCTCTGTGTCTGGTTGCAGATCTAACTATTTGTAGTAAGAAAAAGAAGCAATAATTTTAATTTTGCCACTATGTTGCAAAACACAAGCATAACACAGCACTATTACAAATAGTGCTTGAATTTCATTTTGTATCAGGAATCTACAATGTTTCTGTCTCTGTTGGAATTTCTATCACAAACATATCCCTCTTGTCTACATTACAATACTTACAGTATGGAGTTATCTGGCATCCACCACTTCTCGCAATAAAATAGTAACTAAGTCTTCTCTGTAGGGGGAATAGAATTTTTACTTAAATGGAAAATGAAAATACATTATACTTCAGAAACTATAAAGACCAGATATTCACTGCAGGGCTAGTGAGAGACCTCAGTGGGGCTAAATCAGTTTATACTCAATAACAACTCATGCCAAAACTTCAAAGTAAAAAGAATCCCAACTAGCTTTTCCTTGAGCAGCCCTTTCATGAGCTTTTGCAAGTAAGATAAAGGTTGCATAGGAAAAAATAAATAGATAGCATTGTTCTGGGACCCATCTTAAGAACACTTTTTGATGAGCCTAGATTTTCACACATGAGTTTCACACCTTCTGAGGTCTCTTGAGCTATTGGTATGCATAAGTTAAGCTCATACAGATGTATTTGCAAGAAGAGGCAGTTTCTCAAGAACAAATCATCTTTTCTGCATCAGTAGGAAAGCGACTGATAGCCCTCCAGTGTGCTTTAGATTTCATACTCCGTTTGTAACAAGAGCTCCATAACACTCCCCATTACAACACAAACAACAACACAATCATTTAGTTCTGCAATCTGAGAGGGACAACGGCTATTCCAGCATTCCCAAGGGGGGTTCAAATGACTTATTGATCAATTGATTAATAAATGTCAGCAGTCAGAGGAGAGAGCAGCTCTGCTGCAAAAATAGCTGTCACAAGAGCCCATAAGTGCATGAGCTATTAGGAGCGAAAAAATTAATCTGACAGAAAATAGAGCAGTGATTGTTTTACATTAAATGTGAGAGAATGCATGATCTGTGTTTCCAAAACTTGTCAGATATAATAATGAGAAATAGAAACTTCATTTCTGGAATAAAGATGTTTATGGACATATTTTGATAGGCCACATATGAAAGTTTGGAATTGATTAACTTTTCATAAAGTGGCTGCTTTGAGTTATTTCTACTGAAAGTTAGCAACTGATGCTCTAATCATGTTTAAGAATCATTTTGTTTTTAAAAAATAAGGCCCAATACTTTTCCTAGATAATTTTTAAATTGTTTTTTTTGGCACAGGTAAAGGTAAATTTAGTCTGTATGTATTTCCAAGTTTGATTGTTGGTGCTTTCTCCTAAAGATTTCGTTGAAATGGGGTTGTGATGTGTAACATGCGTTCCTGACATAGTTGCCGCTGTTTATTATTAGCTTTCATTTTCAGATAAGGGACATCGTTATCATATTTAAGATTCATTTGACAGGAGGCATTCACATGTGTTGGAAAGGTTGTCTTCATAGCACTATTGCAGTAAGGGTATAAACGAAGGACTGGGAGGCAGGTGCTTACTTATACAAAAAAATCCTTGCTCACCTGAGCTGCTTAACTGTAGACAACTGAGCTATAAAAGTAAGTAAATCTATACAATCCCTTTATTTTTGGCAGCATGTTTGTGTGTGCAATGATTGCTCACCTGAATTTATGAGATTGTTCTTATGCATATCCTCAAGATTAATCTCCTACTATTATTGGGACTTCATTTGGAGGCTCAAATGTGATGGTTCCCTTCACTCCTTTCCTATGCAGGAATCTACATTCTCAGAAGATCTGATAGATACAATGTGATGAGAGGTATAACTGAATTCTAACACAGGCTGGGGCACCGTACATTATTAAATGATTTATTCAGAGTCACACAGGAAAACTGTGAATCGGTATTTGAACTGATTCTCACCAGTTGCCAGTCACTTCATGTGGCAAAATCATCCCACTATTGTAACATCAGCTGTGCTGGTAAAGCATCTATTTCACCCATAAAAAAGATGTAACCATTGCCACATTTGAACTGGCATCACAGCAGAAACAAGATCTCTCTCATAACTTCCTAGATGTCTTACAAGTACATTACCAAGATCCTAATTATGGCCATGATAAGAAAAACAGATTTTTTATGTTGCAGACTGAATGAAGTACCATGGCATTTACTATTTAATTTATTAGCTAATTTAGTTCTTCACTAATTAAGAGCACATATACACATCAAGGGACAAAAGAAATTGGTGCCAACCTTTGTTTAAATGCCTTGGTATCTCCAAAATCGAGGCAGCATATCCCAGACCCCAGCTAAGCAGCTTGATGCTTCATTGGGTATACGAAATATGAACAGTTTTCTTCTATCTAGTTCACATATTTTAATAAAAATTGGTTCAGTTATTTCAAGACTTTCTTGGAGATGGCCCTTAAAATGTCCTTGGCTCCCAAATAGATAAGTAAAGTTTGGAGACAAGATGATTATTATCAGACTAATTTGCTGTTGGCCAAACCAGAAATATGCTTTCATTGCCAGGTTTGTAAATCCATTCAGAAAAAAAAACAATCCTTTTAATTAGCCTGGTGTAAGGTGAACAGATGTCCTGGTTTGATCACAGTGTCTTTTATAGCAAATTATCTCATTGATACTGTCTTAAGCAGAGCATACAGGAAGCTGAAATAAAGCATCTGATTTTTTAGAAATGCAGTCTGTGTTCGTTTGCATGCACATGATAATTTTGCACAGTAGCACCACCATGCTCTGCCATCTTAACTTCCACCTCTCAACAGGAAAGAAAATGAAGAATTATTCTTACTCTAGACAAATTCTAAGATGACCAGAGGGAGGAAAAAGTATGATTGCACAGAGCAGTGGTATTTTATGGCTAGACACATGCTTATGTACTACCTAAGCTACAAAAAAAAAAAGTAAAACATATCCTTGATGATGACCTTCAAAGTTTTCATACTTGCACTTTTTTGTCTTTTTCTATATTGAGCAAGAGTTTGTGCTAACCATTTTGCATATTGCATGGCATCAAAATGGGCTGCACATATCACTTCAAAAGATGATGGGTTTTGTATTGTTGTTATTATTAATGAGGCCACTTAACAGTCTGGGGGGGGTGTCTGAGAGGTTGTGCACAAAAACCTATTTCCAACTTACAAGCCAAAACCCAGTCACTGAAGTTAAAACACGCCTAACATCATTCTTTTTAAAATATATGTAAAACAATGCCATATTATCTATGGAAGCAACTTTTTGAGATTAAATTCTAGATCCTCCAGCACAGTAGATCAACACAACACCAGAGAAACAACCAGTTCACACAAATGAGTATCCATAGCCAAACAGAGGGTAGAGTAGTGTTGCTGAGATTTCGGAAGTCAAACTGGTTATTTTAACAACATTGTTGATCAAATAGTTCAGCACGAATAATGCTCCTTACAAGCGTTGGAGCATTGACCAAAATATCTTCTAAGGCATTTACTAAAGAATTTCAGTGCAAAATCTGAACCATGAAAATGTTACAGTTAAAAGGAAAGGTCTGATCCACTTGCCCTAATTTTTTGTCCTCTGGACCGTTAACCTGCCCCATATGTTCCAGTATTCATAGTTAGGGTTACCCAAGAGGCATATATTATTGTTGCTGCTTCATGAATACATTTTAGAACAGGAAGATAGTGAATAATAGAGCATTAAGTACTACATATTCTCAAATTAATATCGCACTATTTATACACTTTAGAGAAAGAATGTTTGCTATATTTCTGTTTTCCCAGTTCACTTTCCCAGTTTAGTTTCTGGGAAATTGATAGCGGGTTTTCTCACATGTCTTCTGCTTGCTTATGAGGTCTTAGATGAACACTGAATTCATAAAACACCATAATTTGCCAACATTTTCATAAATTCCTGGCCACAGTCCAAACATAACCAATGAATAAATTTATCTGAAAAACAAAAAAAAAATGAGCCATAAAAAATGCTCATCTTGTTCTTTTTTTAATTGTTCTTTTAAAAGTAAATCCTAGTTATCTGTTTTATTATTTTACTATAGCTGTTCCTAAAGAAAAGCCTTTTCATTAACTGTCATCCAAAGAACTCTCAGTCCTTTGCAAAGGCTTCTCGGGAGCTCTAGTGTATAAAATGATGACAGCTTTTCAATTGTGAAATAAATCATACCGCATGCATTCCTGTATTCAGTGTGTTTCTCTGTATATGAACACAGTGCAAGGATTCTTGGTATTTTTATATATTTTTATCTCTAAAATATTATAAAAATAGTTATATCCATAGACGTAGATAAAAGCATTGAAGGAAGGAGCCAGAAACACCACTTATGATTAGTGTCACCTGTTCCAAGACTTTGTTGTTATTTGCTTACAGCTTGAACAGGTTTCAATGCCTAAAGCCAAGATTTTCCATGTCAGATATCATCAGAAGCCTGAAAATTTTAAGAAAAAAAATTAACCAGAGTAGTTCAGACATCTCTAAGTTAGCTCTGAGTTAGCCTCCTTGGCTAAGGGAAAATAAATATCAGCAAAATGAGCATTTGCCTTTCTTCACTAAATTTGAGTGACCTTTTCTTTGAAGAGGTTTAACACCTGTTCTGGAGCACAGTAATGAGATTTAGAGAATGGCTGTATATGTCCTAAAGCTCTTTTTTTCCAAACATCAGAATTTGGTCACGTTATTCTCTTCCCTGGGAAGATTAAAAACCATTAAAATTATAAATATTAGACTAAAATAATACCCTAATGAGAGCAGTTCATATACTCTTAGTGTAAAGGGAATACTAAACAAAAACATCCTGCATCATGAAGTTTCATCCCTGCTGCTAAAGGAAATTGCATAATACAGATAATAGATGCAAGAAGTCCTACACCAAAATGAATCAGACTCTTGGCTGGGGCTCTTCTACTGAAGGGCGCCCCTAGGACGTCACCCTCCAGGCCTTAGAAACCTTCTCCTAGTTCCAGTTTGAACTTATTAGCAGTCACTTTATACCCATTTCTTCTTGTGCCAAGACTGTTTTTCAGTTGTTCCTCTGCCCCTCTCTGGCTGTGTTTGCTCTGAGAAAGCACGTCCTCTCTCAACCTTTGTTTCGCAATGGGAAATAAGCCAAATGTCTCTCCCATGATCACCTCGGTAGCTCCTCAGTGAACATGATCCAGAGGATCAGAGGTAACTGTGCACAATAAGCCAGATGAAGTATTCAAACAACTTTGGAGAAATGTTGTAACATTTCCATGTTTCTGCTGAGGTTACATTTGTCTTTTCTTTAGCCCATCAAGTTGCTTGTTCATAGGTGACTCTCTAATCAGCTAATGGAGAAAAATCTTCCTCCACATCTGCATTTACAGCTGATAAGTGCCTGTCTGGTAGAGAAATCAACTTCATAAACCCTTAAGACTACATAATTTGTGCTATTACATTTAATCTCATTTTTATTTCTACAGTTCTTATTGTTATTCATCCTGTTCTCCTTCAGTTCTGATAAGAACTCCCAACTTTTCGTTACAAGCAACTTTAACTTAGAATCAGCAAAGTTAATTAAACTGTTTTAATTAATTAAAAATCATGAAGACCATTTTAAGATCATTCTTTGAGAAAGACTAGGACCTAAACTAGGCCATCTGTAACGAGCTTAGTTTTAGCAAGGTTTTCCCAACTTACTTCTTTTTCTCTAGTGTCAGTTGCCTCCAATTTGGATAGTTTTGTGCACAGAGCATTGTATTAATGTAACTAAATAAGATCTACTGCATTAATCTCATCTAAAAATGAAGTTGCCTGGTAATCTAGGCAACTAATCTCATTGTAAACTCATGCTGGATTTAAATCACCTTCTATTTGACTTCCCATTTCTGCAGTTCTTTAAAATGCTTTCCAAAGTCTATATGCTCTTGAAAACACACAAAAATTGCCCTTTTTTACTTTATGTTTGTACATTTCCAGTTATCCCATTTAATGGATTCAATTACTGTCTTTCTTATTGGACCTGTAATTTAATATTCCAGGCCCTTCTATATTCTGAAATTGAGATTGTTTCCTTCTATATGGGTGTATTTATTAAGGGTTTTTTTTTTCATATCACAAATAAAATAACTTTCACAACTGTTCCTCCATTCTAGTTATCCATTAACTTCTCCCTCATGCTGAGCATTATGTTTATTAAAATCCGAGAAAGAATATTAATCTAATTCTCAGAACAGCTTTAGCAAAATTGTTACTGATGTCCATAAGAAAATTTGGACAAGAATAAGTTCAGTTCTGAAAGAAGTCAATCTGACTTATTATCGTACATTGAAGCCATGTAAAAATATTTAGTTTTTCAGAGATTTCCAACTGAAACTAGAGTTTCAACTGAGAAACATATTTGGGAGATTTGAGTCCAAAAGTCCAAAACAGAGCTTGAGAAACAACAGAGGAAGTTGGAAAGAAAGAGAACTAGCATCAGGTTGGTCTGGATGTCATCAGTTTTGATTTTGGCATTAAGTTTACTACCCACATCCAAAACCATCAACATTTGAAAGCATTATTCAACCCAGATTGGTGGAGCATCTGTTCCCTAGTAGGTGTAATTTCCATCAACATCAGCCAAGATCCTCTTCATCTGTGATTGCCCAATCACCATTTCTGGTCTTGGACCAAATTTTCTAAGCCACAGTCTTGTAGGTTCTCCAGATAATGGTGAATTGGCCATTTCCTTCACTTTGCAAATGGTACCGATGCAGTTTCTTGTACCACCCTTAGAACTACACTATAAGCTAACTGCTGGTATCACCAATGACTCGTAAATTACCCTTCAGTTTGATGTATCCAGTCTTTCTGTGACACTATACCAATTTAAGCAGAGCTAATAAGCAGCACTCTCTGCAGCAAGAAAATAAACCCTATCCACTACTCTGAATCACAGCTGAAGGATCCAGGGCTGGATCTGCAGGAGGATCCAGCAGTCCTAAATGGATATAGGAAATGCTGACAAGAGACTCGAGCGTCTCTCCTACACTTAGGTGTCTATCTGTAGTCAGGGTTGGAAGCCGTAGGAATCAGATTACAAACTCATCCTGATTAAAAATAATATTTATTTATGTACAAATATGCTGGCACTGAAAGCACGTACCCAGGGGGTGGAATGGGCCATTTAAACAATTTACTAACCTAAATTTGCTTTCTGGTGCCCAGACGCCCATGCTTAAGTTTATTGGCTTTCACTAAGTACAGCAAAAGCACAGGACCACTAGCTTTTAATTCATAGATTTACTAATGTTAAAATCTACAGAATATTTCACGAGCATAGTCCACTGCTGCAGGTTATCTGAGGGAAGTTTTCCCCTTAGTTAGCTTATTATAACAGAGACGTTAACTCCTCAGTTTCTAAATCCCCTAGGAAAAAACAAACTATCAAATTTCTTGACCCCCTCACCAAAATTATTGATATATGTTTGAGGGCCATGAAGCACATGCCCTGTACCTCAAAGCCAGGAGGAGACACGCATTGCCACTGCAGGACACAGCTGAGCTGAGGCATTGCTGCATGGCAGCCTTGTCAGGGATACCAGTTATCCAAGAAAGTCGTGCTAGCACTACCCACTGGTCATGCTGGGGCTGTGTGTGCACCAGCAGGGAAGAAATTTCTACCTCCCCAGCCCTCATGGAGAAAAGTTTCCACAAAAATATGAAGACCTGGAGGGCACAAGAAAACCCAGCGGCCTCCAGAGCTGATTTTGTCTGGATCACCTTATATATTCTGGCACAGAAGTTGTTGCAAACTGCACACCACGTGCAGTTCGAGCCACAACCTGCTTGCCCTGATGTCATTTATCAACATAATTGTCAGTTATTACTTGCATCAGCAATAACGACATAAGACAGGCGAGTCTTCAATAATACATAGCAATCATCCATAATTTAAATGAGGCCATCTACGAAATAATACAGCTAAGTCCCAAATACAGATGAATTGACAAAGGAATTCCCTACTAATTCATTATAAATCTGCCAGGAATCCCTTGGTAAGTAACCAGCATGAACATCCACTGACATATCCAAAAAGCATGCCTGGCTCTAACCCATCCTTTTGTTCGAGAGGAGGAGAGTGGCTCGTGCTCTAGAACAGCCTTCACACCTTGGGAAAGCTACAAAGTTTCTCAGACTCTCGGCCATATATAGAAGCAGAACCTGGCTTGCAACAATGGCCTTCAAGTCTCAGCCTGCAAGAACAAACACATTTAAATCGTTGGAGAGCTAAGTTGCAAGCTAAAATCATACTGGTTTTGTATTTGTGACTGAAGTACACAAATATCATCAGAGCACAAATCGAAACACAACTGACTAAAGGGACCACTGAGACCATTATGAAAGATCATGGCAAGAAACAGTCCCACCATTTCAGCCACCTAATCAATGGGAGTGTTTTACCTCTGTGCATCACTGAAAATAAGTGTTTTAAGGAAGGTCGATATGGAGGACAGTAGCTGGGCATATATTTAACAGAAGGTCCCTGGAATCCAAGAGAGGTTCAATTTCACTGTTTTTTGCCATCACATACTTTGCCATCAGAGCTGCAAAACACTTTCAGGAAATTTAAAATATATGCCACAGAAGAAATGAAACTGGGACTGGGGAAACAGTTTGGAGATAAGAACATGTATAGCCAGCTCAAACTAAAGGGTTTGGAGACCATGACAGTGGGAATCCTGAAAGAATTATGTTTCCATAAAAATAATATACAACAGATTTAAGCTATAACAAAATATTTAGAAATGTGTCATACCTGTTCTGAGGAAAGGTATAAACAGGTTCTTCGTAGGTAACTTCCCTGCAGAGAATTCATTAAGTAAATGCATCCTTTTAAGTATTAGTTTCTGATTAAAGTCTCACACACATGGAAGAAAAGAAGTGATTTCTAACTCTGAAAGTATTTGAAGTATCTAAGTGTTTTGTGAAGGTACAATAATAACAGTCCATAAGCAGCACATCATCGTTTGTGACTAATCAGCAGATTCAGCTGGTGCATAAATTGACAAGAAATGTCATCAATGTAAATTAACATTTTCAACCCATTAGAAAAGAGCACCAGCTTCATGTTACAACTGAAAGAATGGCTCCGTTTTGGAAAGTCATTCACTATCATGCTATAGACAATGACCCCTGTCAAAAGATTTAACAAAGTTCACAGGTCAATGCAGTGGGAGGATCTCTGCTGTCCTGACTCTTAGTAATAGTCTAATCATGCAGAAGAAGTTTTAAGTGTTGATAATTTAGTGAATGAAATTCATGCCTTTTGACCCTGAATGAAGAGACAAGGGAGATTCATCTTGTCTTCAATTAAGTTTAAAGCTATTTTTAAACACCTTATCTGAGCCAAACGTCACAGGATCACAGCATTTTTAATGCAGTTTTCAAGCTGTATCATAAATTAAATCTGCAGATACTGGGTGCTGGGAAAACTTTTTCACACAACAGCCATGAAATCCTGATCCTGCTGAAGTCAATGGGAGTACTGCCATTTCTTCAACAGGGTCTGGATTTCAGCCATATTGTTTAAAGTCTCTGAGTGCTGTCTTGGCTACACTACCCACATGCTGTTCCCAACGGGTTCACTGGCAGAAAAAAAAAAAAAAACTACGTAAATGCTGAATATTGCAGCTGAAGAAGGGATGATACCACAATCTGAAGAATATGACTTCACTTATGAAATTTCTAAGATGCAGAAACCATTTCATTAGGTTAAATTAATCAATAAATGGCACACAACCCATCAGCACTGAAACTGTTGTCAGCTTGTGTTAAGATGCTACATGAGGTTTTGATAGCACCCTAAATGTAAGGAACCACATGGGTTAGTAGTGTGTCTGCATAGTAGAAAACAATAAAGATAATTCTCTGTGAACTGCGTAGATCAGAATCATACCCAGAAATTGTCACCCTAAAAATCTGAGATAAAGATACCCTAAACCCAGAGAGCTCCTATCTGAAATTTCAGTGAAGACAACACAGTTAGTGATGTACATACATCTTCTTTTCTTTGTGTAGTGAGATGAAGGGGTTATGCTGTATGTATACAAAGCCATAACCAAGACTTTTGCTGACTTCAGACCACTTTGCTCTGTGGGGCAGAGCTGGCAGGAGCAGTGCTGTGTCCCCGAAACACCATCACCAGGGCCGTAGCAAGGAGGCAAGAGAGGAAGGGAAAAGTGTCCCAGTTCTGCTGCCTTTAAGCCTGCGGGAGAAAAGAGACAACTAGAAGGCAACAGTAACCAGAATATCTCCCTAAGTCTCTCCCCATAGCTTAGACAAATTTGGGCCACGAAAAATTGCCTTTGTGATTGAGCTTGTTTGGCTCTGAGGGGTGTTTTTGCTCTGCCAGTGTTTCTGCACTAACGGGTGTACTCCACCAGAGCTGTATCTGCAGAAAAGGAGCTCTGCCAGCCCAGTGATTTTGTGTTCCTGTACAGCAAAGCATTCTCAGTGTAGTCAAAATCTTACTCCCATGCTCATTTTAAACACCTCCCCAGTTTCAGTGGAACTATGCATCTATGCAAAATTAAATACTTATGTCAAGTGTTTGCAGAACAGAGCCTAAAGGTAGAAGAAAAGCTTATACTAGAAATAGGTGTGACATAAATTGTTTATATTTTGCCTTTAGCTAGAGTAGCATGTGCCTACTATCATTATTTTTTCATCTTAACTATGCCACTGAAGATTTAGGGGAGCATACCTATTAATTATATTATTACAGTAGTCTGTGGTTTTGAGCATGGCCTAGGTTTGCCCTGCTAGAAGTCACAGCCATCCAGCTACCATCAACCTTCCAGCCATCCCATACGGCACGCTGGCGGTCTGCCTGTCCTGCCCATCGTCACCCGCTGTGTCACCGGGCCCAGCGAGCCTCCTGCCTCCAGACACTGGAGAACAATGAGGTCTAGCTCGTACTATTCCTCCCCCAAGACCAGCGAGCATCCCTGGGCCAAAGCCGGCCACGTGTTAGCTGTTAGCTCAGGCTGATTATAAATAACATGTTAGTAGCTGTAAAGTTTCTTCCTGGGCTAGGCCTTCTGCTTTCCACTTTGATAGGAGCATGTTTTTGTTTGGGGAGGTTCCCCAAGTACATGTTGGGATCCACCAGCTGAACCAAACCAAACCAAGCTCGCGTCATGTGCGTGAGTGTGTGTTTGTGTGCAGCAGGCAGCAGCAGTTTAAATCCCCAATCTGGCACACCCTGTACAGATCATTTTCCCCTTGAAGTCTGTGTCCTCTTTGTATCCTGTCCTCTTTATTTCTCGCATGGAAAAAAAATCTCTTCCTGACTCAATTACCTACAGGGGAAATTAATTAGAAGTGGCTGTTGGTTCCCCCTGGAGCGCGTGTAACACGAAGGCAACTCTGAATGTGACGTTAAAGACCAAAAAGGCCAGAAATTCAAAGGTTTTTTGATACACCAGTTTTTAAGAGTACTGGCACAGACACGTCTGGTCTTGCCCCATAAAAACTCCAGGGGCTGTGCTGGAAGGGTCCATACTCAGGTCCCCAAAGCACATCTGTAGGGGTTATGGTGGACTCTGCAGCAGTGTGCTGAGTGCGGCTAGGGGAGCACAGCTGGGGTCTACACCCTTCACTCCTTCCCCAAGCGATGTCTCCAGCCCAGCAGGGTGAGGAGCAGCACCCTTGGCTGTGAGGAAGTCATTGCCTTCAGGCAACACAGGGCTGAGCTGGGTGGCTGTACACATCACAGCAAAGGCATCCATGGGACAGTTTCCAAAACTGTGTCCAGAACATGCCTTTCTGAGAGCGCAGACTTGGTTGCACCAAACACCACATGCAAGCATTAGGCCCTGAAAACTTATAGATATTTAACTTCTTCACCGAGGTTCCCCAGCGTCTGCGTCATCCCGGGGCAGTACACTGCCTGTCGGGACAGTTACCCCTCTGTCCTGCTTTGGGAGGAGACAATTTGGGTATGACCATTCCTCAGGGGCTTAAAAAACCCAAGTGCCAAGAGCTGCCAGCAGGAAGCCACGGCCAGAGGAGCTCCGTTCGACATTACCTGCCGCACAGTCAGGAGCCAGCACTGCCGTGGGGACACAGCTTTGGGGGAACTTTTTATGGGCTGAGCGAGCCAAGCAGGGCACTGTGTTGTACGGAGCAGTGAGACCTCCCAGCTCATTATGATTAACATGCTTAATGAAACAGCACCTGCCTCCTAACCCCCGTAGGAAGCACCCCACCTACCCCACATTCCCGCAGGCGGACAGACCTGCCCCGCGCCCCGGGCTGCTCCACTTTTGCACCAGCACCACTGCCCTGGTAGTCCTGCCACGGCAGGGGCAGAAAAGCCGGCACCCTCCCAGGTCCATAGGCAGGGGGAGAGCAGCTGGGCTCATCTGGGTGCTGGCACCTCTCACAAATAAGTCACCAGCCACCCACCCCTTGCACTGCGGCAAACAGGAGCAGCATCCCTACACCGCCTCTTCATAGAGAATAACCTCTCTTGCTGGCGAGATGCTCCTCTTCCTGAATATCTCGGGCTTCTAGCAAGGAGCTCCTCAGAAAAAGTTAAGAAATATACCCTGGCCTTCAGGCTCCTCCTTGGGCTTTGTCATTAGCCAGTGACAAGCAACTCATTAAGAAATATTCTGTATTTTTTCCGTAGGTTCCTGTCTTGGCACTTGTAAGATTACAGCATGTGACAGAGCGGATGGGCGTTAGCCTTTTCAGCCTGACAGCTACGCATACAGATTGCTGCTTGAGCCACAGGGCATCTTCCAAAAGAAATCATCCTTGCAGAGCATGATAGATGGACAGAAACTTGAAACATCTGTGAAGGCTAAAAAAATCCCATGTTAGGAGCCCGTTCAGAGTGACGAAACACAGTATCCGTGAGACGGTGATCTATAGGGGCTGCCCTCTACATGCTGCTCTGCCACGGTGAGACGGGGTTCAGCTGTCCCTCCCCACGCTTACTTGTTTCTTTTCATTAGTATGACTGAGGCAAACTGGAAACTACAAGTGGAAGTTTATTCTGTCCTTTGCTGTAGTCCAGGCAAACTCAAAATGCCAACTGATTTCAAAGGAGACTTTCCTTCTAGGGACTGGGCTTCCATATAACGTATTTATTATTAAAAGAAAAAAATTGGTCACAGCTGTGGGAGCTTAATAGATGTCTGCCATGTAGATTTCTACTGCCCTTCCATATTTTTAGCGCTTTAAAATATGTTTGCCATCTGTTCCTGCCACAGCATTAAAAACAATCACAGTCACTCTTCACGCAGAAGCCTTAGGATGGAAGTTGAATGGAGCCCACTAGATCACAAGTGACATGATGCCAAGTACAGTGAATATAATGAGTGTGTGGCCAGATTTTTAAAGAGCACTGTTTGTAACCCCCTTCCCTCCAGTGCTAAGGGTCATTTATATACATGTGTCAGTACAAGAAAGTGCCTCTAAGACCTGGGCTCAGAATGCAAATAGTTGAAGTAACTGGTGAAAAGGCCTGAAGTTCAATGTTGTGTTTTACCCTATTACACACATCTCAATTTCTAACCAGTCAATAGGCAAAAAGACGGAAAGCAGATCAGAAACAGAGGACATGTATTATGGCAATGTAGAAACGAACTTGTATCCTGAGAGGAATTTTTCCTTCCCCCCAACTCTGCAGAGGATAACAGCTGATAACTTGTTAGGTCGTTGCCAAAAGCACTGCGCTGTGCTAATACTGATGAAGTGGCTTTCTGTCTCCTCCAAGTTAAATACCATGCTCCTGGCCAAAATATTTGTTATTACTCAG
Organism: Ibidorhyncha struthersii; assembly: GCA_013398815.1. NCBI lineage: Eukaryota > Metazoa > Chordata > Aves > Charadriiformes > Charadriidae > Ibidorhyncha > Ibidorhyncha struthersii. The sequence goes on along the minus strand of VZSZ01011115.1, from coordinate 30,024 downwards.
AGACGAGGTTCTCAATTTCCTTTTGATTTTTAACATACAGGCAATCATCTGCTTCCATTTTTTAATTGTTCTCATTTCTCATTTTGTTGGAAAGCTGGCTCTCAGACAGATCCTTAAAGATCCCTCGATGATGACAAACAAGTAACAGCGAACTGAAAGCAGATGACCTATTTCCATTATCTAAACAGTATTAGATGGTGGATGAACGCTATTTTCTTTGGGGTTTTTTTTTGTTTTCCTGCTGTTAAATGCAACTACATTTTCAGGTAGGTCAACAACATTGAGCCAACTTGTTTAACACAGAGGGTACCTTTAGTCTTCAGCCCTATTGTATTCCCAGAGTTACATATTAGCATTTCAATTCATTTTAACTGCCCGTATTTTTAAACATCCTCCACTCCCTCTTCTAGGCTGGATGATGAAGCATGCAATCATGCTGTTCAGTTCTGGGCACACCGCAAAAAATTCCTCCCTAATTTGACATTAATGTGAATGTAGAGTGATTATAATCACAGCACTGAAGTCTCATTGTGGGAACTGGACAAATATGAGAATCAGACTCTGAATCAAGGTATTTCAAGAAAAAACTACCCTCCCCAGTTGGTTTTGGTGTTCCAAGTAGTGATAAGCTCTTACAGGCTCAGGGACTGTGCTGTGTTTTTCCTCACACTGTGCACGAGTGTTTTATACAAACATACAGGAACCACGGGAAACAGACACTTGCTATTTGTCTGGCACTTTAATATCTACTCACACTCTTCTCACACTGCAAAAACATAGAAATATTGCATCAGACCATAACAATGTGTCTACCACATTAAATGAAGCGCTGGTGGTCCAATTCCATCTCTCAGGACCAATGTAAAATCCATTGTAAACAAGGCCATTAGTTTTTACCACTGAGGACCAGGAGACCTGGGTATGACTCCAAGGCCCAAACCCTCAGCTGATATCAACAGAATTATAGAATATTAACTAGCTCTCCAGATTTTAATAAAACTACAGCATTTACAGCATTTTTTTCCCTAGTCCTAGTTCTCTCAGACACTTTTTTTGGACCACACCTCTTCCAATCACATAATATAAAATATATCTACTTCATTCATTATTTATTTAACATTTTATCAGTTGCTTTGTATACACTGTGGAAAACACTCCCAAGACCAGTTCTGTGTGTTTGAAGCCTTGTAAATGCCCATCCTGTGTTTGGGGGTGTCTTGAGCATGACTCCACATTTCAACCATCCCTTCCTGGACATTTAAACTGCTCTGACACTGCAGTGAAAACATACAGACCATGATACAATTTTAAAAGGCCTCTGGAAAGTTTCTTGATGAGAAACTCTTCATCTCAGTCATCTTTTCAGATATGAAGTTTGAGAAATGTAAAAGTACTGAGTAAATCTCTGCTTAAAACTGCAGACCAAGAAATGCATTCATCCTCCAAAAGTCACTGGCATGGTGCAACACTGCATCACTCCTGACCACAGACTGCACTCGGTGCTGTCACTGAGTCCTAACCACCCAGCAGTGCACGCAACCCATTCCACAGATAACTTTCCCTTGTAATGCCTGTATTTTTTTAAAAAGTTGTTCACAAGTTATTTGCATCTAATTTGCATCTTCATAGTTCCATGTTTAACAAAAAAAAAAAAAAAGTTTGGTAATGTTATCTTTCACATTTGCCAGAAGTCACAAAGTCCTTTGACACATAGACTGAGATCGTGGAAGTTGGCAGATGATCTTACATACTCTGTTTTCCCACATCACACTCAGAACTGAGGTATCAGTTCTTATTCTTGTTCCATGTCACTGCCCAGATCTTGCTCATCATAGATGACCCAACTGGTATATCCCTCCTATGATAAAATTGAGCAATTCCGCTGCCATAAATCAAAGACTTATGTTCAGCAAAGCAGTGATGTTTGTGAGATTAATTAGAGTCCATTTTTTCTGGAAGATAACTTTCTTAACATGTTCAATTCCTCCATTTTGCTGAATGAACCAGCGATTTCTTTTTAATGCTTTTTTAAGTGGTCTTTTCCTGGTGGTCAACAGAGGGGAAATACAAGTCCAAGCAGTGTGCAATCATGTCATTATTCCAGTACCCCCCTGCATACAGGAATTGTGGTTGTGCCAGATTTTGTATGGACAGAAAACAAAATTCTTGCAGCCATACGCTAGACATGACGTGTTTTGAACTGAGTGCTGGGCCTTTGGTACAAATAACTATGCCGATGGACAAGTTCTTTTCTCTGCATGCTTTATTTGCTAATACGGACTACCACTTGCAAGGACATCCTTGTGTATGAGGTTTTTCTCTCGGCTGTTTACTATCAGCTCCTCCAGATTTTTTGCTAGAAGTTTTACTCTAGTGCAAAAAAATCGCTTAATAGAAATGTAGACTTCTTTATTCAGGTACAAAGGGGGGAAAAAATGAAAATGGAATAGAGGCTAATTTCACAGCTGTCTGTGGTCTGTCTGAATCCAAAAGAATTTTGCCTGCAAAATATCACTACTGAATCCCCCCCCAAAATTATATGTAGCCTGATTTATTCTTTCAGCATCAGGCAACTTGATTGCTATTTTTAGTTGAAGCTCAAGTCTGGAGTCTCATCTGTCCAGGCAGACCTCCACATTTCTGTAATGACTTAAGCCTTATTTAAATCAACTGTATCAAAATAGATGCTTGATTGTCATTGGGCATTCCTTGATAAATTTTATCTTTTTGCAGAGAATAATCTCTTGCAAACCATTCCTATGCATTTTTGTTTTTTACAGAATGATGCAGCACACCTAGGGGAAAAACTAATCTTTTCATTGGTATTTGAAGATCTGTTTCTTGGTTTTGTCATTACTGTGTTAAAGGTTATTAAAATGCAAACTGGTAGCAATGACTTATTGTTGTAAAGTCACCCTCCTACTACCCTTCCCCCTTTAAAGAGCAACCCTGAAAACAAAGTCTGCTCCCTGTTATGCAGATAAGGCTTTTACCCAAACAGCTCACCCAGCTGAAGCATCTGGTTGCTGCCTGCACTAAATTTCATTTTACAGCCCAGGTGCCCGATAATTAATAAATCAAATCTTCACTAAATCTTTCAGTTGATTTTTCAGCTTTTTCTGAAAATTAAGCTGTTTAAGGCTGAAGTTCATTCAAGCTATCAAAATGGAGAACTTGCCATTTCTACTTCATACTCCAGCGGGTTTTTAATCAGCCATGAACAGCAGCGAGGAGGCAGTGCTAGAAGCAGACTTTCTGCACAACGTCCACTGTTTGTCTTTGGATGGGGTCTTCTACAGACGTTCCAGAAGTGAATGCCCAGAGTTGCATTACAGGCAGCAGATTTAAAGGCATGGTTGTCCTCTCACTTCTGCTGAAGACACCAAGAGAGCAGACACCTTCCACTTCTGCTGTCACCACAGGGCAAGTTTTCATTTGCTCCAGCTGCTTCAAAAATCTCCAACGTATTGCACGTACCAGTGTGTAAGTTCACCATTATTAAAGAGGTTTCGGAACTGTTCTCTCTTCCCTGCCTTATTTCCTGCCTCCACAGCCCATGTGTAGAGCACTGCACCTTGCGATGTGCATGCAGGTACATGAGCATGACAAGAGGACAATGAATGAAAAAGCTGCTACTCCAAAGTAAGGTTAGAGAGAGGGGAGTGGAAACCCATATTCCTTTCACTGGTTTGGAAGTGGAGGTTGGTTAATGTTCTAAAGTGTATTGAGGACGTCTGCTTGTTCCTGTTACTATTGGGAATTGTCTGTTATCCCCTGGTTTTGTAAAGCACCTCTCACAGAGGCAACTTCCAAGTCTTTGCTGGTACAGGTACTGTCTCACTCCCAATGCTATCCCAGCCTTCCTGCTAGATTTCTTATCTTGATATTTTGAAATTTTAAATAGGTCCTTATAGACCTAATGACTGTTTTCTCCTGGTGCAGGTGATGGCCTTTTTTGGAAAATAAATAAGTCTGTCCACAAGTCTAAACCTGAGTTCATCCTTAAATACTTTTCTGAGCCAGGTTCTGATTAACCCTTGCAGAAAATTCTGCTAAAAGGTAACAGGCAGCAACAATAAAATCCATTAATAACTTTTGATTAATCTTATAACTTTTTATTTTTGAACAATTTCTACCAAAAACAGTCGGTTTCATCTTCTTAGGCTTAGCCAGGAAAACAGTTTACATTTTTAGCAGATATGCTCAAGTGCAAAATCCATATCTGCTGAAAATACCCCATGTATCAGGTCTGCTCATCTGTAAAGTGTGGAGTTATTACCTTTTCCTTTACCTCTGACATATATTTCCATGGCCAGAACTCATCTAAATACTTGTCAGTTAGGCTGGCTTTGCGCACCTACTCATGCCAAAATGCAAGTAGACAGGTCTGTGACCATGCTTCCAACTCTGAAGCAGGAGCTGAACAAGAGCAGGACAAAAATACAGTACTTAACAAATAGAGATCTGCTCCATAACAACTCTCTACGGTGATGCAGAATGTACAGCTACCACTACTAATAGCAACCAAGCGCAAACTGACTCATCTGGGAGATGTGAATAAAATTATAGATTTAAACACTTTTCCTCCACTGGAGGGGTTGGGCCACTTAACAAATATAACAGTGTATGAAACTGTGAGAAGACAACTGCGCTGTATAACATGCAACACTATTTCAATCATTTTTAAAGGAAGCTTACTCAAACGGAGCCTTTGAAAGCTACTGTAGAAGCAGGGGGGTGGGAAGAGAGTGCCTGGAGATTGCAGATGGGAAATCTGACGCTCAGGTTTAAAAGTGAACAGTGTCCGGTGTCTATAATAGCTACAAATGAAGGCAATCAATACTATGTACGAAATACCCCTGTAATGCTCTATAGTCTTAGATATCGCTAAATGAATACAGATGGCATGTCTTCATCTGAAGTACTTTGATCAGATGGAATATAACATAGATTTTTGTCCCTAACAAAGCTCGACTCAAAACAAGACACAAAATGGAATGGGCCAGAAGGTCGTGTTAACCTTGTGGTTTTGTAGCAAAGTGCAGTGGGAGACAAAAATGGCCCAATGTTTAGAAGTTTTGCACATGGGTAGAGCCAGAAAGTCTGGCTGCTATCTGTTATCCTAGCATTAGCAGGCAAAGGAAGAAGCGTTAATGGGGGTTTAAGGCAAAGATTGGTAACCTAATATTAGTGAACCAATATGTCTGTCACTTTTGTGTTCATTAGTTTGATCAAGCTGTCAAAACTTTAGGAGACTGAATGATGGAAATAAATCTAGCAATTCCCATTTAATAGCCAGCACTATTTCTATCTGCGTACAGTCTGCTTCAGCATTCTCCACCGGTGTGGGACTGTAGTTGTGTGTCAGATGCTGCAGCACTTCATGCACAGGCTGTGACAGGCTGTTGAATGCTTTGAAGACAGCAGAAAAAGACTGATCAATCGGTTATATGTTATGTAGAGAAAATACTGACAATTCAGATATGTCTTCTTGAAACATCAGTAAGTTTAACAGAAGCATTTCTACTCAATGCAAACTATAGCAGTAACGTAGCTCCTTCAATTTCGTATCGTTTTACAAACATCAGGGGATGCACTTTCCCAGCAGCCTTTCGGGATAAATCAGAGACATATTTATGGCTCTTTGGCAAACAGAAGCAGAAGGATTCATTTTGCCAAAGCCAGCAGCCTGCCTTTGAGCTTATGGCATCCCCCCACTTTGGTACCAATCAAACAGTGGAGTGCCTGGCAGAGCCAGCTGTCTGCTTGCAGGCACAAGGCTGGGGCTCTGGAGACTCTTCAGATCCTAACGGTCATTTCCAAATCAGGATACTCTACAAATGGAAACGATTCTTCCAAATGAGAGGCCAGCCCTCACCAGAGGGTACCTGTACCAACATCTAGGGCCTTGACGGTCAGGTCTGCCACATGTATCAGACGCTATTCTTGTCCCTAGGTGGGATTAAGGGTTTTCTGTAGAAATACCATCATTACTCTCCTGTGAAAATCAATCCCCTGCCCTCCATACCTTGATGACCTTTGAAAATACTTTTTCCCTATTTTTTGTGGAAACCTACAGATGTCAGCAAGCATTGCTGCTTCCACAGAGTGTCATTATCACTGCTATAATAAACAATCTTTATGGCTTCAAGCTAAACGTAATATTTCAAAGTTAAAGAGCCCCAATCAATACTTTCATTATCTGCACTGTAAATTTTCCATTAATGGAAGCTCATTAGGAAAGGCACCATCTTTTTCTCCCTGCATCTCCGAGCATTGCTGTGGGCTCACAGCTGGCACTGCAGGCTGCACGGCCATAAAGGAGAGTGTTTTCCTTAGAAATGGCTGGGAAACCTGCTCGGCTTTGGAAAGGGAGAAGGGAAGAAAGCAAGGGAGCAGCCAGAGGTCTTGTCCTCTTTCCTTTAGGCACAGCGGGAAGATAAGAAATAGGTCATGGCAGACTACTCACCTGCTTTGTAAGCTTCTAGCAGGAATGGAGAGGACTGGAACATTTCCCTTTGAAAAGGAGAGAGTGCACTGGGAGCACATTCTTCCTCCTCCTTCGGACAAGAAGTACTTCACTCAGTTGCCCCCACGAAGCAGAATTTGGAGCTTGAAATCCGCAGAGTGGTCACCACGGCTAGATTAAAATACCAGAGGATATTTAATTCTGCTGATTTTACTGAATCTTTTCTCAGATCTCTGTGGTACCCACTAATTCCACCAGAAAAGCAAACAATAGCCAAAGTTGGTTGATTCAAGTATCAGATGACTTTTTATGAACATTGAGCTAATTAAGGTAAAAGGGGAAGTAGATTACCTAAATCAGTTAGTTTCCAAGCATGAAGAACCCCAATATTTTATCCACATTAATAATTTAGCTGAACTAAAAATTAAAAAAAAAATTTATATTAAAGTTTCTTGGGATAAACTAGTTTCTTTAGAAAAGGAATATAAATCCAGAATACAGTGATGTTAGTTCAAAACACAGTATTGAAGGGAGTCTGTGTCCTGAAGCCCTCTTTGCTGGTACCCATTGGCACATTAGTTTGAGAGTACAGACCCTTCATAGCTCTGACACATTCAAGAAAACTGGAAACCAGTAATATCTTGCAACCATATAATTGTTTTTTTTGCGTTGACTTCACCTGTGCTTGAACGCCTCCTGCCTGACCATACACCAACTAAACAGAAAAAACACGTAAAAGGGAAAAACAGCAGATAACACAAAGCTGGAGAAGTGACAGGAAAACTCTCTTCAGTAAGTTATGTTGCCTGGTTAAGACATAATGAGGAAACGTGGGAGCAAGTCTGTATTTTTTGCTATCCATGTGCTGCCCAGACAGCATACAAATGTGCAAGTTCATGGTCTGTAAAAATGTTCCTAACCAGCATTTGTATTTGGTTTGGGTTTTTTTTCCCAACTTGCTATCCATGTATGTGCCTTTTAGCATATTCTTGATGAAAGAGAAACGAGAAAGTAACTGCGATAGAGTATGAAAGGCTTCTTTAACCCTCAGATCAAAGGATAGGTTTCTAGGACTGTTGAGAGGAGCAGCACAGCAATGGACAATCCGCCGGAGCGGAGGCCCCTGGCCCCTTCACAGCTGGGCAGGCTCAAGGGACAGGGTCATCCGAGCTTCCAGAAAGCCACAAGCTCCAAAAGACTCAGAAAAGCACATCAAAGGTATTTATAGCTGTTCAACATTTGACTGCGAGTTGGAGATGCAGCACATTTATTTCAGCTGCTCTCCTGGGAGTGAGGGGTGCGAGAGACACTCCTGCTGCCACCTCAGGTTGGAGACCTGCCCAAGGACAGCCAAAACTGCAGCTGCAAGAGCCTCCGGACTCTGTTCTCCTTTATGCAAAAAGTAACTGGTGATGTTGAGGGATAAACTTCTTCTTGCAAAGCCAAATTTTCTTTTACATAACTAAAATTCTGGGTTGCATTTTTTTTTCTTATGATATTAATAAAAGGTTTTACTTTCCTAAACTGCTGCATTATCCAAAGCAACTCAGCCTTTTCAAAAGTCTCCTGATTCTCAGCAAACCCTTCAGCATTGACTTGATGCCAAATGGCCTGAGTATATCTAGAAACAGATTTCCTAATTATAACACAACAAATATGCAATTTGTTTTATTTATATTGTCATAGCGGTTTCAGTCATGCCCTTTGTGCCAACAAAGGAAGAAACAAAGGTAGCATGGAAGATTTTAATTTGGATGTGGAAAATCAGCTGAGTCACCTTCTGAAATTGAGTTTCTAAGGTAATAATTTCTTGGTTTATGTCAGTGACATGCCAAACTTTCGGTCTTAGTTTTCTTGACTGAAGCAAATATTTATCGGAAAAAGAAGTGCTAGAATATTTTTCTTCCTTCTGCAGAAATCCAGGCTGAATGGAAAAATACTTTTATTTAAGTCATTCACCTCAAACTTCCTCATTTTACTTTTATCAAAACCAAAAAGGAATTACAGATCTCTCTCCTCTTATTTATAGCGCAGAAAACTCCCTTTTTTGAGGGAGAGTATGGGGAATAATAATTCACTTTCAAACTGTTTAAAGTTTTTACCTAGAAATCACTATGTTATTCAATAGAAACTATTTTGGTCTTCTCTTTTTAACACTTTGACCTTATTTTCTAACTTCCAGGTTGCCCAGGTGTGCTCCTGCCTTTTCATTTTCCCATGCTGCTCCATAACTATACACCATATCCAGAATCACTGTTTGCGTAGGTGGCCACGGAGACAAGCAGCTGAGCATTGGGGTGAACTGTTGCCGCATCCTACACATGCAGGAGTGGTAATTCTTTCCAAAACACTCAAAACAATGTTGTTTGTGTCTCAGGTTTCAACAATCAGGCCAAATCTAAGCAAACCCTTGAAGGCAAAAGTAACATGACTGTGCTGCTATACGTGGCCTCTCCATTTCTGTTTTATCAATTCCCTTTTAATAAACCTGTCAATATCAATGTATTTCAGATAGAAAATTAATCCTCATATAATTTTCAACTGGAAACTCCTTTTACCCCAAAAACAGTGAGTTCTACACTCAATGCTTTAGCCAAGTTACATACTTACTTCTTGATCAATGTTAACCTAATCCAAGAACAAAAGCTATTGAAACGATGCTTAAGAAACCAAGGGGCATGTCAGACAGCTGATGTCATTAAACTCAGGGACAAATAATCTGCAGTTGCTGAAAGAAACCAAAATATGTAATGCTCGCTCTATTCTAGCTGCTCAGACTTGCCTTCTCGGTTCCTCCCTCTGACCTGTTTGTCATCATAGCCTTCAACTTAAGTTAGATCAAAGGCAATTTGAAGCAAATGCAGTCACTTTGTGGTACATTTGTGCAATTATAGTCCAGCCGTAATGCATATAAGGAATATTTCCCAACAGATATTCAGACTGAAGTCAGGAAGTTAGGATGTGGAGAGGTCCAAGCTCTTTAGAAATCTTGTTCCCAGTGACTAAGAGGCACTTCAGAGGACTGCCATGGGGTGCATATTTACCCAGGGACAGGTAGGAGGGGAGCTGAGCAATTTTTCCTCTTCCTCAACAGCAAGCAGTGAGTCAGCAGGGAAGCGAGAACTTGCCTCCAGCCTCTCACCAAGGCTCCCTGCCAGCCACCAAAGTCATACCGTCCTTCCTGGTGACACAGAAAGTCTTCAAAGTATTCAGTGTTCATATTTACCATGGGTAAAGAAAAACAACTGGAAGGAAAATCCCTCAGATTTATTTCTTTCATCCAAACATTCTCTTTTGTCCTCTCTCTATACCTGTACTACATATTTGGTGGCAATGAGTTGAATATGGACTTTGTGGGAACCTGAGGCAGTGAGCCCATAAATGCCTTTGGGGCAGTTTGAGTAAGTAAGGTTAAGAGCAAAGGGTGCTCAGCACCTTTGCAGGGGTCTCAGCATGCTGCCAGATTTAGTCTTCTTATTTTCAATTTTCACCTTCAGCCATTTCAGACTGTTCCTAGCAGCATCCATGCTTCACACCACAGCTGTACTCTTATTCTGCAGCCTCAGTGTGTTTCATATTCTGGGTATCTGTGTGCTGATCTGTCACTCCCTTTCTGCTTCTTTTTATAGTTCCTTTCCTTGGTGGTGGTATTTCATAATTTTTCCCCCATAATTTCCTTTGGTTCTGAATCGGCTTAAAGTTTACAGAGGTATCAGTACGATCAAAAGACTTGGGTCTAGCTAACATCTCTCCAGCAGGAATATTTCCTCTGCAGCTGACCACCCAAGCTGGACCTTCATGGGTCTCCTATGGCATTCTAGTCACTGCGCTGATTTCACTCGCACTGCAGCAAATTCATACATGCCTACATCCAGCTATTTCGGAATCGATCCATACCTTCAGATTTCATGAGCAGAGACACTCTGGGAAAATGAATGCTGAGACTCACCATGAGTGCTTGTGGGAGCCAAGTTTTCTATTTGCATTCATAAATCTTCACTGGCGTGCGCAACCATGGGCTCAGTATTACATTACTCACCTGAGCAATTACCACTGATCAGCACAGCTACCACAGAGAATTATTGTGTGCGTGTGGACTGAACACAATGCATGAACCAAAAACCTCCAAACACTGTTCATTTAGACAGGAATAGCAGATTTCTTACAATGAATATTGAGGAAATCATGGTCTCTTTCTAGACATTTCTCTTAAAGGAAAAAGATGGTAAACTGTCATGAGCTATTTGTGAGTTTCTTTCTGTTAAAACTGGAAGTACATCAAGAGGACCTTGTGGTGAAAATGAATTACATCTTCACTCCATAATTCAAACCTGCAGAAGCAAAGCCAGACGGGAAAAATTTTCTATCATGCGCTGCTAAACTGTATAAACTCAGAATTAATCACAATAAAAGGGAACTCTATAAAAGAGAAAGCCATAATGGCAGCTACAAGTTGCATCAACCCACAAGCCTAGTTTATTTTATTACTTCCTTAGCACAGCACAGTAAGAAATATATATTTCATTCACTGCTGCTATTGCTACTATGGTCAGCATTACAGATAGGAGGAGTGTCATTAAGAGAAGTTGATCAGGGTGGTAAAATATCACTCTTGGCAGGTAAACATGAGAAAAAAACTGACCTGTTATTGAACAACTCTGTTAATAGCTTGGCTCATCTATTGCCAGCAAAAAACTAGCAGCAGGAAAAGCTGCTAGGTGGATAAGAACACAATAATATGAGACATAGACTAGAACATTTCTGTTATGAATAAACTTATCTCATGTTACTGCATGCTGTTATCTTCTCCTTGACTCAAAGTGTGACATAGTGAGAGGCCAGGAAAACATCAGCTGAAATGCACGTCACACAGACCATCACAGCCTCTCAGCTTTCTGGCAAATAATAAATGACAGCAAAAGGTAGATGAGAGAGGATGGGAATCCAAATTAAGAGTATTCTCCTACATTCATGAAAAGCAAAAAGACACCAACAAATGACAAACGACAAACATAAGGATGAGGGTGGGCTGGGGATTAAAGCATAGCTTGGTATCCACTGTACTTGTTTCAACTCTTAGTTTTGGTAGAAATTTGCTTTGTTCCCCCATCCCCCTACAGATTAAGGAAAACGCACTGTCTCACTTATTTAGATCAGCAGTGATGAGCAGTAAAATCTGTTTTATACTGTAAGCACAAAGCCACAGAATGGATCCCTTGGGCTCGCTAGTGCCTTTAGATATGCTATAATACAAATACATTGCTGTGCTATAAAAAAAAAAAAAAGAAAAGGAAAAGAAAAAGAGATCTCATTCAACTGTGGGGGAAAAAAAAAACAAAACTCAGCAACAGTAGGTATTGTCTGAAACATCTTCCGGGAGCAGGTCTGCAACCATTTTGCTGGGGTTTTTTTAGTTATTTGTGTGATTTTCATTGTACAAAGAACAAAATATTAAGAGAAAGACAGAAGTGGTGCCTGCCACCAAGCTATCACTTCATTGACATCGCCACAGAAGACAAATTAACCAAACAAAACACACTTTATTGTAGTAGGTTGAGTTTTGAGTCAATTTTCCAGTTGAAACACTTGTATGGAAGCAACTACTGGCCTGACTCGGAGGGCACAGTCCAGTGCACACAAAGGGAGGGTGAGCTCGAGACGGGACTAAGAGGGCTGCACTGAATAGGCTGAGAGCAAAACCAGGGAATCCTGTAAACTGCACTCGGCTTTCAGCATTGGGACACAAAAGAATTTTTTCTAGGAAGCTTGACTGGGAGTCAATGGGGAGAGCATCTAACAGCTTTAAGACACAGGAAGAGCAGAGCAACACAAAAATGAACATTTAGTTGGTGGATAAATGCATGCACCAGGTTAGACAGAAAGAAGGGGGAATGAGCACCTGAGTCATGGCAAGTTCCCTAGATAGTCTGCACAGCCTCTGGAGCATCACAGATATTCCAGATTCCATGTGAACTGAGACTTTCAGTATTTGTCACATTAGCTACCACTGAGTTCTGTAAAAATAAGGCCAGAAATGTTCCAACACTGATCACGTTATGCAGAAGAGTATGACAGGGCCACAAAGATGATCAGAGGGCTGGAGCACCTCTCCTATGAGAACAGGCTGAGAGAATTGGGGTTGTTCAGCCTGGAGAAGAGAAGGCTCCGGGGAGACCACATAGCAGTCTTCCAGTACCTAAAGGGGGCCTACAGGAGAGATGGGGAGGGACTTTTTACAAGGACATGTAGTGATAGGATGAGGGGGAATGGCTTCAAACTGGAAGAAGGTAGATTTAGATGAGATATTAGAAAGACATTTTTCCCTCTGAGGGTGGTAAGGCACTGGAACAGCTTGCCCAGAGAAGTTGTGGAAGCTCTGTCCCTGGAAGTGCTCAAGGCCAGGCTGGATGGGGCTTTGAGCAGCCTGCTCTAGTGGGAGGTGTCCCTGCCCATAGCAGGGGGTGGAACTAGATGATCTTCAAAGTCCCTTCCAACCTAAACCATTCTATGATTCTATGAAAAAATGGCACAAAAGGATCTTGATGCCATGCAAAAATAAAGGGAATTCTAAAAGTTACCTGAATGGAAGCTGTTTAGGACTTGATCCCATCCTTTACGGGTTAAGAGAGAAAGAAAAAACATGCATACACTTTCTCTAATCTCTTTAATGAGATATTAGGGCTTTAACTGGTGAATGGACAACACTGATGCGGCATCACGTTTCTCATTCAACTTTAACATAAGACACATGCAAGTTATTTTTGTTTGCATTGGGCTGGCAGATGCATCCATTTTAAGAAAATGTGCAATGGGAAGCTTGCTAGACAGTGACGCAACATGATGTGCAGCGCCAAAGAAAACTTCATGTCTGTTTCTTTTCACAATGACATTAAATGAATTGGAAATAAATCCAGTGAAGTGACTGGAATTGCTCTCATCTAGAAACCAAGCTGGAGTGAGACTCCCACAGAGTGTCTTCACACCAGTAGGGAAGGTAAGAGGTCCTTGTTCTGCAGATCTTTTTCCCTGCCCCATTAGGGGTTTGGGGCAGTGCTATGCCACTAAGAATGACCAAAGTGTATTCTTCAAAGGGGACTTCATCTGCTCTCCTGCCTTTGAACACCCTGAATTTCATATGAAGGAGATGATAGGACTCATTACTCTTTTACAGTGGTTTTTACTCAGTCATATACAGTAAAACAACATAGACCATAACCTATAAACTTTGTGAGTTTTATGCAAGAAACCTAAAGAAATAAAGTACCTTTAGGCTCCTTGCTTTGTCACAAACTTTCTCCCTTTAGCTATTTCAAAGTAGCAACTACTAACATCATGTGTGCATGAAGGACCCTCCAGCCGAGAGGTGGAAAGACCTCACACTATAACTTACCATCGACAAGACTCTACATCAGCAAACTGTCCATCATCCAGGACCTGGTTTTGCTCACCCCTCAAAAACAACAAGGCTGTACAGTCCTATGCTTTCTATCTAGGAAGCTTCCCTACAGAGGCCTCTGTCAGAAAAGGCCTTTATACTTCACTAAAAAGCACACAACAGCCTTTTCCCCTCTCTAAATCTTGGAACAAGTGTTTTTATTAGGTGGCTACTGCAAATGCTAGTTTAAAAGGTAGTTTAAAGTTATGTAGATATATAACCAACTTGTAGGAGCTTTGCCTTTCTTGCAGACATTTAGCAATTACGGTTGCTTCTTCTTTCGGGAAGAGTGCATAGGGAATCCATATGAAGCTCCATTGTGTGCAGTTTGGGTTTTTTTTTCTGCTATTGCCAGACAGAACACTGAGCAAGAGCTAAGGAAACATGAACAGAGCCGAATATTTTTGTAGGATAATGGTTGGATCAGTTCACACGTGCTGTGAATCTTCTGGATGAATCTTCTTCAAGAAGAAGTGCATTTATATAATCTGTGAAAATCTTATTGTAGACTTTTTCTAAGCCAATTTTAGGCTGCAAATCTAAAAACACTTTTTCATATATTTAACTTGATACACATGAGCAGTTCTATTGATTTCTCTTTATATTGAGTTCAGTGGAGTTACTCACATGTGTCAGGGTAAGCAAAAGCATAAGTGTTTGTGGGACAGTGATTTAATTGCTCTGATGTCAATTTTTTTTGCTATTCTTCGTGAAGGATTGACTGCTAGAGGAAACCACCAAAGGAGAAAGTAAATTTTCCAGCTCTGGTATTTTCAAATTAAGTTTGCAAGTGCCTCCTGGAAATATGTTTTAACCAGCTTAAGACAACTTAACTGAAAGGTAACTGGATGAAATATAGCAGCTTGAAACAGGCAGAAAATCGGACTAAGAGAGTACTCTTTTTCATCTTAAACATAGTGATCCTCTGGAAAAAGGCTTCATCGCTAAATATCTCTCTCTAGCATCCTTTTCAATCTATCTAGTATCTTTATGTTTTTATACCTATATGTGCACATATACGCAGTATATGGTGAAATATATGATGTGATAACACACATATTTCTATGTAGCTATGTACCTACTATGTATATTTGCTTTGTACTAAAGGTAAGAGACAGAATATTGCACATATAGAATAAGTTGGTAAATATTTATGCCTCTGATTTTTGTTCCCTCTTTCAAAGCAGTTACATATTTGCTGTTCCAAAATATTGACAATCCAGCACAAAGTTGTACCTTGTTCTCATTCCTTTTTAACATTTAAGACTGCTGTTGGCTTTTCCTCCCCTTCAGTAGTTTGACCATTAAGAGGAAAGACTGAACACTGAATCTCAGTGTACACCAGCCTACCCTCGTGCTGACCATGTTCAAGAAACTGCACTAGGAATTTTCTTTTTTTCTGCTGAGAAGGAGAGGATGAAGGAGGAAAGAATGACCAATTATAAACTCTGTTGTCTTTAGATGAAAGAACCTTTTTGTGGTATTCTTCAATCTCTTGTTTGGGCTGTCAACAGCAATTTGATAAAGAATGTTCCTATGTCTGACCTGTTTTTTCAAGATAGTAACCTATATTGTGTATCATCTAAAGCCAGGGGATAATCATCCATTATACTCTGTACTGCTGTTCCTGCAAGCTGAGCATAGCCTTTAAAACCCAGATAAGTTGATTGATAGTTGTGTTGAGAAAGCTGCTACTAACGATATTTTAGTTAAAGGGGGAAAAAATTAAAGTTTCTTTAATCTGATTCTCCCCCACCCCCAACACCACACTTCAGAGGCCAAAGCTCATGATAACTGTTTTGTGGTGAATGGTCAATTGTTACAAAATTCTAATTGGTTCTGGGTCAGTCCCTTTGAAATGGCTGCTGTGCTCTAGTAATTTTTTCAATTAATTCTTAACAACTGACAAAACTTTGGATCTTGTCAAAAATCGTTCAGATTTTTATAGTAGGTAAGAACATGGAACAAGATTAGCCTGGATTAAGAAAGATTCCTACATACATTATCACCAAGGTTATAATTATAGTTTAGCTCTCTTTTTTTCTTTGCTCTCAAAGTAATGATTAACTAGCTCAGCAGGGTTTTCTTCCCTGTAAGTACTTACTGAATACTTTTATAAGGATAAATTGTACAAATGCATATGCGTATTTCTTGGTTGATTTATGAATAAACTGGACAAATGCAAGGTTCAGATAGGAATCTTATCGGATATATTTTCACAGAACTAAATTTTTGGACATAGACAAGTCCTGTGCATAACAGGACCTGTGTTAGTCAATCTTATGCCCTCAGTGACATAAGTCAAGAAGTGACCAAGGACCAGTTCTCCACAAGTGTTACTTACAGAAGTCTCAAGACTAATTTTTTTTCTATTGAGTTCAGACTTCAAAGAGGTGAGGCATGTTGAAGGCCAAAGTCAGACCACATCTTCTTTCACCAGAAAGTCCCCAGACAATGAAATTACATTTAAGGCCTCTTTTTTACTGCAAAAATTATCTCTGAGTCTAGGGGCTGATTATATCAATTGTTTTCTTGTAAAACAAGCAGATAAGTGTAAACATCTCTCTGATTTTTTTTGTATCGATCCTTCCTTCAGCAGAAATCTTAAAAATATACAGACTGACATATCAAATCACAACAGACATTAAATCAAGGGTTTATTTGTAAATCAGATTAGATTATAGACACCAAATTATCTATAACTATTTTCACAATTTTTCTAAGGTATCAGTAAAGCTTAATCATTTACACAGGATCTAGTTCATAGCTCTGTCATCTGCTCATGAAGCCTGAAGAAATGAAGTTTGGGTCCTCTGCAGCTCTGGACCCTGCTGCGAATCCTTCTGTCATGACTCAGGAACAGACATATTGACTTAACTAAAGTTATCACAGCTTTATATCCTTGCACCTGATCATAAGTGGTCATCCACTACACTGAGAAGGTATAATCTTCATGCATTTTCAGCCAGGTTGACCTGCTCCACGCTTTCTGTACAAAGGTCTGATTTTGATCACATTCATTTAAAACCAGAATCTCACTATTGGCAATGTCCAATACATAGACTATAATGTAAATTAAACGTGTTTTAATGCAACAAAAAACAAAGGTCACTGATAATTCTGCAAACTGGTAACATTCACTGAATCCTTATTCTCCAAATGTTATAACTACTCTGTTCCCTTCTCCTACTTTGGGTTCTCTTTACATTCTTACAGAGCCAATCAAAAATGTGAATTTCTGACTTCTTTGTCAGGGTTCAATTATTTCCTTGGTTGCTGGTGTAATGACTACTTTACTGTTGATAGTAACTTTCCATGTCGTTGGCCCATCTTACTTTGCTTTATAAGCAAACGGGGTCCTGATTCTGGGAGACTTTTCTCAGAATGATTCCAATGGGAGCTCTCCATCTGGAGAGTTTGCAGAATCAAGCCCTTAATCATGAAAAGAATCTGGTTTCCAGTGGCAATGCATTGTCTTCCGTCCTGGTTTGAGGTAAAACTGGACCAATTTTGTTCAGTAACTTCACTTCTTAGCTGGGCCTCTTCTAACTACTGAAATTAACAGCATATTGTGCAGACAATGTTTGCACTCTCAGAGTGATAAGACCCATGTTTATAGTTAATGCCCAGGCATGATATGCAGAGAGGTTCTTGCTTATACTTATTGTTATAACAGCCAAGGCCAACCGACTTTGTTATTTGCCACGTTGGAGGGTCGGAAGCAGAAAAGCGCAGTGGGGTCCCACCTGCGGGGAGGAGCGGACAGGCCAGGTGACCCAAAACTGACCAACAGGGGATTCCATCCCATCTGCATCATGCTCAGTACAAAAGCTGAGGGTCAGAGATCTTCTCTCTCTCTCTCTTTTTCGCTCTCTCGCTCTCTTCACTTCAGTCATCCGCCTTTGGTCCCGATCGTGAAGGCAGACCCAGAATCCAGTTGCCATCCGCCACTGAGTCCAGGCTGGGACTGCCCCAGTGTGTGTGCCCCGGTGTTGTGATTGTCATCTTGGGAGCTTAATACGGTTTTGTATATATTTCATTATTTCCTTTGTATTTTATTATTAATATCTCATTAAAGTAGTTTAGTTTCTTCTAAACTCTTTTTCCCTCCTCTGCCTCTCTTTTAGAAGAGGGGTAGAGGGGAGCATCTGTCAGTCCCATCTAGGGTGCCCCATATCCCCAGTGGCTGATTTGGCCTAAACCACATCTTCTCAGGATCTACACATTCAAGTTAGATGATACTCAACCTGATATTTACAGATTCCAAAACATTTTGAAACTGGCTTCAGTCTCCTCCCCAGTAGTGTGAGAGCTTCTGCTTGGTTCAGTTTCTGTATTCCAAGTTCTCAAGAGTTTGCATTACCTCAGCTATTTATGATAAATGCAAGTGTGTGCTACTTCTTCAACAGGGTTGCGTAAGTCATGGAGAAAGGGCATGATTTCTCACTCTTTTCAGGGAATGGTAAAGAAAGTATAGTGAAACAGGCACACTGCTAGCAGAGTGGCAGTCACACTTCAGACTTTTATTTCATGCTCCAGAGAGCAGTCGTGGAAGTCTGTCAAAGTGCACAAAGCTGGGCTGTTCAGAGCTAATTCTCGCTGGTCGTGTCAGACTCCATTTGTTACACTCGCCCATGTAATGTTGCACTCCTCCTCAACTTTTTGCTTGTGAACTAATCCATGGAGTACTTCCAAAATATAATTAAAATCAATGCTGATTTCACCATGTTGTCATGAGAAATGCTGCTTGAACAGTCTGCATGCATTGACTTGTGCAATTGGATGGGGCTGGGGGGTCTGGATTTTGTGGATATCCAGGTGTCTTCAGAATCCAAAGCGTGACTTTGGATTGGGTTGGCGTCTCACATGACTAGAAGTCAGCCTTAAATCCAAGAACCAAACACAGCTCTGAATGGTGACATTAGTGAAAATTACTGAAAAGAGTCTGAATTTTGTTCCTTTCTAATCCTTATTGATTTTTTTATCTGTTAATGAAATAGTTTTACAGCCCCACAAATACTGTGATTTTAAAAACGTTCCTATTCCAAATAAAGCTGTCAAAAAATGGAAAAAAAATCACAAATAGCTGAAAATCAGTTACTCTGGTTTGTCAATATTTCATTTCTACTTCAGATATTTGAAAATTTATTCTGTAATTATTTTTCCTCTTTTAGGAAAAGAAGAAAGCATTATTTCGAATCTTATCATTTTGAAAATGTTGCATCTAAAAATGCTGATGATTTTGCAGTGTTGCCAGAACGCTCAAGAGTCAAGTATTTCAGCCAAATACTCTTTTCCCATTATGAGTTTCAGATGAATCAGCATTTACAATTAAAGAAAAATTTTCCTGAAAAATTTCTAACCAGATTTACAGCCAGTATTCCTGTCTGAGGGGAAATAATAAAATGAAAACATGAACTTTGAGATTCTAGTTATGATAGCCTTTGAAACTATCTTTCACCTGTGGGGATATCAAATTTCTGCAGGCCTGGGGTCTCATCCTCACCCTGTCACAGATTGCCCACGTAACCCTGAATAGTTATCCCTCTCCTTTAATTGTTCCCTTTTCATATTTTTTTTTTTATCCCTGGGTCAATATTACCTACCAAATATAGGTATAAGATAAGGCAAGGCAAGATATATTATTTAGGGCCAAATTAGACCATTGAGCCACTAAAGTGCACTCAGGTTCCATCAGGAACAACTAGATCTGCTGGTCCAAAGCAACAGTGGTGGGAGGACACCAGCACCAGCTCTGAAAAACCTACTAGAGGTGTGAACAGGTTATACACTCCTCTTGGGGTAGCCCATTTCTCCCCAAACAGTGATACAAGGAAATTGGCACAAATCTGAGTCCGCACTACACCTTTCCCAGAGATCAGACAGCCTTCATGGTACGTATGTTCCGCTCACATCTATCTTCTACCTTCTGCCCTAAGGAATTATGCCACTTTTCCAGTCATTCCCATCTGTTCACGCATAACAAAGATGAACAGGCGAAATGCTCGTGCATGTGTTACATGCAGATGTAATAGAGATTACATATGTAACCAGAGAAATCTTCATCGATAGAAGATGTTTCTGTTTTGCTTGTCTGTATTCGGTGACATCCAGGCTCTCCCTGGCTGCACTCTGTTCTCCAGCACATACACAGCG
This sequence comes from Ibidorhyncha struthersii, assembly GCA_013398815.1. Lineage (NCBI taxonomy): Eukaryota > Metazoa > Chordata > Aves > Charadriiformes > Charadriidae > Ibidorhyncha > Ibidorhyncha struthersii. The sequence continues at coordinate 9,964 of VZSZ01011115.1, read as the reverse complement.
AGAAAGCTGGAGGAGATTTCAAGTTACTTCACATTTACTCAGCAGAGGGTCTCTAACCACACCATCAGCCTCATTGCTGAGGTGTGACACACTTGTATTTGTCAGCCTAAATATCACAGCCAAGACGAGTCTCACTTTTCTATGCTAAATACATAATAAATTGTATTTCGGCTTTACCATTTTCCCTTGGACATAATATTTAGGGCAGGGGGGTCACTCTCAAATGCTCTTGAGAGAGGTGCTGCTTACTCGAAAATAAGGGTAGGATCCATAGATCTGCTTCTGTGCACAAAATATGTGGTGTTATCGATATACTGTGGTTAGAGTGCATAATGGAAGTGAGACAGGTATATTGACAGACAGACAGATAGGTGGATAGGTGGGTAGATAAAAGGATTCATCCTATAAACAAAATTAAACAGCATATTAAAACACTGACCCTGAACAAAAAAAAAAAAAAAGTACAGAAAATTGTCATTGTATTGCAGTGTATTGTGTCACTGAAATATGAAGAAAAGCAGATATAGTAAACTTTTTTAAACTTTGATTGGACATCACCAGCTTAGGTACTACTTCACTGTACTATAAGCATTTCTGGTCTAGGCATTTGGGAAGAAAACAAAGCAGAACACACAAAATAAATACTTCAAGAAAGAGTAAAGAAAAGCCACATCAATGGTAGAAGGATTGGACAGGATCCCAGTTCATAAGCCTGAGGATGGAAGAGATTACACAAGTCCTGATGACACTGTAAACCTCTTCAAAGTGGAAGTTTCAAGCAATGTGTAAGTGATCAAACCAAGGAATATAGCCTAAAACTACATGTTGTATGATCCAAGCCATTCATTGGAGGGTGGGAGGGAATCATATCAGACAGAGCAGTTAAGCATTGGGAGAGAGGTAATGGAGGTAATTGAGGCACTATCACCAGAACTATTCAATAATAGATTAGATAAGTAGTAGAAACAATGTAGGGGAATATCCTGCATGATGCAGGGAGTTGAACTAAATCACCCAGGAGGAGAATAATTGCAATTATAGATCTGTTCCACCGCCACTAGAAAATGGTGGTGCCAGGTGCAAGTATTAATTTTATTAAAAACTGAACTGGAATGTACATACTCTCAAACACAGCCAAAAGCCATATATATTCTGTTGAGGAATGAGGCTCAAGCCCATTTCACAGACCTATCTATTATTCTGTTAATTTTAATTATTGTAAAATTGGTGCTGACACTGTAAAAGGACTTGACCTGCAAAGTCTGATGAAGATAAGTCCTTGGTCCTTCGTTTCACTCATATTGGGAGTGTTATGTTTGATTTGTGAATCTGACATTTCATTGCAGTTTTTTGCATGTTTGTAAAAAAGACCTTGGAATAATTTGAGTATATAAAACAATCTGAGAATATAAAGAGTATATTCCTCTGGGGCTTGTAGCAGAAAGCAAAAAGCAGTGGAAAATTAGCACACGTAGCCTTTCACAAGACACAAGAGCTTCCCATTTTCTTTAGCAATTTCTGAGAGCCTGATGTATGACACATCTCAGGTCTTGCCTCCAGTAAACTAAGCCTTGGTTTTCTTACCATTTTTATAGAGAAGAGCACCCAGGTTCTCTTTCAGAAAAGACCTCATCAAAAGAGACTCTTTCCAAGTCACTTGACTTACTTTGGTATCATGCCCCCACAGGTTTGCTAGATGTGTTCCTCAGCTTCCAAGCAGATCTGTGAGGGTTAGAGTAATCTAATCAAGTCTGACAATAGCACTTTGCCAAAACACAGCTTTGGAGTGAAAAGCCGTATGTTTAAAAATGCATGCCTTTGAGAAGTTCCCAGAGCCTCTCCCCAAATTGCTTTCACTTACAGTGTTTCTTGGTCTTTGCTTACAGTGATCCCCAGCCAGACTTATGGTGGAAGGCGCTTTCAGTTCATCAAGTGCAGTCCCCTGCTATTACTGCCGCCATCCTAAGTAGCCCTTTTCAAAATACGAAGTCAGTGAATGCATCAGAAAACGTCAGGATCCATTGATCCTGGCATCTGACCCAGGGCAAAAGATTATACAATAAAGGGACAAGTAGACATATTAGGGACATTTCCCCATTGATTTAGATCAGAGTCCAATGACATGGCAAAGGGCACTGGTGTCCTAACTGTATCAGCCATCTGCTATTTCTGATAGCGATCCTTATAGATTCTCTGTCTTTTGAGACAGAAAGGTATATGCGTTTGTATATGCAAATGACTGAGATACCAAGTTTCTGTTATTGGGAAACTTCATAATAGGTGGGATTTGTCTTAATAACTGACTTGCTATTTTCAAACTATTCTGCACTTCTAAATCAGAAATGTTCTTTTCAAGAAAACAAAAATATTCTCCTAGGATAAAATTAATCTGGCAGAATAACACCATGGAAACATTAAGAAACAGTTGTTGCTTGATGTGTTTTAGTTCTGTGAGCTCCTTAGTATGACTATATAACTTTATTTTCTAGCTACAATGTCATAGATTTCATGACGCAATCTGTAAATTCACAATGCTGAGTATACTTATTTTTTAATTTAGCTATCTTTTCATCTATTTTGCCTGGATTCCAATTTGACAACATTTACCACAGAGTTATTAAAAGCTTGTTGACACAAGCATATATAAACTAGTGCTGTTCTCCTTATCCATTAAAAGTCAGGTTTAGGAGTCTGGGAAAGCAGACACATATGTGCAGTAATTATCTAATAATGGAAATTGAATGCAGATATTTCATTACAAATCCACAAATTACAGGCTCTTTTAAAAACACATGCGCATCCTACCACATAACATTTCCTACAGAGTAATTAGAGTTCTTTGCATCTATAATTTCACATTAATGACTCTCTAAGCAAACATTTACAGTAATATACCATAACAGCTCCAGATTGGTTCACTTGTGTTGTACAAAAAAACAGAGAGTACTCATTGAAGATATCAAACAATCCTACATGTACAAAATGTTAGAGATGGCTATAAATAAAACCTTTTTAACCGTTTAGCATTTTTCAGTGTCCCATTATCTGCTAAAACACATACAAATGTATCTGAAGATACATGTGCAACAGTTATTTACTCAGCTAATGGCTGGGAATCAGTGCACAGATATTATAAATCTCAGTTTGCATGGAAGAACATGGGGATCTTCAGATCTTTATCTTTTCATATAAAGGATTCATTCCAACTTCAGTAACAGGCAGTGAAAGATTCAGTAGACATTGCAACCCTAAGGAAAGAATAGAAGACATTGGTCCACAAGTCCTAGCTGTTGATTTGCAAAACAGATCTAAAATTGTCACTTATTTACAAAAATGAGAAATAGGGAGCGTTTATGTTGTCAGGAGCAACTTAAGGAAGTATATATTTCATAGTGAGTATAGTCTTTACATGTCTATATTGATATATATTTCCCAGAGGTCTGGAACTCAGAGAACATTATGGTTAGCTGGTAGCCAAATCTCCTTTCTGATTTGAATATCAGTATTACTTTAAAAAGACATAATAATTGCATATAGGCACTGTTTTTCAGTCAAATATTCCATTCATGATGCTTAGAAAGAACTAGACTCCACACCAACCTTTCCAGTTGTGTTGGCTATGTGGGTAGCTTTGCTTTTCTCAGTGGTGGTCAAAAATAAAACTTTGAAATGTTGCTGGAGAAATTCTGCAGGCTGAACAGTGGTTCTTATAGCTGCCTTATAGCTGGCTGTTGAAAGAATTGGAGAGCTAGATCTGGCAGATTTGGGGAGGAGAGCCAGGATGAAAGCTGATCTAGATTCGACCAAGTGCTGGTCTTCATCAATTGCTAGAATGCCATCCATACCTCAGGGGAACTGTGCTGGTTCAATGATTTAAATCCAAGATAAAAGAAGACCGTGAAGAAGTAAGTCCCCAGTTCTCTCATATGGGTGCATCCTTGAAGGTATCTGAATGCATGCTGCATTCAGTACTTCTGAACTCTGGAAATCTGAGTATGAAAGTAATGAAAAAAATCAAGACTGTGGGAAAGTGCCTGTAGCTCAATAAGGTGTCATTTCCTCCTGTATAATGATTCACAAACACCTGATGAAAAACATTTGGGCAAACTAGGGTGGCTTCAGCTCCAACCAGATCAACTCAGACATAGTTGTCCCAAAGAACATGCGTGACCGAAGTAGACTGTGGAGAACTGAAATGAGGTCTGTACAAGGAGGTCTTTACGCAAAGCTCTGCCACTCCCTTTGTCCTCAAACCCACCCCTTGATACTGGTCTGACACCACACCCAGTTGTCCTGGTAGACTCATGGTTTGTATCTGATATATTGGGTTGTTGACTCCAGATATGGGTCCTGACCCTCTGCCCACATACCTGTTCATAAAAACAGCCTCCATTGTTGACTAGGTCCTAAAAGGCTCACAGCTAGGTACAAAGTTTTACTTGAAAATCTGTTACCCGCTGCCATGCCATGCATTGGCCCTCTTTAGAGCCCTCTTCAGGCATGTGTGTGTCTCCCTGTCCTGCTTTGTCCCTGCAGAGGACTGCAGATTTTCTTATCTTGCAGCCTTTCTCTGCTTATATATTCTCAATTGCTTTTTGTGCAAAATAACTTGATTTTGATGATACAGCTGGGACTGTTGTGCTGTTTCACACCAGACATTCCTTTACGTTTTATTTTTCTGAGAATGTCTGGTAATGCTTTCTGGTCTCTGTTGGATTTTATATGAAGACCAGTACCGATGTAATTGATTTGTTGAGAGCAGAGGAGAGGCAGGTGTGGTTCTCCCCTCTGTGCACTGATTATACTGCAATCACCATTTCCTGTGCCAGAACACACTGCCTTCTCTAGAGTTAAATTCTTCTCTGAAATAAAAGGCTTCCTGCTTTTAGGGGCAGAGCATTTTCCAGGTACTGCAACACAGAAGAGGACTCAAGATAAATATTCATGATACTATACTGTTTGGGGGCCTTTATTTTTAGTAACAGAGAGTTTCCATGGGTTTTTTAAGCAATTTATTTATGATCTTTTCTTCAAAGTGACAAACAAACTGGTCAACAATCACATCTCATGATGTAAGAGTGTTCAACATCAGTGTCAAGGGAAATGCAAATGAATGCAGCAATGAGTTTCACCCTTTTCCAAGCCTCCCTAGTAAATCCATACCTCACTTTTTCAATATGGTTACTATTTTGCATCATAACTATGAGAACATTACTACTTCACATACATTAAAAAGGAAGAGATCTTAAGGGACAAAATTCACAACAAAAAATTGACAAATTCAGCCCTAAGTCAGAGCTAATCCAGAGGTCGCATCCTTGCCTGCTAACCATATGTTTGCAAGGGAAAGCAGAATCAGGCCCAGCCCAAGTTTAACTTGCAAAATGAGCCCACTGCATACAGTCACATGAAGAAGCAGAGAAGGGACACCAGAAAAAAAGTGCAGCTGAAAAAGTGCAGCTTTTCCAGAAAAAAAGTACAGCTGGACCTCCACTGTACAGAAGATGCACAAAAGGCATTTTAACTGTGTCTTCCTCCAAACTAAATTTTTTGTTCCTGATGATTTTGGATGATCCGTGTTGTGCCTTTTCTGTGATGCTGTGCTTAATTCCTCCTTAAATTTGATTAATCTTGCCTAGATTCAAATGAGTCTTCCCTGGGAGGTAAGGCTGTGACTCTTGTTTCTCTGCCTAATTCCAGTAATGTATATCTGTGGTGGTTTCCTTGCAGAACATGAAAGATTACTGCATTTTGGAGAAATGCTACAAGCCTTCCTCTAGGCAAATGAAGCCCTGCTTCTGCGTATGAACATACAGAAGATGTAACAAGTTCAATCCTTACTTAAAAAATTAAAGATGAGCTACAATTGCAGCTTAACCAGAGGAAAAAAAAAAAAACAAAAAAAAAAAACAGAAAAAACAACAAATCCAGGAGCAGGGGACAGGAAGCAGGAGAGTTTTCTGTACTCCAGATCAAGCCGTGGCAATGCCAAAGATGAGTAACTTTTCTCTCTATGGGCTGTACTGTACCTTCCCTCACCTCGTGGAGGTAAGCACCAGCCTGACTAGGAGCAGAAGTCCAAATAGCAGAGGACTTGACAAGAAGGGCTGGTGCCACGTCCTTGTGCTGGTCCATAAAGATGACTATGCACACAGTGACTAGAGAACCGCAAAACAAAACAAAAAGGTAGCAAGTGCCTGGTTCAGCCTCCTGATTGGGAGACTCCAGGGGGAAACCAGTCCTAGGGGAGTTTTGCAAAACCCTCCAACAGAGCAGACAAGTGAGACGACTTACTTTCCAGCACAAATAACTAGATCTTCTAATTGTCGGCATGCTCTTGAACAAAAACAGCTGCCACATGCAACAGTGTGATTGATCATCCTAATCTCAAGGAATTTTACAACATCACAGGTGAGATGAAAAGCAAGTTTCCTGGAGCTGCTGCACTTAGGAACAGCCATGTGTGGCTTTTATGAAGAAATGGAGGAGGGAGAGATGGAGTGGTTCCTTTAAGCCCTTCTATTTCACTGTTTCATGAGCAATGCATTTGTGTATGCATTCAATGCATTTATGTATGTATCCAACTGCTTTTCAAATATATTTTCCTGTTGAGAAAGGTTGTGTTTGATTACGATCCTTCTTTTGGAAGGTTCAGAGGCCAGGTCTTAGCCATATCTCTCTTTTCTACTCAATCTATAGAGTATTCTGGGGTAGGCTGTCCTTACATATGTGCCATGCCTAACAAAAGGGATCTCCCAGCACCTGTAGGGCGTCTAGCTATTCTTTTAATGAAAAAAAAAAAAAATAAAAAAAATGCAGCACTATATATGAGCTTTTAATAGAGAATCCCTTCAATACGGAATCCCATCATGTCTTCCACTTGCTTCTCACCCAGCTGCACTATGTCTTTTCATCATGTCAAACCTTAACAGCAGGCTTTTAAATCTCAGTTCCAGCAACTAATCAGTTCTAGCACTGCTTGGGGTTTGGTGTTGGGTTTTTTTTTCTTCTCAAACTGTTTGCAAGCTCTTACAGAGGGTTATTTGTTTAGTTTTGTTGCAGTTTGTTTTGCTTTTAAAGTATCCCATCAGTTGGCTAGACAGTACTAATCTCCTGCTCTACGGTAGCTAATAGCAATCTCTTGAAGCAGTAAAGAACGATTTATAATTGCAAATGCAATTGTTTTAAGCTCTAAAAGAAATGTCAGTAATATTCAATGTGATCAGCGTTGACTGCTCAGCTGGGAATCCTGATAGATCGTGAACTTGGTTTTGTTCCGAGAAAACCACTTTGCCACTGGCCGTGTTACACTGAGTAGCAACAGTTTGGTTAGTATTTTTGGCCAACGATCTCAATACCGGCAGTTATATTTTGATGGGGGGCGAGTATTTCGGGGTGGTTATTTACTTTCTCCAGCTCCCCGGGTGTTTCGGGCACCCGCCGAGGGCAGCATTAACTCCTAACGATAGTAGTTTTGGAGTAGGTCGGCAGCAAGTTGTAAAATCGGACTATGCACTGGAACTACGGCGCGCAGATCTCTTTCTGTTGTTTTTATTGTAAAATAAGTCGCTCCGGGTTTTAGGTCCTTCAGTTGCCTCTGTAACTCCAGAAACAATTCGGACGGCAAATTGATAAAACAGAGAGAAGAACAAGACTGAAAATGGTTTGATAAAAGCCGTGAAAAGTAGATTAATTGCCGAATAGCTACTTCTTGTATCGTTATCTTTCTCCACGGAGACATCTGAAGCTGCAGTTATGTGGAAGGGCAGTTTCTTTAAATGAATTTTAGTTCCGTGTTAAAGAACTAAAGAAAGGAACCTTAGCATACGCTAAGGATATGCTTAGCATAGCTGCTGCATCTGATCCAACTTCCATTGCTAGGGATTTGGAAAAAGTCGGATTTGCCTCTATCGATGTTCATTAATCTCCCGTCAGTAAACAAGGAAGGGTGTACCGACATTGGAAACATCAGCAGTAACAACCGAAGGGAGGTTCCAATATTGATGACCAGTTATGAAAAAATAGGCACACGCGAACCGTATCACATCATCCTCCTACACAAGGACGTCATCGCTTTTATGCGCCCGAAATGTTTTTAGCCACGGAGTAACTCGCGGACTCAGAAGAGCTTAATTTCTTTAACTATCATTATAAGGTCAGATGAGAAAAGAGGGGTCGGTCGGGTGACTCAAACCGTTAATTCTTCGCCTGCACTTTCGCGGGAGCTGCAGTTTGGGGAAACCTGAGCTGTGTGAAGTGCACCCGGCAGGTCCCTTTCAGCGTCTCCACTTCATTATACTACCCTCGCAACAGCTTCGATAATATTTTTTTTTTTCCCCCCGAGCAAGGGCACCCTGTGAGACCCCTCTTGCTACTTGAGACTAATTCGAGACCGATTAAAAAGCGAGAGGAGAGGTCAAACAACGCTCCCAGATCATCGTAACCGTGAGAAAACTTCACACGGCCGCTGAAGCCGCTTTCCAGAGCTCGGCTGGCGCAGGGACGGCCTTGGCACCGGCTCCCCGGCTGCGTTACACCCGCCGACAGTCGCTGCAGCAGCAGCTTTCCCGGCTGGGAACTAAATCACAGCAGCGGCTTTGAGCCGCGGACTCCCGCTTGCTCCGGGGTCTCCTCCCCGGGCTGGCCCGCGCATCTGCCCGGGGGTTCGTTGCACATCTTTATTAATTGCCCACGGAAAGACAAATGGAACAGGAGTGGGGAAATGAAAGAAAACCCCGCGTTTATCTAGCCGAAACACCTATCGCTTTTTTTTCCCATTGGGAAACTCGAAAAGTTGCCCGTTTTCGCAAGCAAGTGAATTTCGTAATGCCGCGACTGTGTTTTTAACCTTTATTTTTAAAATAAAAACCACCGATGCACTCTAGGAAATATCTTTCGTTTGATACTGCCTAGTAATAACTGTATTGAAAAGACATGCATTTCAGCTTTCTGAAAAGGTTTATTTCCAGCCTTTGAATATAAAGCGTGTGAACTTGGAAACCAAAGGACGATAAAAGCGTTCGGAAATCTATAAACCAAACAAACAAACAACCCCCGCACACGCTTCTTTACTCTAGGATAGCAGATAAAAACTTCCCACAAGATTTCGGGGGGCGGGGTTAGCACAAGAAGTATTCGAGGCAGCTTGTCTTGCGTGGCAAAAACACCAGACGAGCCACAGTTTGAGAACCAGTTAGCTACAAAAAGTGTAAGAGAGCTTGGATTTTTTTCGGGAGGAGGAAAAAAAAAAAAAAACAAACAAACAAACAAAAAAAAACCCAACAAATCAGAGAAGCCACAGTTTAAAAACCAGATCTGAGGAAAGGTGTCTACATTTTGATAATGTCAAAGATGGGGAGAAGTTAATCTGAGGGATATTGGAGTTGGAGAGTTTGAGACAGGAGCACATCCCGGCCTTTGCTTTTAGCAGGCTCTATTAAAGGTGATTCGGTTCACGGTACAGCGACGGCCACGGCGCTGGGGCACACGCGGGGACACAGTACCCGTGGGCTGAGGCAGAGCATCGGCTCCCCTGGAACACGGGCACGGGATAATTTGGGAGAGCAGAACACATCCCAGTCTCTTTGGTGGCTCCGTGTTTTCTCCCCCGTCCTGACCAGAGGAAAAAAAAAAGCGGTGCAGGGGCGANAAAAAAAAAGCGGTGCAGGAGAGAGGGCGGGCTGGCAGCGCCCTTTGAAGCTTTAACAACGTGTCGGCGGACACGCGTGGGGGGAGCCCGAGCGGCCCCTCCGTGGGCCGGGGGGCGGCTGCCGCCGGCCGTGGCGAAGGCGGACACCCCACCGACACGGCGGGGGCATAAATTACATCGGGGCGGCCCCCGGCAAAAGGGAGGTCGGGGGCCGGGGGAGAGGCTATACGTCCCCGTCCACCAGGCTGAAGTGTTTGCCCGGCCCGGGGAGGCAGAGGTAGGGGATGGCGCTGCCCGGGTAGAGCAGGGGGAAGG